>CM060975.1:262459815-263059815 GCA_030765065.1 Deroplatys truncata
TTCTGAATTTTTGCTAAAGGCATTACTTTTAAGCGAGGTATATTACACTAAAATCAGACAACCTAGATGTTGCGATAAGGTGGATAAAAAAATTGTTCTACTTTTAAGTCTATCGTTTAAGAAGGTGACCAATAAAAGTCTTTAACCCTTTCCTAATTAAAATAGTCAATTCAATACAGTTGGGAGTCGATAAATCAGGTTGTGATATCGGAATACGTCTTACCACATGCAATGGATCGTTGAATTCATTGATTGTTTGATTGATTTCAAGATACATTGACCAGCAATGACTAACTCTCCTGGATAATATTTTTAATAAAGGAAATTAACATCTAAGTGTAGTTGTGCTCTTAAAGTAAACTAGATTAAGCAGTTGAAGGATCGAATGCCATTGTACACTCAAATCAGGCATAGCCTACTCTTAAGATTCCTTTAATGGGCTTGTGCTTCCTGGCTTGAACTTTATGGCTTTCTAAAACGCTTAAATTAAATTGAGTTTTATTCATAGACGCTCATTAACTGCTGTGGCTCCATTCTATATTGGACGTGGAATACTGGTAACTTTGCTCGGAGGCCCCTTTATGAAGCTTGAGGTTATTTTACGTGCCGTAAATGTACGACACGGGACCACCGGTTTTACTTCCCTTCCGAAGGAAGCCATGCTAGGGATTTCATGATAAGGATGGTATGACTTTCTGCTATACTAATTTTAGCTAATGCTTTCAGATTAATCACACGAATAACCTGTAATAAATTTCGTAGCGTGTACTCACGAACCTAGCACGTAGCTTGCGGGAACAAACAACAGTCCACTTTTGAACCATAGCACAAAATACTATGATGCTCCAGCAGAGTGCCGAATGTCGTGTAGCACACCATTGTGATGTCGCCCATGCCACTGCCACCAGTACGCAACCTTTTCCTTATGGTTCTGTAGCAGGAAATGCCTGATGAGGAATGCAATGGCAAGAACGAGGTATGTCGAAACGTCACTGTTTAATGAAGTCCATTTCAAGAGGTTTAGTAAAGCTGTTGCAATACGTATTTATACGTAATGCTTTACTAGTTTCCTAAAGAAGAAGAAAAGTTTTGCTGTTCGAGTGAATTACACCGTTTAGGCTTATTTAAAACGTTTTTCCCTCACAAAAGTTTTAAGGCAGTCTGAAAGATGAATACGATGAATGTAAATAGTACTTGTACCTAAATAAGCGTAAAGGTCGACCTGATATCACACTATGTTGTGCTTTTTAAGCATAAATTGTGTTCACAGTTTCAAAAAGAATGTAAAACGGCCCATCATATTGCTTCCGTTGTGTCTATTTAGAACATAATTTCTCCAAAAATACAATTTTTAGGCAGGACAGCTTCTATACGGGTGGAAGGAGCTATAGCTGTGTGGTTAGTTGAGTTGAGTTGACTCAGTCAGTAAGTAAGCGAGTGAGCTACATCAAGAGCGATTCTCCAAGCGAGTTGGTGACAAATGTGGTGAATGCAGCTCGTGCTACTACGGAGCGACGGATAGTGGAGTTCTTGTGTTCGACTCCTGAGTAAAGGAACTGTCCGGCATAAGAGGCTGCGTTACGAAAAAAGTGAAGTGACAGAGAATTGAACAAGTTCACCTTAGTGAAGTGACAGTGCGAACGAAGTGATCTCCCAATAAAGGTGAATTACATAGGAACTTAGAACAGTGACAGTGGGAACTGTGAGAAATGACAGTTACTGAACTAAGTCACTCTGGTGTCAGGAGCGGGATAAACCGTTACCATGGAGACATTGCTTAAAGAAGTGTTAAATAACATGAGCATGATATCTGAGATGGATATGACGGAGAAAAAAAATGTAGTCCGGAATGGATAAGATGGGAAGTGAAATGAAGAGGGTGAAAACAGAAATGCAGAAAATGAGGTCCAAACTCAGACTTGTCATTGGCAATGTAAGATCTGTAAGACAAAGATGAAAGCCCTGAAAGATTACATTTGCAAAGGAGTTAAAAGATGCTAAATAATTCGGTGGAGCAACGTCTAGATCAATAAGGAAAACGGCTAGATGGACAGACGAAAGAGAACAAGAGGACAATAGAGGACGCAATTGGTCGAGCATCTGGGCCAGCCAGTGACAGAGTGCTGAAGCCCTACGCCCAGTCACAGTGCAATCTGCACTTGGTTGGGACGAGGAGATCTTGAGGAGGGAGCAACTGGAGGATCGAGACATAGGGTCGATCTTGAAGGATACAGAATCTCGCATACGACCCGCATGGGCAGATGTTTCTCCCCGAGGTCCGAGCTATGAGAGCTGTTTGACCGGTGGCACTCACACCATAGAGGAATTCATCAAGAAGCTAGCCTCCGACATGTACGACAAATCCGCGACAAATCACAACCCTCTTGTCCAAGCATTAGGCACCTACCACACAGACAATTTAAAATACAACCGCCCTCTGCAGCTATTTGACAGAACACTTACAGCCTCAACTACAGCCATTGACGTCGCAGTCCATTTATTTCACTTGCTTAATCCGCCCTAAACTGCCACTTTTTATAAGATGACACGCCGCACAACATCAAAACTCCTGTCCTCCATCTCCACAGCTGCCCTCCAAGTCCTTGCGCCACCATAGCCAAGGCGGCCCCGGGGGAAAAGGGCCCCCCCGCGAGTGGCACAGGTCCGCACCTGCACTTCAGGCAGGCAGCCAGCCTTGTGCGCACTCCTTGACGACCAGGCATTTCACAGGCTCCGATCCAAGTGATCGCTAACACCATGGAATCAGAACACGCCAGCAAATAACAAACGCCAGAAGAACACCAGAACTCACAGGAAGTAAATAACAGATCAGGTACACAACACAAAAGGTAAATCCACCTAACGGTATCACACAGCATCAGACCCACCCACACCATGGTATTTCGACACTACACAATGCATGAACTGTATGCTGTCAGTCTGTCTGTCCAACGACCCTTGCTGCATTCTGCATCCAATTGCACGTCACTCTTAAAACCAAAAGCCCATAACTCGACACAACACTCAAGTCCGTCAGTCCGTCCACTCGCGTACTAACACTACCCATAACCACCTCTATTAAGACTACTAACCGCACTACCTGGGTCCTGTTCAGACTTCGGTATGTTCAGTACCCAGACCTCCTCGCAGACGTCTGCGCGCGCTGCGCGCAGGCTAGCAATGTCCGTCCGTTACTAACCGGGGTGCTCAGCGGAACCC
Organism: Deroplatys truncata; assembly: GCA_030765065.1. Lineage (NCBI taxonomy): Eukaryota > Metazoa > Arthropoda > Insecta > Mantodea > Mantidae > Deroplatys > Deroplatys truncata. Next base: position 262,463,035 of record CM060975.1, read on the forward strand.
GAATACTAACGAATGCACTACACTAACACAGCACCCCTTGCTCTTGCATGTCAGCATGATATTAGTCTAACAGCATGTGCATGGGGAGACGATGTAGCCTCAGAGGATGATCGTCACCGGGGGCGGCGGGTGTGGGGCCGCCCCTTTAAAAAAATGAAAAAAAACCCTGGTGGTCAGGCACGGTGTACCGAAGAGAGTGCGGGAGCTCGTAGCCAGGGTGGGTCATCTGGTGCTCCCGAAGAAAACTGTGAAGGAAGTCCTGGTGGAAATCCATTCTAGTACTATCGGGGACACCTGGATGCGAGCAACGCCTTCGAAGCTATTCGCCGATTCATTCGTCCATTCTGTTTGTTGTTGCATCTTCAAAGCGACAGGGAATAATGGTGCACGCCATGCGACTTCCGTGCCACAAGTCCTGGGCTCCTTCGCGCAATCGGTGTTGGTCTCGAAGGGAGGGGGGCTGATGGTAGTTCTTCGTGATCGATTCTACAGATCGTAGAGCTGTTCAGGACGACGTTCTGGAAGCTCCTTCTTTCCCCTTCCTTCCTCCCTCCGGAAAGTGTGTCGAAATAATTCTAGAACGTTCGAGAATCTGGTGGAAAGATTCCACTAACTATATACGCGAGCGCTGTCGCGGGAGTTTCAAGTCGAGTGTGAGTTGAGTTGCGTTGTTCAGTCGGTGAGCAAACGAGCGAACCAGCGAGCGAGCGAGTTAGCGACTGCGTCTCTGGTGCGACATCAAGAGCGATTCTCCGAGGGAGTTGGTGATAATAGTTATTACGTGCAGCGAGTGCTACTGCGAAGTGAGCGTTCTGGAGATTTTGTGTTCGAATCCCTAGTGAAGGAATCGTCCGGTCTGAAATGGCTGCGTCACGAAGGAATTGAGATGGCGGAGAATTGAACTAGTTCACCTTAGTGAAGTGATAGTGCGAACAAAGTGAACATCCAGTGAAAATTAACTACATAGGAACGTAGAACAGTGACAGTGGGGACTGAGAGAAGCAACAGTTGAAAAGCTGGATAAAGTTACAATATAGTGACCCGCTTTTAACAACTGTCAATTTGCTTTCTTCTATCTCTCTTGTACAGCGAAATGTGTAATGAAGTTATTTCTGCAACGGTTTATCTCGATTAGCATGAAATAGAAAAAAAAACACTTTTCTAAGAACAGTACGTGGAAGCTATACAAGTTGTATGATTGAAGTTGTATAAAAATAAACGATAATCCGTAGAGAAAGTCTACAGATTCTTCTATTTTCATATATTAGTAAAATTAGAACACCAGAAAGCACAGAAACTTGCAGGTGTTTGGGAAAATCATCCTTGACAGTCAAGTTCAAGTCCCGTGCAGAATTGGTGGAATGCGCGTTTGTGTACAAAATCGTTCCGTAATGCATTACGAAACGATATTATCTTTACTAGTGACGTTTAGCTTGGTTTAATTGGAGTTATAACTGAATAAGGATAAATCAGTGGTACTTTATAACTACAAAAAGCGAAAATATTTATATGTTTACTGAATTATTCATTGAAAACAAATAAAATTAGAGAACGCCTATTTTATTCAATAATATAAGACCTGCGATTAAACAAAGCAAATGTTTTATTTAAAGATTTAATAAATGAGACATTTCTAAACTATTTTACTTTTACTTGAATATGCAGGAAAAGGAAATAAAAATGACACAATATTTTATATTCCAGATATAAACACACGATAGCAAGCAGGAAGAGTACCATAATCTTGTGAGGAGTGTAGGTGGCCAGTTATTCAGTAGGTGTTGCGACATCGTAACTCAACGTAAATCACGAGTACAAACCGAAAATTCTAAATTGTGACGAAGCGAGGCATTTAAAATTCTACTTTTTTGACATATACTTCAGTAAGACCTGTCTTCGAAAGGTAGAATCAGACAACTGAAAAATGCAATGCCATAGCCGGGATTTGAACGACGTATCTTCCGGTTTCAGCCCGGTTACTTTAATAAACTGAGCTACCATGGCAACATGCTGGTACGACAGTAAATTTCTCAACTGACTCGCATTTTTCCCGGTAAACTACAAGGAAATATTTGAGATGAGATACCCTAATGGCTATTTACCATGTCGTAAGTACAGTCTGATGCAAAAACGCGTGCCGATGCTTTTGGTTTCCTATAGAGTTTTTCTTTATTTCATGTTGGAAGAATCAGTTATCACCACACCTACCCGGACGTACTAATCTCGTATTGGTTTGAACAAAGTGAGTGGCGAAAGGGGTGGGAAATGGAACCATTTTACCTCAATAGCTGCAAGGCACTCCCCAGTCACTCGCCAAATGTTTCCGTCTCTTATTGGTTTGATGTCAAAAGCCTGGCACTGAAACCCTAAACAATGAACAGCGGTCGATTTCCGCCCAGGAGCGAAGGAAGTCAGGGGAAGCCTTAGACAAACATTATGTGATTGACAAATATATATATATATATATATATATATATATATATATTATAGATCTTACAAGCCATAAGGTAAGTCACATAAAATTACAACTTAAAACTAAGTGCATTCAAATCACAAGGGTACGCTTTAATCACAAGTAATTAATAAAGTGAAGTGGTTGTATGAAAGTTGGATGAAATGTCACTGGGACTATTAAATTTGTGTACATTACATGTTTAAAAAAAACAGTTTTAACTTAGGTGTTCAAAACATCACATAAAGAACTATACTGCGAAGAAAGAGATGGGGAGGAAGAGAGAAGACGAGGAGAATATGACGCAATACGAGCGGATATGGGGTGTAAGAACGGGAGGAATGTGGGAGATAGAGAAGGATTCAGAGGGGTGAGAGAGAGAGAGTAACAAAGAAATAGAGAGAATCTCCAGATAAAGTAATGATCAAAGTGGAGATGCTGGCTCTAAAGGTCGAAAATAAAAATAAACTCAGGTTTCTGTAATCATTTATTTTTGAACATAAAAAATTGTGCCACGGACAATTTAGGGTTTTCAGCTCGGAGATTAAGGAAAGCTAATGGCTTTGCAAAGCCAGTTTATGATTATTTTGATGCTAAACCTACGAACCTATGAAAAAGTTGGAAGTAGGTGCATTTTGGCAGATTCTCACTTGCAAACGTCAAAGGAACAGTTTCTAAAGGGAATGATCCACAAACAAACAATACAATAAAGTGAACAGAGTTGCATTTCTTTTTATACTAAAACATGTCCATTCAACATATCCTTTGCCAAAAGAGAAGGTTCCAAATAGACAATGCTCTAAAACTGAGAACCATTAAAGGGAATGGGGGTACATTTAGATGGCTTTTTATACCATAATATGCCCATTTAACGGTTCTTAAATGGGCGTGTTACTGACGTCATAATTCGGAACTCCAACTTAATGGTCAAGTACATCACTGTTTAGCGAAGCGTTACACTGTGAGAAGAACACCGCGGTTTTGTATGTGTAAACAGGTAACGAGACCTATTAATATCAGGAACTTTATAGTTTTAAATGTTAATTATAATTACATATTTCTTAATTTTTCAATAATTCGATTGATATCCGTAACACTTGTATTAAAAATGATTACAACTGCTGCATTAATATGTCTCTAGGCTTATTTATATATACCGCGTTTTCATAAATTAAAAGTTGCTCGTAAGATATCTTGCGATAAGTGGATATGGCCTGAAGTTTATACACTAGGCACGAATCATTCGAGTTTTGATCGACTTTTCCCAAAGGCTGTATTAGTAAATCTCGTCTGGGGTTGGCTTTCGAAAAAAGTGATATTTTTATCAGTGGTTTACGGAACTGAAATAACGAGGTTCAGCTGGCAAGCAGCCGCCTTATCTCTATAGCAGCAGTCTGGTAGGTTGTAAATTGTGTTAATCTGTTCGTTATCAGAAATCCATACTCCACTATAGCTAGAGCTTTCAGTCTTCTCACCGCAGATTTCGCTTTGATCCTTTCATTAATAGAGGTTTATCCTAGATCCGTGCTTTATGGCATGCGTTCCTCTGCTTAGTAACAGTGGCTTTAGCACTTAATTAAAATGTATTGTTTTTAAAAAGTAACAATTATATTTAAATGAGTTATAAATTTTCTCATTATTGTATATGAATTATGAGGCGCTCAATATAGAAGACCAAAAAGAATTGAGGTAGGGCGACTTTAGTGACAAGAAAATTCAACAGTGATGATTCGATTTAAAAGTCGAACTTCGAAATCCCGTTAAACAAGTTGAATACGGAACTTTTATGCAAAATATTAAACCTACAAGTGGGTGAGCACTGCACTATATAAAGTAAAGTAGGCAGTGGATTTCATTCTTTTTGTTTGCAAGTTTAATGTTCTATAATCGAAGAGATGAATTGATGAAATGATGGTTAAATGAGTCCTGGAAAAAATCTTATGCAAGTAACTCGTTATAACCGAAATTATTTGAACTGACGACTACTGAATGTGAGGCTGGTGGGCTACATTGACACTGGACACTACCGAAACAAAGTAGTGTTTATGTAAAATCTAGTGCAGTTTGCAACTCTGCAAAGTTTATGTTCATATGATGCTTTCGGAGCTGAAAATAAATCTACTTTTTACGAAATGTTGATGAAAGTAATAGTGCCTGAAACTTACACCAACATTATATTTTGTGATAGTCAGAATATCCAATTAAAATTCACAAACTACAACACAACAAACGCTAGCTAGTTTATAGAGTGCAATATTCATGAAGAAGAATCCGTTGTTAGCTCTACTACTAGCTGAAGAGGAAGTGGTATACAAGCAGAGAAAAATCACAGTAATGTGGAGCACAAGATAAATGCAAAAACAAGAAGAAACAAGCAAAAGCAAAAACTACGGTAATCCGCTTTTAAATGTGTAATGAGGTAGTGAAGCAAGTAGACAGTTTTGAATACGTAATGTACCAGAAGCGGTAACATGTGATGCTGACATCGGAGAATATAAGTTTCTGAAGTGTCTTTTAAGGTCTCGTGTTTAGGAAAAATGTGAGTGAAGTACATGGAGTAATGCTCAAATGATTTCAGGATCTAGAGAGCGGAGAATCGCCATGAGAATATGCATAAAAAAATAACGAAAATATTGTTTTCTCCGGGCAACCGGGGCTTCTATAGCCGCCCCCACATTACAGAGTTGGGCAGTGGCACATAAAAGTTTTAACAAAAAGAGAAAACTTTTCTTGGATCCCTGAAGAAAGTTTAAGTAATAGATTGCTTTATTTTTCACGTGTACTTAACTGCAGATGTTACGAGGGTTGCATTATGCTATTGTACAGTGCAGACACTTCAAGGTGACGATTATGGAAAAAAGTTGTAATGAAATGTGAATCTCCAGCAGAATGTTGGAATAACTGAAGTGGACAGAATATTATAAATGTTTTTTTTTTAAAAAAAAAAGGGAAAGGAAGAAAATACAGGAAGTGAAAAGATGCTGGATCTGTACTGCACGAGATGAAAACGGTTGCTAAGAGACCACGGGAATGCTTTTTTTTGCTCAATTGTGTAGGCCCCTTTAACTAGGGTGGTCATATCAGGGCTTTGACTTTAGAAACAACTGATGGCGTTAGTAACTCCTGACTGTAGTTTTTAACAGTTTTTTTTACACATTTTCATTACAAAACACAGTCGCATTCACTCCCAAATTCATATTTTCAGTCCCTGCAGACAGTAGAGATTGATTGTGATTATAGAAAAATCCTCCAGGTAATCGAACCCGGGACTCCTGGGTTGAGAAGCCAGAATGCTGAGATGCCAGATGACAGAAATTAAAAAGTTAATATGCGGATGCTATGAAAACTTGTTGACTGATGTAAAGGTAACGGTAAAAATAAAAGTACGTATGACATAGCGGAACCGGGGCAGAGCAACGCAGGCAGACCAGTCGGTCTATTGTGCTTCCAACATGACCCCTGGGAAGGAAGGATGAGGGGAGACACCCGAAATGGGCGACCAGATCCCGATGACGATGGACGCAAGCATGAACGGGGTCCCTAACTTTCCACATAGAAGGCATCCGACCCACACAGTCTCTGCCCACAAGCCATCAACCTCCAGGGTCTCTCGGTGCGAAATCCCACGATAAGGAGATACCTAAATGAACTGTACCGCAGTGACGCCGGGGGAGAAGCCTTTTTACAGAATACAAGCCACCACCCAGCCGCAACCCGCCGAACACCGTCGGCTGGTCCTAAAACCTGAAACAAGATGGTGGGTACAGGAAATGAGAGGAAGGAGAGTTGTGGTAGAAAATGAAGCATTCGCCTAGCAACTCGGGGAAACCACGAAAAACCCATGGGCCAGAATGGGCGGTTGTCGGGGATCGATCCCGGGACGTTCCGAATGCCGGCCGCAGGCGTAACTATCTCAGCCATCTCGCTCGGTTATTGACTGGTTTACTGTTTGGTGAACTGATATTTCAGCTGCAGCGGACATGATTTAATTTATCTTGAACAATCAGCGCGCTAGTACAACGGTACACGATGCTTGATGTAATCGCAATGACATTTCCAGATTTTGTACACCCTTGGAAAAGGAAGGCTTGTTTGGCTATCAATGGGTCTGCACGTACAGTTGAAATGGAGTCCTTGGTTTATTGTGCCAATGCCGCAACATTCGGATTCAGCGCCCTAAAGCTCTTCCAGTTGATTTTCTTCTGAAGGGTTGTCCTCCAAATAAACTGTTTATCTACCGAAGTCAATCACAAGCATGGAACTAAAATAAGTCTTAAAATTTGTTTTTGGAATGTGCAACCGTGTTTCCCAGACTTCTTATCAACGAGATTAACTATTTGGCGACCGCTGGTAGGGAAAGCAAACAGAGCGACGGCTTATATCCATTTTCACAAAAGCGGGAGCCAAAGCAGACATAAAACAAAAGAGAAGCGCAAACAAAAAACAAGAGCCAAAAGTCTCTCCGTAATGAAGAGCTGTTGTGAGTGCCCAGGTCTCCGATAAACTCTTTCTCTCTCTTTCTTGACACAGGGAATATTTCTTCATTTAGTCTTCGCTGAATGAAAACTAATGCAGTGCAAGAGGCTAAAGTGCCCAAAAGAGCCTGTATTATTGAATGCCTCAGCGAAGAGAATCGTTACAAAAGAACTACCTTCAAGATGCTGTGCTGAAAAGCGAAATCTCTCGTTTCTTACAGCTAAAAATATATTCAAATTACATTCAATCGTACCTCGAAGAGGAAAGATAAAACTGATATAAATTAAAATACGTTAAACAATAATCAAATTTTTTCGGATTCTTTTAAGACATTTTTGAAAAATTGCAGAAAGTATCAAACTCATTAAGGTGAAAAGGCTGGTAATTCTCATATTTTTTCACAAGCGTTTGTGAAGCAAGATAATAAATCCAAACATTTAATAAAGTCACTTTACTTTAGCATACGCTCCAAAGCAATTCTGATCCAAATAGACCATTGCTGAAGATATCCCATAGTCAATGAGTCAAAGGGTTTAGGAACTCGCGGAGCTTACAGAGATATAAGAGCTTTAAATTTCAAATCCCAGACCGTAAGCCTTTTGCCCTTTTATTTTTGTTTTATTTTACATTGTAAATAACTACAAAGTGTGTTGTCAGCTCAGAAGGCTGATGTAACTTGGGCCAAAGTTACCCCACTAAGCCAAAGTTCCCCATCTTATGGCCCTCAATAATACTGGCTGTCATGACTACTGTATTTCAGCTGTGACATCAAAATTCAAACTATTCAGAAAAAGGCGCATACCTAAAATGTAGTGTGTCCATAAAAATATGCCATACTTTGAACTGGTATTGTGACCTTTTGGATAGTCATATTTGGGTGAAGTTGGTGATATTCGAAAGAAGAATTCAATTATTTCTGTGCATGTCAACAATCTACAATAATGGAAGCGATCGCGGGAATCAAACACAAAAACACTCACGTTTGTGATTAGTCGATATGGGCTTATTGTTGGATATTTAGCAGGCAGGCTACATGTGAATGTTTGCTTTTAAAATTGTTTTTGTTATTAAAGAAGTTTTAGGAGTTATGGCGAACCCACAAGAACGTAGTTGATGTGTTTTGGAATATCATAGCACACAGAGTCTGGTGCAGGTTCAGCGTGCTTTTAGGCGAAGGTTTCAATATCAAGCTCGTATACACGTCAATTTTGAAGGGTCCGTGATTTTGTGGATCGTAGCTGCGTATGTCACAAAAGAAAAGGCCATTCAGGGAGACCATCTGTCAATGCGGGAATTGTGGAACAAATGCAGGAGGCGTAATCCTAAGATGTCTGTCCGTAGAGCTAGTCAGTAGTTAAATATCCCTAAATTCACCGTATCTAAGATCCTGCGTACGCGACTGAAGTTTCACCCCTACAAACAGCAATTATTGCATAAGTTGAAACTTGATGACCCTGCAAAACAATTAGATTTCTCTGAACATTTATTAGTACTAATGGAGGGCAATGAAAATCTGCCAGAAAAAATAATTTTCAGTGATGAGGCAACATTCCAAGTTAGTGGAAAATTGAACAGGCATAGTGTTAGGATATGGGGAGGCAGAATACACATGAAAGAGACTCCTCCAAAGTGATCGTCTTTTGTACCGTATCGAAACGTCAAGTCTATGGCCCATTTTTTTTTTCGAGAGGCCACTGTCAAGGGTCCAACTTATCTTGACATGTACACTGAATGGTTATTTCCACAATTGGAAGAAGAAGGCAATGAACTTATTTTACAACAAGATGGGGCACTTCCTCATTGGCATTTACATGTTCGGGAACATCTGAATGAGCGGTTTCCAGGAAGATGGATCGGAGTACCGGAAACAATGTCTTCTACAAGTGGCCGCCGTGGTCGCCTGACTTGACGGTCTGGGACTCCTTTTTATGGGGTTAATAAAGAATTGTATCTATGTATTGCCTCAAAACCTTCGTATCACTGCTTCCATCCAGTCCATTTCATCAGATATCTTGGAGCGTGTGAGACATGGATGGGAATATCACCTTGATGTCTGCAGCGTCACTCGTTGGGGCCACATTCAATGTCTATGAGGTACATTAAAAGCTATTTGAGATTTTTTTTCGAATGTCACTAACTTCATCCAAATACGAATATCCAAAGTGTCGCAATACCAGTTCAAAGTATGGCGGTATTTTTATGGACACTCTGTATTATTATCTACTGCTATAATAATCAGTGATGGTTAGTTCGTAGCTATTAGACAACAAAACCTCTATTTTATATTCTAACAAAACAAAAACGCGCTATCAAAACATAAAATACAGGTTCAACAAAACATAAAATACACTGTTTAAAAATGACTTTAGTTTTCCAAACTTACCGATATCAATATTATCATTAATCAAAACAATTTATTCAACATGGTATATTCACTCCAAAGACTCGAAGCTTTAATACTTCTCGAATTCTTATAAAAATACGCCAACAAAGAATCTTATTTACGTCTGCTTGATCACCCACACACCAGTCCTTGAATTTCATATAACTACATAAACGTTCCTTGACTTCTCTGGAAGTATATTGCGAGTGTATTACTTATAATGTTTGTGTATTTGTGTTTACTCAACGTGTTGAAGCCATCTTGTGACGTGATTCATTTGTTCGGTTTGTAGCTCCATCTGGTGTTAGCAATTTGCGGCAGTATTAGTTTTTGTTTGAAAGAATTTTACTTTTATTTTTTATTTAATTCTGTTTCACTGTCCTCCGGCTAGCTCTGATCTTTTGGGTCAAGCACTTCTCTTAATACAGGTTGTGTAAACGGATGGAATCTTTTATCCAAAGAGAACACTGATGAAGAAATTTGTTTTACACTTTTATTGTCGAACACGTTAACTATCACATTTATACATTGATCTTAACACTCGCCAAACTGAAACTATTATAACAACTTCTTACGAATCACTTTTAATCCACATACTTCAACCTTTTGTATAATTAACTTTACCATACTTGAGAATTTTCATAACTCTGTTACGCGTAACCTGCAAATTGATATCCGAAGTGTGCCGTACAAATACTTTCGACGAACTGATGGGAATGCGACGTGTAGTGTACAAAGAATTTTGATGAACTGACGGACTTTACCTCTAACCTACCCTATTTATACTCCTACACACCGATATGCCTAAAGATTATAACTGAACTGCAATTGGCTAATAAAACGCGCCAACATTAGCGTCTATTTTTATATCCAATGAAAATTAGGAATACATATGCTCTAGGGAAACGTTCCAGAAGATTCTCAAGAAAAAACGCGCCAACATTACGTAACTTCCTCGTTTCCAATAATGATAAACAGCTCACCCCCTCGCTGCATTTTTGCACGCTATTATTGTCAGTTTCAGTAAGGCATTAAAAACTTACTTCTCAACAATAATTACAATAAACAAATATCTCAAATTAATGTCACACAAAAATGCATATTCATACTATAACCACTCTTTACATTTAAATAATTTGTGATACAAATTACTGCATCATATGCCCCACTAGAAACATAATTATAAATATTTACAACTTCTTTGGAAATTTTATAATTGGGTTTTTAGTCTCCTAAATCTTGGAACACACGCTATCACTTTCACTTAACACTTCACAAGCATTTAACACACGACATATGTTTTTTTTTATCTCGCCACTACTTAGTGGCTCTGGTTTAATGTTTTTAGACTTTAATCTGACATTACAAAAAAATTTTTATAGCAAATACTGTAACCTGAATTATTTAATTACTGTTACAAAATTGTTTACTTTCTTAAGTTGTTGACAAAAATTTATACATTTAAGAATTTTTGTAATTATTAAACATATTTACCAAAAATATTCACCCTCTACATAAATATATTTACATCTCTTAAATATAAGTACTGTTTCACATTTTCTGTTTGCTACATAAGTATTTGTTTTAATTATTTTTTTTACCCAATTTTTGTTGTTTTGTACTTTATATTCACAATACTCTTGGAATTATATCTATGTAATTTTACTTTAATATCATATTAAGTTTCATTTCAAATGCTGTTACAGTTACTAAGAATTTATTTTTTTTTTTGAACATTTCTCTTTTTTATATAATTTATTTCTCTTTACCTATGACATATATAAATAATTAACCCTCTTACAATCCAATACATTGCTCTGCAAGTCATCTTTAACTATCCAGCATTTACTTTACATCTCATTGCTATTTACCCTCCTGGATCAAATTGTCTGTGGCTAAACATTACTCGTAGCCGTATCCTAGCCTTCCAAAATTTGTTCATGAATAACCTCTTAAAGGATTCATATGATATTTCACCCCAAGATAACATTTGAAAACAATCTAAAGTTTTCTGAACAACACATCTTTTGACAACTATCATTTTCAATTCTTGCGGTACCTTTTTAACTTGAGAATACTCTGACAAATCTGTACTAAACTGTACTGGATTGGAGTTTTCATTTTTAACAGCTTGGTACTTGTTAATTTCAGAGGTTTGCTTTTGATTATTTACAGGCAAAACTTTAACTTCTTCGTACAATTTATTTCTTTGCATTATTGACTCCTCCTGTATTTCTGATATCTCCCCTCTGAAATTAACTTGCGCCTGATTCACATCTACATTCATAACCTTTTTCATCTCTCTTATCTCACTTGAAATAATACTCATTCTACTACCTGACTCTGTAAATTCTACATCAACATGTTCAAACTTAGTATTAACCTCACTTTTTTGGTTTGATATTTCCCTGCTCATTTCTGACATTTTCTTTGAAATTTCTCCTATCTCACTTGCTATCACTTCCTGATTTTCATCTCTCATTTTTGGCATACTACTATCTAGCTTCATAACTTTCTTTTCAAATCCTTCTATTATTTTCCTATTTCTATTTTCTATATCTTCCATTATTTCCCTATTCCTTTTTTTCATATCTTCATTGATTTGATTGAATGTTTGCTCTATTCTCTCATTTCTCTTTTCCATATCTTCCCTTAATTGATCTCTAAAATTTCTCAGCATTTCCATCATTTCCATCATCATACTAGCATCAAAATTTACATTTCCTGCTGTTCTATTCTCACTTTCTGCACTAACATTTCCACCCTCAAATCCTACATTGTTTGAGCTATTCTCTGTAACCTGTATTGAATTACAGCTAACTGTTACACTATCTCGCTCCATAATTATTTCTTCTGTATTATTAGTGGACATTATTTTCTTTATCCTACCGCTCCTGAGGTACATTTAATTTTTTTTTTCTAAAAAAAAATTACGATACTCTGACTTTTGTGATGCTGTCTGTTGCTGTTACTTTGATGTCCAGCTTCCTTCCCCTCTCTCCTAGATGTATATGTCGCCTCTGCGTTGTATTATGATGAATCTGCGTTGTCTCGATGTTTTTGTGTCCACTCATCCGCATCGTCTGTCGTTCCTCTAGTTGTTTCTGGAATCTGCGTCTTGTAGTTCAGTTTACTACTCCATTCGCTTCACGTCCTGATTCCTTTGCTCCTTCCTGGTTATCTCACTTCTTCCTGGTTAATTCTGCTCCTTCCTGGTTCTTCTGCCCCATGTTGGGCGCCAATTTGAGAGTGTATTTACTTATAAATGTTTTTATTTGTTAGCCCCACATTTGGGAGTCAATTTGAGAGTAATTTAGTGTTATTTTTATTTAATTTGTTGAGCCCCACGTTGGGCGCCAATTTGCGAGTGTATTACTTATAATGTTTGTGTATTTGTGTTTACTCAACGTGTTGAAGCCATCTTGTGACGTGATTCATTTGTTCGGTTTGTAGCTCCATCTGGTGTTAGCAATTTGCAGCAGTATTAGTTTTTGTTTGAAAGAATTTTACTTTTATGTTTTATTTAATTCTGTTTCACTGTCCCCCGGCTAGCTCTGATCTTTTGGGTCAAGCACTTCTCTTAATACAGGTTGTGTAAACGGAAGGAATCTTTTATCCAAAGAGAACACTGATGAAGAAATTTGTTTTACACTTTTATTGTCGAACACGTTAACTATCACATTTATACATTGATCTTAACTCTCGCCAAACTGAAACTGTTATAACAACTTCTTACGAATCACTTTTAATCCACGTACTTCAACTTTTTGTATAATTAACTTTACCATACTTGAGAATTTTCATAACTCTGTTACGCGTAACCTGCAAATTGATATCCGAAGTGTGCCGTACAAATACTTTCGACGAACTGATGGGAATGCGACGTGTAGTGTACAAAGAATTTTGATGAACTGACGGACTTTACCTCTAACCTACCCTATTTATACTCCTACACACCGATATGCCTAAAGATTATAACTGAACTGCAATTGGCTAATAAAACGCGCCAACATTAGCGTCTATTTTTATATCCAATGGAAATTATGAATACATATGCCCTAGGGAAACGTTCCAGAAGATTCTCAAGGAAAAACGCGCCAACATTACGTAACTTCCTCGTTTCCAATAATGATAAACAGCTCACCCCCTCGCTGCATTTTTGCACGCTATTATTGTCAGTTTCAGTAAGGCATTAAAAACTTACTTCTCAACAATAATTACAATAAACAAATATCTCAAATTAATGTCACACAAAAATGCATATTCATACTATAATCACTCTTTACATTTAAATAATTTGTGATACAAATTACTGCATCAATATTAATTGCATTTAGGGCTGGCTTTAAAACTTTTTCTGGTGAACCGAGAAAATCATCTTCTCTCATTTTTATTTTAAATTCACATATGAAACTAGCATCCAAAAGTGCAGAATATAACAACAAATTTTTTTAATTTATCATATCTTTTTTCCCTCCAAAGCCACATTACTGTTTCGCTAAACATATCTTTTCTGGAATATATGAATTTAATTAAACATATGTTAAAACTCTGAACGTAGATCAAATATTGTAAACAACAAATTAGTCCTCTAAATAACTATTATTGGTCTATCTTAAATTCAAGATAATCGCATTAACCTGCTAGATTAAGGCATGCCACTCAAGAGTAAGCGAACAGTGAAAAGGTTTTGAATCGCTGCTGCTCTCTGTGCCCAGGGAACACAAAATACGTGCTTTCGATGAATTTTTGTCATCAAAGTTTTAGATGGAATACAATATTTCCTCTACCTATTATTATAGGCATATGCTAGAGAAAGTATAAACAACGGTTTCAACAACTAAATCATAGATAACAAAATATAGAAATTGAGATAACAAAAACGCACACAAAACCGGTAGAGTAAGAAGAGAATACACTGAGATTTACCTATCACTCGCCATAATTCTCGTAACTCGCAGTCTATCTACAAGAACCACTACCACCACACTGCTGACGACAAACGAGAGAAACAAGTATTTAGTGTGGTAGTCACGTTCACCAATCTTAACAGAGAGAATGTTTCCAACTGAAACATTAAGTTCATATGTTCGATAACAGCAGATGGTTATATTAGGTACAAATACCCTTTACTGCAAGTTTAAATTTTCTGTAAGCGCTATAGAGAAGACTGGATCTTCTTGGATCAAAAGCTTTCGTTAAATTATTGATGGTTTTAAAGGAAGACAAATTTTCCAAGATTGGTAGAATATAAAAATAAAGTTTTCTAGTAAGTGTTTTGCTTCCCGAAAACAGATTTTACATTAATTTTGCATATACCTTGTGAGTATGCCAGGGGGAGTTGGCGAATTTAAAAACTAAATTGTGGTTTGGAATTACAAATTAAGAATTATCTGCCTAAAATGGTAAACTTCTCTGCCAATTTAAATGTTTCACTTCATCTTACAAATTTTTAAACCATACATGTGTTGATGTTCAGGTTCATTTACACACCCCAGTAGCAGATCCCGTAACACACGACGAGCGGTTTCGATTTTCTGATCGGAGAACTGAATTTTTCAACTCTGATTCTTCCTTCTAATTAGTGGCTACACAAGAAGGTCTGAAAGGGCAATTATTTAAACTCTGCAGAGTTATTATAAATGTTAAGCAACACATATTATTATTATTATTATTATTATTATTATTATTATGGTTATTCTGCTGGTAACTAAATACTTATGCACAAAACTAGCAAACGAAATCGACAAATACATCCAAATAATAGCCACCTTTTTGACAGATATCTACCAACAGGATTCGGCTCCTCGAAGTATGTCACATAATTAACCAGTATTTGAAACCGCTACGTCTTTATACGGTGGTGACAGTAAATTAAACATTTCGTTGCCTTGTTTACTTCAGAAGAAACTATTGGTATAAGTGCTGTGTCTGTTGAATATATTAACGCTACAAGCCGACTCCACACCTCCATTCACAAGACGAGTCGCTAATTTTTGGGCTAACCAAGCTTTAGTTGTTTACACCAATCGGGAATGAATTCTTCGAGAGATTGTTTATGAACTCCCACCTTTTCACATTTATTGGTTTATTTTTTTCCCTTTCTTGCAACTTGTTTCGACTCAGCCATACTGACGATTAATAAGAACTGAATGGAGTCGAGTGTTAGTTGCGGAAGAAAAACGCGTAAACTGTATGTAGGGGAACAGGATTTTACCTAAGCATCTATGAATGATCAGCATTAAAATATAATAGTTTTCGCTAAATGCTACCTGTTAGCTTTCAAATATTATAAAAAAGCGCTCTAATGTCAGCATGGCTGAATCTTCAGGCTACAGATAGATTGTGTCCCTCAAATATGATATTTATACTTCACTACAGAAAGACGAAGATGATAAATATTCTATGGCCTTAGAAAATGCTAGAATTTATTTCAAAGAATAACACTAAGGCGACGTAAACATAAAATTCATAAGCCCCCACAACTTCAGCCAAATTCGTTACAATGCTTACCTTAAATTTTTCTAACAGCATAATGCACATTGACATAGCATTATTAAATTGTAGGCCGAATAAAACTGTTTTAATTAGTATTCATTCTACACATTATGTTTCAATGTATACAAACATAAACGCATTACTTTAGGGTTAACAGACAAAATCGCCAAGTAGATTTTTAGGGAAGCAATATGTTTGCTTCAAAAATATGTAGAATATTTATTATCTTGTTTCGTGTCGACTGGATACCAAATATTTGGAAAAACACAAGTGTTAGTAAAACTATAAAAACCTATTCGTTTCATCATTTTTGAGCTGTTGTTCCAAATTGGAAGAAAACTGAATACAAACCCTGAGACGATGTTTTAATATTTCTAGCAATATAATTTATTTGTTGAACTACCCGAATAGATCCCATAAAGAATCCAATAGCAATTAAAAAACGCTTATCACATTAGATACAGAAAATTAACAGGAAAAAGTAAACCAGAAAAGCACTTAACATAACTAATTTCAGAATGTATCAAAACTTCATTGTAATCAAAACTACATTTAAGCGAGCATGTCCATAGCAATGTAAAATAATGGAAGATTAATTTTATTATTAGCTATACATACACCTAAAAGTACAAAACGCACAGTCATATTCAACAACAATAAGATTGTGTAAAATCATGTTACTATAGCAATGTGTGACAAGTATGCAAAACTTGAAGGAGACGCCAAGCCATGAAGAACGCTCTTTAGAGAGACAGGTCGCGTTAACCAGTTCGCGAAATTATTGTACGCAGGAATATTTACAAGTGAGTAATATAAGTGTTAGCAGTGCAATACTAATCATTTTTAAATCATTCAAAATGAATAATTATACCTTGCTTTGCGAAGTTTTTATTTCGTGAGAAATAATTTGTTCTACGAAATCACGTCTTCTAATTCTCGAGTGAGACCACGTTCGAAATACCCACGTAGAAAAGCACCAGGTACATGAAAACCTACAAGTAGCGAATTAGTCACCTACATTCTGCTGCAACTTCAACATAAGGAACGTTTTCAGAATGTAAATCTGAATTTCAAGTATAGCTGATCTGCGAGTGCAAACGGAAATTTGAAAGGTTTACGCGATATTGTTACATTCTGGGGTGAGGGCCGAAAGGTTTCCAGCAAAATATTAAATTTTAATCACCACAACAGGCACATGGGGGAAACATAGCACAGATGCTGCGAGAGGACCAGGACCTTGATGTTCACATTCCGATACAGGCGTGGGGTTTTGTAACAAATTACACAAATTCCACATCATTCACATCAACTGTGGTTTATTAATAAAGTAATTTGTGGTCCTACATTACATACACAAGGGAACAAAGGATTGAGGGCAGATGCTTCACACATACACACACACACACACACACACACACACACAGCTTACACACCATCTTTTAGACTGACGCTCACACACAAAGAAAGTAACGCTAACATCTATCCCCGCCTCTCTCCAACTCTGGCTAGGTTCGCCGGCCAGATGTGGAGAGTGTCATGCCAGGAAATTCAAACACAAGACGAAAGAAATACTGAATTACCCCAACAATGCTGTCGCCAATGCGATACAATAATGTGTCTGGCATGACAATATCTACTAATACGCCACAATTTGACTTAGAGGCCGCTCATAAAAAAACTGACCCAGATTATTAAAGCATAAGTTGTATGTTTTCAAACCACACATTTCGTTTGTGATTAGAGCCGGTAAAATGTCATGGGTCTGCGGCGTACTCCCATGTGTCGTTCACGATGAAACCAGTGATTTACTACTTGATTGAAAGCTCAATACAATTTGCCAAAATTATCATCACGGTCAGGATTCGAACAAGGAATCTTTGGCTTTCTGCGTTAACGTGACGAGATATCCGAACGTGTAGTAAACCTCTCTCATCCGATTTATGTGTCGAAATTGCCTTAATCTTAACTATAACAGTATTATTTCTGTAAGATAAAACATTATAACCTCCAAGACGCTATTAATTCCTCCGTGATATCTTAACGTGATGTGCCTGTAAAGTTTTTCAATATAATTTTAAACCACTATAAAACTAATTTTTCACTAGAAAACATTTTGAATGTTCATCTTAATGAAAACACATTGAGGCCATTGCTACATTACTGAACAGGCCTTTTTTAATAAACCAGCAAAGATCTCTTAATTGTATGCCCTTAAATTGAAGCTATATTTTTATAACATCTTATATTTTTTCCAGTATTTTGTTTTAAGCACCTCTCATGATAGTATTTTCTCTTATTCATTTCAAATTGTATTCTCAGTCTCCGAGAAGGCCGTTAAATAAAATTATCTATTCAGAATTTTTTTCAAATTGATTTTATTTTTATTGCAAGATTTAAAATGCAGCGATTATTTTGGCGTTCACAATTTAAACCTTTCTGTTGTAACGGTAGATAGCTTGATAGCGCGATGGTCGCCAATTTTTATAACGTACTACGTTATCCGAATTTTTAAAGCACTTCATGGTGCGACCATTTTGAATCAGTGTAATTACCTGCCTCTGATATTATCTTGTAACTTGTCTGTTGTCTCGTGCGCCAGCTGCTCCAGTGGTAGAGCTATGAGAACTTTCTCAGGCCATGCGTATATGCATTGTGAAAGGAAAATATGGTTTAAATTGAATGAGAAATATAATGTTATCTAATACTTGATC
This sequence comes from Deroplatys truncata, assembly GCA_030765065.1. Taxonomy (NCBI): domain Eukaryota; kingdom Metazoa; phylum Arthropoda; class Insecta; order Mantodea; family Mantidae; genus Deroplatys; species Deroplatys truncata. The sequence continues at coordinate 262,481,555 of CM060975.1, forward strand.
TAGTGAAGCGAGTTGCCGACCGTTTGAAGAGAAAGAATGAAACTGATTATGAATCTAGAACTCAAAACTATAACAATTGACTTATGATACCTCCTAACATCTACAGTACCAATTTTATGGTTTGAAATATTTTTTTCTGCAATAAAAGGAATCAGAAGCGTAACTTGTAGGTACTAAAATGCTTACCAGCAAGATCTCTCGCAATGGCCACTAAATCTTGCTCACATCAGCGCCTAACTGAGCGGTCAAAATATCATCCGAGTAATCACCGGATTACTCGGATGAGAGAGGGTATGCATGACTGTGCACAAATGAATGTGTCTCTGATTAGATTACACGCCTTCTTATTACTTAAGCTCCGCCTACTTTAAGCTACCCCCACCAACGTTACTTCATACACGGGGCCAGTACTTAAGAATTATACGTGCGTGTGTGTCTCCTTGTTGCTATGGAGGCCTGGCTAAACTCTCAGAAATATCTTTCGCTTCTCTTTTTCAGAAATTCTGCCTATGTGACTGAACTTAACTCTAAACTGCCTTTCAATAATCTTGAAGCTAATGCGTCCGCTACTTCGGCTGTCGCTAATGACACTGGTTAACATGGCACTTTAATGACCTTTTCCTTACACAGATCTTTTCAACTCAAGATTATTACATTATACTTTGATTTAATACGCTTAAACACTTATTGCAATCATTTATCTATCTTACTATTATTTCTTTATTTAATTATTCATAACTTCCTGTCAATAATTACGGTATGAAGCTAATGAAAAATCTAAATGAATACATATGGCAATAGATTCGTGATAACTTCACAAAAATAAACGTTGGTAAAAATGGTTTCCAAAACGCATCATAGGGAGTACTGTATGTGGTGTAATAAAACAACATAGTCATATTAAAGTACTTATAAAAGCCATATGAGAATTAGAACAAACATTATTAATGATGCCTTTTTAGGAAATAGTACAAATATTAGTCAGGTGTGTTGTATACTTCAGATTTTTAAATTTTATAGTTGCATCAGCTTATAAAAGACTGTGTTGGTTATGACTACGACCAGGGAACGGAGGGGACACTCGCACCTCGAGACAACTTGGATCTTTTGGCTTATCACCCCTAGGAGAAACGAATGACGTGAAGGAACTGCAGATGGCTATAGGGAGGCCGCCCAACAGAGATTCGCAGAGTTCTCTAACGATTCCGAGCTTGATGACCCGGTCACACTGGCGGGATTCTCAGACAAAACTTCTCTCTGGTGGAACAAGGGAGAACTCAACCCACCGTAGGCGGCTCAGAGAAGGCCGCCATCTTGTAGGACCGAAAATACTTTTCCAACGATCAAGCACCTTGCACTGACCGACACTGTACAGTTCCTAAGCCCACTGGAATATAAAATAGAAAGCTAAATGAAAGGAAATTCGTGGAACAAGAGAAACTACCACAGTATTTGCACAGGAAAACCACGAAACGTCATGATAAGTGTGGCCGATCCAGAAATCGAACCTGGACCTCCCGAATGCAAGTCTCATACGTTACCGGCAAACCATCTCGCTGGGTTGCCGTGTTACTAATACTTTCAGTTCTGGCTTCTATCGAGCACACGATATGTTTGAGACATCAGAACTTAATTTATAACGTTGTCTCTGTTTGACATTTAAAATGATCTCTTCCACAAGACAGAAAATCCACTTGTTTTCCTCTTAGCAGCGGTAGGTATACGCGATACGCTTGTGCTTTGCGGGTATTTGTCGAAACCCGGAGTAGAATATTCAGAGGGAAGGGAGAATGTAAAGATATAAGCAAACAGAGCTCCGGAATATTCTTTCATCAGCCCATATTGTGAGATTTTATTAAATCCGCCAGAATAAGAAGTTGCAAGAGTATTATGTTGCGAAGTCGAGTCGTATCAGAGCAGGATGAAGATGTTAGTCCTGGATTATGGAAACACTCCAGGAATAAACTGGGGACCGAACTTTAAAGCTGCTATAACCTACCGGTACAGAATTTTAATTTCGCTAACATAAAGCTTGAAAATTAACGACAGCACAGAATTTCTTTAGGGAGGCACTAACACATTTTGAGGTATACCTTACCACTAAGCAAAAAGCTGTCAGTATTAGAGCATTTTCACTTCTAAAATTTAAAACAAAAAATACGTGGCCGACGGATTATCCTTTGAATGCGAGCGAGGTGGTGCAGGCGATAGAGCATGTGACTAGCATTCGCGAGGTCGTAGGTTAGATTCCCGCGGCCGACCTTCCTGACAATGTTTTTTTCGGGGTTTCCCGGGTCGCTAGGCTTTTGCTGGGAAGGTTAATTGCATCCCCCAATTTCCTCTCCCTCCATTTCACTTCACCCTTCATCTGCTTGGTTGTTTCAGAGCTCCAAGTGTCGGCGGGAGTCTCGGCGTTCCATGGCAGGGAAAAGGATCCTCTCTAACACTTATTCCCACGGAATGGGGGAGGTCTCCGAGTGTCGGGGGGAGGTAACCGGTTGTACCAGCTGCCAGTTTCAACCTGGAATATGTAGGGGCCCTGACCTCTGCACTGTCGTGCCATTTGATCCAGCCGCCCTCTGCCTCCCCTCACTTCATCCCTCCCTACCAGGGGTGCCCTTTAGGGACTTAGGCACAAAAGACTTCTTTAGGTCCAGGTGCTAAGTCTCCCTCCGCTCCTACTCCTACGTGCTATCCTTTGAATGCAAATATTTATAAAATGATATATTAAATAAAGGTTTTTAAGAGTAATATTGAAGTAATTTGATTACTGCTTCACTGTAAGTTACTTATCCTCATTATTTGAGGATATACTTATCCAAGCCTATTTGATTCCGTATATCTGACTTTTGTTCCTTCTTTTCCAGTTTTTGAGACCTTGTGATAAACTCAATCGTTGTAAACGAATACGTGTGTACCTTCCTTAAGTAAATAAAACAGAAATAAAAGTTTGGTTTGATTTTACAAAAGTAAAGCATCGCCATAACTTTAAACATAACAAACAACGTTCATACTAGGAAAGCAGATCTTTCGAGCTATATGGCCCTGGTCGAGCGGAAAACTTCCCTCTTCCAGACCTTTTGTTTGTAACTAAGGCAGAAATCTTCAGTGGCAGTGCCTAAGTCTCGCAGTGTAAATTTGCCAGCTTCTGATTGGTGACTCTTTTTAGAAGAGGAGAAAATGATTAAGCACTACCCCAACCCCGATAGGAATGGTGACTGAGAGTGTTGGACTCATCAATAGCCGGCATATCCACTAAAAACTCCTCCACCGGAAGGAAAATGGAAGAAGGAAAAAGAGGAATTCAAGTGTGATAATGAGGCACCTAGGCAAAGTCCAGCTTACCACCGAGGTGTATTCGCTGAGCTGGCTTCTAAAGGTTCATTGGTTGCCTAGGTACTGCGTTTGGCCACTCCGATGGCTGTGTGGCTGGTAGTTCATTGAGCTTCCTCAGGAGGAACTTGAGCCAATCCTTGACAATTCTCTGTAGTGTGATGGAAATACCGCGTATGGTAGCGTTGAAATCGTTCGTTCTTAGTATGCTGTGTAGGTGTTGGCGGGAGATTTCTGCAGTGGATTAAAGCACTTGGAGTGTCGTGTTGTGTACTCAGAAGTGCCTCATCCAATGCAGCAACCTTTCTGAGAGGTGGAGTATCTCAGCTTGGAGGTCCTCTAACTCCAGAGGGATCTCCGGTTGAACTGATGTGGTGTTCTGCGTTGATGGTGAAGAGGCCTTTGTGATGGATGCTTCGCTCTAGACTGGAAACTGCGGAGATGGCGCCTGGACTGTCAGCATCCAGGAGAATTACAGGAAGCGGAGCACCGGTGTCGGTACTGCAAGTTGTGTCGTGAGCAGTCTGCGGCCAGGCTAGGTGCGCCACAGTAGTGGCATCTCGGATCGTGGAGCAGAAGTCAGCCGTGTGACCATTAAATAGGCCGGACACTCCGACTGCCCTCTATCTGCAGGGTTTCCCCAAACATGGGCGGCCCCGCGTCCAGTGCAGCCGAATATTCCTCCCTGTCCGTAAACTCCAACCTCATCAGCGGTGTCAGTCCCTTTTGGCTGTGAATTCGTGACCGGCATCTTATAGCGGTACTTAGGAGGGCACTTGCATCTGATTGGATCGCTTCACCGCTCGCTGCTGGATGAAAGCCTACGCACTCGTACTTAGTCATCTATAAATTAAGATAGAGTCCCTCTTAACCCTTTACTAGATCCACCTATGAACACAACAATACTGCCTGCGGCCACTTACATAATCTTGTAGATTAAGCACAAGTATCAGAAAGCTTGCGCCGTCTTCATTAGGGTTTCTAAGTATCAAAGTACTAATACGTATGTAATGAGCTTCTATTTCTTCATTGAAGAAAAGGCATTTCGCTCCCTAGGCTTAACGTATATTTTACAAGTTCATATAGAAATTTTATTGGTATTGTGTTTGCATATACTTGCGAGAGACAAAACAGCAACCACTTAACATTTCCATCTGTACTGCTTAATGGGTGCCAAATTCAAACGGGCAACAGCGAATGTATTGAAAGCACTTAATGCTATATAAATATTTAGTATAAATTGTGTACCTTAACTAGATCTGCACTTTCTCTGCAGTAAGTATTTCTCTTACAATACTTGTGGAAACGTTGACGAGAATGCTGGGGGCTAACAGCGCTCTGCGAAGGTAAAATTACAGTATTTTAGAGCTATTGGAGGGTACAAGCAAGTCATGATTTAAAAGTTACCACGATATACGTTGATATGAACACAGAATTCAGTAGCTAATCAAAAGCATACACAGAACCCTTTAAAACCTTAACACATGCCTAAACCAAAATACCCTTAATCAGAACAAGCCGACACAATACTCTTTTGTGGTGGACTAATTAGCTTTAGAACACAGAACAAGGTTTTGCTGCTACCGGCATCCTATTGTTTTATCAATTCCGTGAAGTTTGTGCTCAAACGAGAAGTAAAATATAGGAAAGCATTTAGAATAAAAAGGGTTAGAAAAATGTATGATTTGATACTGAATGCAAAATGTGGCTTGCTTGTAAGGAATAAAACTATACTTCCTCAGTGATGCAATAAATATAAATACATGATTTTATGTCCCCAGGCTTCACATATCTTCTCTACAATAGAAGAAATTTAAGGCGTGGGGACAAAAAACAGCTTAATCACATATAGTTGTGTGAAAGGGTCAGAAACATGACAACGCTGGCCTATTATCACATATCTACATCCTTTGATTACTGTATGACAATTCTGGGTTTTAGCATTTATTATGCCGCGATGAAGAAATTCACGCCGGATCTTTTCACTGAAGTCCTCTCTCGTAAAAATCATGTACCTTTAAGATACTTACTATCTCGGGGAGTGGGGGATTTGCATTAATAAGAGCTTGCATACAATTGGCCGCCTGTTGCCTGCTTTACCGACACGTGTGCTTTTTCAATATCGTCAGGCTTCAGATCAAGTCCAATCTGGGGGGCCACTACATTTAGCACCTTGTTCTCCGTGATGTCCCAAGTTTCGTTTTTTCTTCCGACAATCCGTATATAACAATATTATTCCTTCTTGATTGGTCTAAATTGGTCTAAATAGTCTACTTTGCCACTCACATCTTGCCTCCAACTCCTTCACCCATATCAGATTTCTCCAGGGATTACTTCACGGAATTAATAATTCCTCATAGCTGATTGTGACGAACCACTTTTCACTTCACTCCTCAAATGATCTAACAGACCTTCAATATTTGCCATATTTGCACAACGCTTCTTGAGGTTTACTACTGCTCTCAGAGCGCACCACGGCTACACTCGACCGCTGATCGAACAAGACACCCACAACTTTCTGAAGTATTGAGGATATTGATCCGGGTACCAGATAGGCCAGTAAAACATTACGATCCATGTAAGAGGCAATGGTTGGGTCATCATTACTATACTGTAGTGAGATGTAGGGATGGGAGAGAATGAATAATGTCAATAAAATACACTAAAGTATTCTGGGGTTGGGTAGGCGGTACTTCAACCTATGGAGTTCTTGGACAGGTAGGAAGCTGGGAAGATGCTGTATTTGCTAAAATAAATGTAGTCATGTACTGGTTGCAGGTAATGTACTGGTAAAATGGTGAACGGCGGGGCCTCAACAGGGATAATCAGAAACGATATCTGGCGAAGGGGTAATGAAAATGCATACGGTGCTGTGAAAAAAGTCTAAAGGCAGAATCTGAATGTAGACAAAGATCAACAAAATGAAATAAAAACTGAGTGGGGAAGGAAACACATATTTTAAAATTAGGTATTAAACATTTGTCGGGAATAGCATGGCTTAGGTTGGGAGGGTGGAAAGCTCTCAAGATTGTTGACGATGCTAGCAGGAGAATTTGCCCAGTATGAGGAGAACAGGAAGACGACACATTTTGGCAGCATGCGCGAGACGGAGGGTGTAAGGAAAAAATTATTACCGGAAGTATGTTTGGCTTCCAACAGAGGGAGGACAGTATGCTGGGACTTGATTCTAAACAGTCAAAATCTTCCAGGCTTGGGCAAATACTTAATGGAAGTACGTGTACTAAGAGATGCGGTGTTTATTTAAGTACTTGAAACATATGTAGTACGTGAGCATTTATGTGCGACTATGTGTGTGTGTGTCAGATTTTGAGTATTTTTCATTTTATGTGTACGTTTATAGTGTTGAGATTATAAAATAGGTGTTTTTTGCTGGATTCTGTAAGTGAAGGTTACAGACCAGGTATTTTTCTAGAGAGTATGTAAGGTCTTGTAATCCATGCGACTGTGTTACGCAATTAATGTCATACTAAGTACTTAATAAATACCACTATGACTACCACTACTACTACTACTACTACTACTACTACTACTACTACTACTACTACTACTACTACTACTACAGCCTTAGTGGCTGCTGTTGTCTCTGTACCTCTAACACTCCTGTAAATATTTCCGCGACGACTGTATAGATAAAATAAATATTAAAGTAATTAGTATAAAGAAATTAATATATCTGAAATAATTAAATACTAAGGTAATACTGCTTGTAATCAATACTGCTGAACAATAGATATCTTGTTGTTATTCAGGATGTAGTATCAAAGACTGCATAAATTATAGGTGGAGAATATTTGAATGGAGAATATTGTTTTCAAGTTGTATATTTTAACTTTAGAAATAATACATATTATTTTTATTCCAGTTGAAGTTGGCATTCATATTAAGTTTTCAATAAATTTCTCCCATTATAAGCATCCCTTTTGTCCACAAATTGTTCGTGAAACTGCTCCGACTTTTGATGCAAGACTAAAATTTTGGAATAATGATTATACCGTGTATATCGAATTGTCCCTGAACAACTTTTGAAGTCTTCTTCAAACCACTTGAGTCTTAAATAATTATAAACCTTCAGGGATAGACAAAAAGTTACTACACGAGAATGTAAAGCTCGCTAAGGTGTACGATTTGTAACAAATAAAAGTGCTTGACATTTGACAATTTCCAAAATACTCGATGATATCAAATGCTTACTTGTTTGGGGATATATGGACGACTGATGATACTTCTTAACAATTTAGCAAAGTAATTGAAATCTTTGTCGCAATTGCATATGTAAATAGCATTTCAAAGCTGAAGTACAAACAATTTTAGTTATTGATTTTAAACCGTCTTTTTAGTTGCTCCTATTAAAATGTTGCTTTGATTCAATTTTACTTTATGTTGTTGTAAATATTTTATCAACATATTCTCCATAAAAATGTTTATTGAAATAATACTGCAGTTTCGTTAGGTTGAAAAGCTTTGGGGACAAAACAACTAATGCTGTACACGCTCATTTTGCACTTAAAGTGTAAAAAATTATTATTTTAACATAAAATAATATATGTACTTAATTACAGTGCATTCAACTAAATCCACAGCAATTCTAAGAACATATATTTAAGTAAGCTTATATATTAAAGTTAGGCTTGTTATAATTAAAAATATTATAAAAGAGTACTTTACATAGAAAGAAGCGACAAAAATTAAAGCGAGAAAATGACGGTTTACAGTGCCTAACCTAGACCTATCCTGCGCCTAAGCAATCCACTTTGGGCGATGTGAGCGCAGATTAAATGGACACTTTGTAGAAATGGCGTTCATAGTATTTCACAGTATATTAATACCTAATTTACTCACATCAAAAAAATACATTTCATTATTATATGCTCACTGTTTAAACTAGAATCGCATTCTGAAAAGTAATATGGCTGCCAGCCATATAGGAATGGCTACTGAAATAAAATTAATCCTCTTTCTAATACAGGAAGGTTCTAGTATTTGTAGTGGTTAAACCTGAATATTGACCTTTTCATGAGTTTTCACCAAATTTCACCCATCGACCCTCTCAAAGAGAACACACAGCACTGGGTATTCCTTTTTTCCCCTCATGACTAAAGACAGGAAAAATATGAAATTTCGTATTCAAAACCATGCCTCCTTACATTATGGGATCAAGTATTTTTACGTCTTAGTAAGAATATTAAATGTGGGGACTTAATATTAAAATTTGAAAAAGTGAAAAATTATTGGTTACTAATGACTAAATTAGAATGATTACTGCACTTAAGTATTTTGGATCAATAATGAAAGCAGATTAAACTAGTGGATTAGAAATATGAAAGTAATATGTAAAGGAAGAAAAGCAATTGGAACGTTGAACTAGATATTATGAAGCTGAAACATTTTAAATAAAACTAAAAATCTCATTTATGATTCAGTAGTGCAAGGTACTTTGTAGAACAGAAACGTGGACAATGAATAAAAACAAGAAAGAAAATTATTAATAAGATTTAAACCTCTTAATTTTATTAAAATATAATACAAACTTTGTGCTCCAAAATATTCAGAAGGGATAAAATTAGAAATATAAGAATTCCGAAAATAGTGAATGTAAAAGGATAATGTATTAGGAATAACAGAAAAGAGAAGATTCTGTTCGACCGCATGAACAGAATGGGAAACGATAGAGTAGTAAGAATGGTGCTAAAATGGTGCTGAAGAAAACAGGACGGGAAAGACCAGGAGAATAACGGATGGATAGAGTCGAAGAATTATTGCGTCCAGAGAATTAACGGATGAAGATGCAGAGGATAGCTATTTATGAAGAACTAAAATTATGAATGATTTGTAGGAAACCTACTGTGATAGATAATTCCTAAATAAAAACTACGATGTGTTACATTTACATGACTTTCTCTACTCTCTATTCCTTATCAGTGGGTATACAAATTATTCTTACGAAAGTATATTTTCCTATCTACTTATTTAATCGAGATAACGCTTTCCGAAAATAGCTACATTACACATTTCGCTATAGACACAAAGGGAACAGCGATAGTCAAATGTTTTAACTGGACGCTATACGTTGGCTTTAAAATGACATAGTTTTAAATGCAATCGCGAGAAACGACTGAATATCGAAAGGACTTTTAATAACGGTACTCGGAAATAGCAGATGCTACAAAAAGTTGTTTTAAATAAATTGTGTGTTTTAAAGAGAGCCGCATTTTTTGTGCAACACGTTTTCGTCTATGGCTTAACGTTTACCAGTTATACAAGATTATACAAACCCCCTTCCGAAAGAAGAGGAATTTCTGGCCTATCTCAGGAATTTTAGGATTTTGTGATATAAATACCTTTCATATATTTATTTTAATCTAAATGGTTAGTCATCTTTTTAGAAAATAAACAATTTCTAGAAACGTTAAATGTAAAAGGTAGTTTGTTGTGGGGGCATTTTCTTGAAAATCTTCGTGTTGCCAACTTATTTCTTGTTTTTGAATTATGTTATTCACATACACACACATGCATAGTAAATTCATACGTACATGCATATACATACACATACGTACACACATAACATGAATACATACACACATACATACTTACGAGCTTTTTTTTAAAAAATTATGATGTGATACATTTACATGACTTTTTTGCCCTTTATCTTATGCTCACTAAAGCTTATCCTTCTGTCTACTACATTTAACCAAAATAAACCTTTACAAAAATAGCTGCATTACACATTTCGTTAGAAATGCAAAGAGACCAGGGATAGTCAAATGTTTAACAACAGGACGCTACATGCTGGCCTTAATATTCCATACTCTTTCCATGCAATCACGAGAAACAACTGAAAATCCGTGAGACTTTAAAAGAATTAGAAATATCGATAACTTCGAACTTTTAATAATGGATATCTCAAAAACGGCTTATGCCACAGAAAAACTTATCTGAAGTAAATTGTATGTTTTAAAGAGATCTGCAGCTTTTTGTATTACGTTTTCGTCTATCGCATAACGTTTACCAGTCATACAAGATTGTACAAAATTCCTCCCAAATGAAGACTTCACAGGCTATTCTCAGAAAATTCAAGATATACGGTTTATTTTCATGTAAATATGTTTAATACATGGTATTTTAATCAAAGTCGTTAGACATTTTTTAAAAAATCTAAATTTTCGAAAAATGTTCCATTATAAGGTAGTTGGGGGTGGGCTAATTTCTTTAAAATCTTAGTGTCGCATCTATAGAATGTACTAAACCTAAATACCAAGTGTGGTATTTATTGAAGTTTTCGTTTTAGAGTTATGGTGATGGTAGATACATACACATACGGACATTTTTCCAAAAATGTTTTTTTTATTTAGGAGGCTTCAAAAGGCCTGAAATCTCGGTATCAAATTTTTGGGTTAAATGCAAGGGGCTATGTCAGTTGCGTCCACGTAAACATGTTTACGAAAAATCAGTACTCAGTTGCGTCCGGGGTTTTTAAAACGTATATGTAAATTGCGTCCACAGCTACCTGCTTAGATAGCTTGGGAAGGTTTAGGTTGTTCGATAAGACACAGCCAAACACCATAGGTAGAACGCGTTCTACGACGAGACACAACAAAACGCTACTTAGAACGCTTTCAGCATGCAGCATTAAGGTCAAACTGGACATACGTAATAGTTCTCGTTCTCAGTTGTACACGAGCTAGGTAGTCGATGACAAGTGAGAAGGGGAAGACTGTATTTGTGATCGTAGTTACAAATTTAACATCACAAGGATCTCTGAACAATATTTCGCATTGGGCGTGCTGCATGGAATGTTATAAGTGTTACATAAAGTTAAAGATTAAAACTGAAATCGTTGAAAGCAATCAAGAACATAACCAAAAAACCATACCAAATGTTAATAAACTCACTGAGGTATTAACCAAGAATCTAGGGACGCAACTGACGTATAAAACTAACCGCGGGACGCAATCGCCCATCACGGAATGCAGTACATTCTCTGCCTATATGTACGTAGTAGAAATAATAAAAAAGTTCACACAGCGAAATAATTCATTAAAATAACTTAGGAGGGAAATTTGTAATTATTATTTATAAATTAGAAGCTAAGTCTTAGTAAATAATTTGGAGAATAAATAGGCGATGTTATAACTGGTAGGGAAAATCCTGTGACTGTTGTACATACAGGAGACATGTTAGGTGGTTACATGCTATTTTATTACAAAACATTCCAGCAACACAATCGTATCACTTTTGACGTATGTTAAAACACAGGACTGGTAGTCATAACAGTGATGATTCGTTGTACGTCGCCTGCCAGAAAGGAAGTTTTCCCGAACATCAAGCCGCTGTGATCAATGCTAATATCGTTATTTCAGGGGATTATTAAATAGCGACATGAATGCTGAGATTTAATCAACATTGAAACCGTCATGAAAAGTAAAAATGTTGACAATAACTTTATGAACGCCAATGGACCATCTGCCGGGAATGTTTCAAATCGATTCACAGACTGTTCACCGTTAATATGGAAACTCTGTGCCTTTTGTCTCCCTCGGGCATTTGTTTGACAAACAAACCAATAGCATTACGAGCAACTTTGTGTTGGACTAACCGGACAAAAACTCTATGCAGGAATTTTGTTTCGCCAAACGTAAAATGGCTCGCTGTTAGCGAGCGAGAAAAAAAAAGAATTGCATATTACTTTTATTCCCTGCCTTGAATCTCTTGGAAAAATAGTACAGTTGCGATTTTTACGGAAGAAGGCTTCATACATGTTTTAGTACTAAAATATTCAACTGATTTAATTAAAATGCGTCATACGTTACTGTAAAGGCGTTGTTTTTCAGCGGTTACAAAAAATAAAACACGACATCAATGAGTGTGTTACGGTAGCAATAGTGAAATACAGTAAATAGTCAAAATTAGTCAGCATTATTAATATTTCCAACGTAAATTGTTCACATTTACTGACAAGAGTGCACATTTACGAAGGCAGCATCATAATTGTTGCTAGATGAATATTATTTTGCTGTAATGTCAGGGTTGCCATAGTGGTATGAAATATGACCTAATTAATGTGCTAACCTTGAAGTTCGATCAGACTTTAATTAAGATTCTAACTACAAAGCACAATGATCGTACGCTACTATTTTACACACTGGTTTTTAAAACTATGAGGTGCGATACGTGGACACTAACATTGGAGTTTCTACGAGTTTGTATGTTATCTTGCAGAATATTGTAACTTTGTTAAATTTTAACTTTCACTTCACTATTCCTCGCGCTTGGCGGCGTATTGAAACGCGTAAAGCAGCCTCTTCCTCTATCCGTTCACTCGCTGGGGCGTCGAACACAAGACCTTTCTAATCGTTCACAGTAGCAGCTCTTACTGTACGTCATAACCTCTTTCGGAAAACACACTGAATAACCAGAACTTCATGTTGGACGGAGCGGAGAGTAAGCAGTTCATCCTATACCGGCTCCTCTTTCTATTGTTCTTCTAATCAGAAGTAACGGAATATACAACATGAATTCACTGCTCGCTCTAAGCACGCTAGAGACCATTAAGTTGAAACTGTACAATACCTCCAAAACTAAGTATTGCAGAGAGAAATCCCTTGAATAAAAGTTACTTGATATTATGATGGAAAGTAAATGTCATTAGTCGTGTCTTATTTGGAGGACGTTGTGATGATAGCAATTAAATTGACCCTAAAATGACCACCATAACGTCCTGCAAACAAAACACAACTAATGTCATTTACTTTCCCCCATAATATCAAGAAACATTTATTAAAGACATTTCTTTCTACAACGCTTAGTTTTGGAGATATTGTACAGTCTTCACTTAAATGGTACACCCTGTATATAACTTGAAAGTTGAGAATGTTCGCGGAAGGCGGGAGTGCAAGATCTTCTAGAAAAATCCCATTATCTTTCGATAGCCTTTCTGAAATTAACGTCGAAGGGAGAGCGCTCCTTTTCTCCTTAACTCATCACCGCTTGGTGTTGAAGGATACCGCCTTCCAGGCGATAAGCGTGGCCCATATCTGCGTCAAAATGTGAAATAAAGAGGAAAGATTTGAAAATCAAAATTATATAATATAATGTGTCTTATTTCATTATAATATAATCTTTAAATATCGACGAACGAAATGCTTACTTTATTTTTAAAAAGTCTGAGAATTACGTTTAAATAGAAATTTCTATCTGCTACATAAGCGCTAGCAAAAATATTTCGATGTCGGTACCAGGGATCTATAGAATGTTGAATGATGTTCAAACCTTGCGGGTTGCTATGTGCTGACTATGCACAATTCAGTACGAGATATACTCTTGTAATGTTGACATGTGTTTGATAATTATATCTCGTTGTTTTAAAGTTACTCAATAATTTATGTATTTTCTGGGTCGTTCTTGCCTCGACTGCTTCAGTTCTGTGGTGGAGCATGCATAACCTAGCAGGTGTGGTGACGAGTAAAGAAGTTTATCGTGAACAATGTAACATATAGAATATATTAAAGTTACTGAATAAGATTATTGCTTTAATGCACACTTTTTTCTTTATTGGACATTTTGCGCTATTTCGTATGCTGATTTACTGTGTTTGTTGAAGCTGTTTGCTGATACTGTGTTATATGCCGTTGTAGTTAGCTGATAAACTTTCTACGTTCTTATCTATTCGTCACAATTACATAATTTTATCTCTGTGCACTTGTAGGAATAAATACTTTCAAACATTTTATATTTAGTACACATTACATGTTTTAGGTAAATACCACTCCCGTTTTCAGACCGTCAACAATTACGATCCATTCAACACAGCTATCACCCACCAACTAAGTTTAGCTTGGGTACGCTATACGTTACTTTCCCCAACTTGAGCATTTAAAAATTGTCTCTCTAAACTTCACTGACTGCATAGGTTCTGCTAGAACACTTTTAAATCTACTTCTTGCGCTATCATTTGCTGTTACTACTGAAGTGACTTTCCTTACAGATATTGGTCGTTGCAACGTATCTCTGCTGGCTACCAGCTTCATGGGTCTTTCTTATAAGCTTCTCTACACTTCTCATACAATACCTAGAGGACAGTTCTATTGTGTGCCCTTCCCTAATACTTGGTTGACTACACCCTAACACTGAAAATGCAACTTTTCTGCTCACTCCTTGCATCCCACAGCTTCAGCGTAACTTATACACATATACATGAAAACATCTTAAACTAAAATTACATTGTGAATATGGCTATTATTTTTACATGTTTTATTATTATCAGAGTTTTGATAATGTTATTAGGGCTATTAATCATTATCAATTATTATTATTATTATTATTAATATTTACAAGTGACCAGAAGTAGTCACAACTTTGAAATTCCATACTCTTTATATACCATCATGAGGAACAAGTTAACTTTGAATTAGGTCTTCAAAACATTTTAAAAGCATTTAAGAATTCTGACTAACAGCAACGAGTATCTCGGAAATAGTTAAGAAGACAAATACTTATTGACATAAATTGTGTGTTTTAATGAATTGTACATTTCTGTGTAGTAACTTTTCCTCTAGCACAATAGACGCTGGTCAGCGTTAGAATTTCTCACATTTACAGTGAACGGAAAATGGACGAGATATATTGATGTGATGAAACATAAGGTAGGGATAAATCAACAGAGGCTCCCCCGATACATAGCAGAATTACAGATATAATCTGTAAGCTTACTGGAGACTGTACATGGAGCTGTAGTTAGATCCACGATGACTTGGGTACAGAAATCTGGAAGTGGCAGCAAATAGGAAATCTAGACCAAATAAGGACCAGAATTCTCAGGAAAGAAAACTCTGTGGCCCATTGCAGAATAATGAGGAGTTTCGTAGCGTATCGTTAGACGATAGAGTGCAAAATCAGAGCAATTAAATGTTGAAAGAGTATTGTTCATGGAGACTTATGTCTAATTAGTTCGCTACCATGCACAGCTGATAATGAATAAAATTCTACATGGGTTTCAAAATTAAAGAAAGATTTGGAAACATAGGAATGGGATGCATTTGGGAGACGGGTCAGGGAAACAGATGGAGTGTATGGAGAAAAATTACAAACGGCATTTGTGATATTTACGGCAACAAACAACTGCGCAATGCTCAGAGAAAGTTTCGTTGGAAGAATAGTCTGGCTAAAATCTGAGTCAGATATGGAGCAATACATCAAAACAGGAACCAAACTCATTGCATGGGGAAGAAAATTCTATGAGAATCTGCCCTATTTGCGAGGAGGACGAGGAGTACTGTATTTTCTGGCAAGCTGGAAATCCGGAGGAATTAGGGGAAAATATTTACCTCGAAAGGGGTGGTTAAGGGCGTATTGGAAGTTACTGGCAGGTATGGAAGACATGTATGGATGGGTAAATTCCATCTTAGGGAGAGAGAGAGAGATGAGATTTATGAACCCTGATAATAGGGGAAGGGGATATAAGTAGAGCTAAGCTGCTGCGTATTGCTGCTATATTTTTGTGTGCCATTTTCATGTAGGTATTGTTAGTATGTGGTACTTTATGTTTCTTTATTGTTCTTTAGGTGATTTATATAGTAGAGCATCGCAATGCATTGTAATAGTTTACCGTGGTTTTGTGGCTTATTTTTATTTAAGTTGTTATATTTTAATATGTTTTCGTTTTTTCCTTGCGGCGAGCTTTTATCTGTTTTTATACTTTTGCTTTCTCTCCACGTACATAGTAGGTAAGAGAAGATACTGCACTCCACTCAAAACTTTAATACCGAGATTTCACTGAGAAATATATAATTTGAGGCCCCTTGTAACCAGAAGAAAGATATATTTTTATAAAAACTCCGTGGGTGGTGGGTGGGTGGGTGGGTGTGCTATCCAAATATGCCACACGAAGATCTTCAAGAAAACCCTCCACCCCAAACTATTCTTTACATGGAACATCTTTCAAATTGTCTGCTTTATAAAATTTGGCTCTAACAATTTAATTAAAATACCATATATTAAATATATTTACATGATAAATAAAATATATATTTTGAATTTTATGACAATAGCTTGTGAAATGCTCTTTATTATAAAGGAATTTTGTATAATATTGTATAACTGATAAACATTCAGCATATATGAAAACTTGCTACACAAAAATGTGTGTTGAAACACATAGTTTATTTCAAATGCATTTTTGTAGCATTAGTCATTTCCAAGATATCGTTTATTAAGGGTTTGAATTGTTCAGTACTTAACCATTTTGCTTGAGTGTCGATTTTCGATTGTTTCTCGCGATGTTACAGAAAGAGTATGGAATTTTAAGGCAGCATGTAACATCCAGTTCTAAAACATTTAACTATTGCTGTTCCCTTTGTAGGTATCCATAACGAAATGTGTAATGCAGCTATTTCCGGAAAGGTTTATCACGATTAAGAAGAGTTAGATAAGAAAATAAGCTTTCACAAGAATAATTTGTATACCCACTAATAAGGAATAAATAACAGAGAAAGTCATGTAAATGTAACACATACGATTTTTTTTGTCTTGCTTTATGGTTCTGTGAATTATAAAAGCGTACGCTGTTTGACAGGAACCAATGTACGTAACATTTACTTTAACTTAAATGGTAAATACACTCACTCATTCTAAACTTTTATCGATTATAAACGTGTATTTTATATTGTACAACATTATTTTACATAGAATGAAGAGCATTTCCCAGCAGCTAATGAAGGGAACGAACTGAGACGAGAGCAATACGCGTCACTTGGTGGTTGTACAACTGATGTTATTAGGTAGGCAGGAAGCTTAATAAAAAGACTGTTGGGTGGCTGTTACAACTTAAAACTAATTACCTATTCAGTTATCCAAAGAGTGATGTAATATAAATTCAGGCCAGTATAATAATAAAACGCGTGGCAGTGACAGGCCTAAGCCTGGTGTGACGTTAAGTTTGTTCTTTTGACGTGCAGAGAGGCGCAGAGAAAGTTAATTATAAACAGATGAATAACGTCATCTGCAGATTCCTCCTCGCTACTTCCTAACTCTTCCTTTACTCCAAATAGCACAACTACCCGGAAATCCTGAAAGTAATTGGAAGATTACTTACGGTCCAATAAAATCGCTCAGAATGCCGCATTAAGATGCTGTTGAGGATGAAAAGGGTGCTTTGGTGTAAGTGAAACAATCAAATTGTAAAATCTCCTCCGGTATTTTATCATAGTTTCCACGTACTGCTAAGCTATTCAACATGTACTCGTGTTTTTCAGTGGTGTGGATACACTCCTAATTTATAAATAAATGCACTACGTTGATATTTTATTAATATACTTAGATCTTTAGAAACAAAGACAAACGTTGACCATAATGTGGTACATAAACCGGTTCACTCCTGTCAACAAAGCGACGTACATTCACACTTCAATAAAGAGGCAGGTATTCTAAAGCGCTGAATCACACTTTATCGATCTGAAAGGTTACAACCTAATTGTTAATAAAAATATTGAGGCTGTGTTTTTAACACTTAAATAATTTCGGTCTAATTATATAATATGTAAATTCAATAACATCCCGCCATGAAGCAGTAGGTGTATATATTAATTTGTAACGTATACAACAGTCATTGCATATGCTTATATTATTGTATACATGTTCAGTATTGTTATATGAAGGTATTACGTAATTTAATAACGTAGGAGCTGTGAGAATAATAAGTGAAACGTTGCTAACAATGAGGTAAAAATGAGGTAACCTTGAGGCAATAATAAGTTTGAGAGTTTAAAAATACTACTTGTAATTCTTGGAAGCAATAATGTAATTTTAGTGACAGTTTGTAAAATAGTCAATCAACAACCAGAAAAAAGCTTTAGTTAAGTGAAGGTATTTTATTGGAGTAGGATTAGCCAATCAGAAACTGAAAAGGAGAAAATTTTACAAATTTAGAGTTGAGTTGCCTGCAGACAGCGTTAATAACCAGACGCAAAAAGTGTTCTCAAGAAATTTAATACGCATTCGTGTGAGACGAAAATAGTTTACGTGTTAAAAAGTGCAAGTAATTAATTTTAAAAATCTCACAGATCTCTCTATATAAGTGAAGTGTTATTTAAATCGTGTCAAGCATTAATAAAAGGAGTCAAGTAAAATTATAATCTGTGTAAGCCTACATTCTTGTCGCATCACAACCCTGCTATGAGAAACGTGTCTCTAACAATAATACTGACGCAGTCGCGGCAAACTTAAATAAAGAATATTTAAAGAAACAGTAAAAATAAAAAGTTAATATTTTTAAACTTGAGGCGAAGGCTACCGGGTACCATATGTGCAGTTGAAGCCAACTTCAAGTCCGGCTCCCCAACAGTTGAAATATAATAAAACTCCTTCAATACAAACTACTACAAATTGACGCCCAAAGCGTGGTGCAAACAACGTAAAGACAATACCCACTTCAATATAATGTGTTGCATTCTTATGACTTTTTCTAATCGCTTTTCTGCATATTCCTTCAAAAGGTTATTGTTGTTCCAGTTATTGGTTATTATAGGTATAAGAAGATTACAGTAGTCTAAAGCGATTGTCAGATTTTTAAGAAAAAGATTGCCTTGAAATGCCATGCTCCTTTGCAGGACCACGAGCTAAAATTAATTAATTTTATGAATATTTTCTCAATCTAGATAAACTTCTATATTTCTCTTTTTTTATTTTTTTAAGAGGCTGCATCATCTTGGTTCACACCAAGAAATTAGTATTGAAAAATTTAAGGGAATAACAAGCAATATCTTGAAAATGGTTCACTCAACAAAAACAATGTATATGACATAAATTGTGTATTTTAACGCTATCTACATTTTTTGTGTAGTAAAAGTTTGTCTATCTCTTATGGTTTACCAGTTATGCAAAAGTCGTTCATAATAAAGAATACTTTTGGAGACATTCCCAGAAAATTCAATATATACATTTCGTTTGTCATGAAAATATTTTAAACATATGATATTTTAATCAAAATCGTTAGAGCCATTTTTGAGAAAATTAAAATTTTCGAAAAATGTTCCATGTAAAGGGTATTCTGGGGTGGAGGGATTTTCTTAAATACCTTCCTGTCGCATCTCTGGAAGATACTGAACCTAAATACTAAGTTTGTTGTTTATCCGACTGTTCGTTTCTGAGTTATGCTGTTCACAGACAGACACACACACAGAGACAGACACACAGACACAGCCATGTTTCCAAAAATGCTTTTTTTTTGGATTCAGGAGGTCTCAAAACATATATTTCCGGTGAAATCTCGGTATCGAATTTTTGGGTGGAATACAATACTTCCCCTACTTATGTGCGTAGTAGAGAAAGTAAAAAATGTATAGCTCTTTAAAACACACAATTTACTTAAAATAAGCCGTTACTGAGATATCCGTTATTAAAGGTTGGAGTTGTTCAATACCTATTCTTTTACAGTCTCATCGATTTTATTGTTTCTCGCGATTGCATGGAAACGGTATGGAATTTAAGTCCGCAATTTAACTCTTGTTCTTAAACATGTCACTATCGCTGTTCTTTTTGTAGCTATAACGATATGTTTAATATAGCTATTTCTGCAAAGGTTTATTCAGATTAAAATGTTATAAGTTTTAGTAAGAAGAGTTTGCATACCCACTATTAACGACAGAGGATAGAGAAAGTCATGTGAACGTGTTACAACAGATATTTTTCTTTTAATGAGGCTTCATCTCAGTTTGACACCATTTGTTTTATTAATATTCATTTATTTTAGAGGACCAGGCCCCCCTCGGCATCATTTTCACAAATATATGAGATTATCCAAACCTCTACTAGTTTACCTTTTTTTAATCTAAGAAGACGCCCAGACACAATTTACATCCCCAAATGCACCCTCTAAGAATGAAAAGAAATCTATCTGATAAAAACAAGCAAATTTTTAGACTTGGCAACGTATTGACACATTACGGTGGACAAAAATATACCGGTAAAAAACCGAGTCTCAGTTTCCCATTGTCAGAGATACTAACCACAACACCGCTGAGGATCATCGGAGTGCCATCTTCTACTAGCACTCCTTAAGGATACCCATAGCTAAAATTTGCCTAAAATTTTAAACAAATTAAAGAAATTATTTTTTCAATAAATTTTAAACCTTTAGCTTCAGTTACCTGCCAAGGCTTTTGCTCTCAGTCCTTTAAACCTTCAACACGTGACCGTTTAAATGCTCAAAATCACACAGCCCAATGGCCTGTATAATAGTTCCAATGTCTTTTACTCAACTGTGTTTTTGCTTACACTTTTTCGCGTTAAAATGTTCCACATGATGCAAATAATCAGCACAAACACAGAGAGAATGAACTTAAAAGCTCTACCCTCTATAGCTTATTAGTGGGTATACAAATCATTCTTACAAAAGTTTATTTTCCTATCTACTTCATTTTAATCGAGATAAACATTTGCAAAAATAGCTTCATTACACATTTCGTTATGCATACAAAGGGAATAGCGATAGTCAAATGTTCTATAACTGGGCGCTAGATGCTGGTCTTAATATTCCATGCTGTTTCCATCCAATTGCGAGAAAAAACTGAAAATCGACACGACTTTAAAAGAATGGCTAAGTATTGAACAATTCGAATCATTTATAACGGATATCTCTGAGATGGCTGATGCCACAAAAAAAATTGTCTCTCTTAAAGAAATCCACATTTCTTGTGTAGGTAGTACGCTTTCGTCTATCATTTAAGGTATACCGGTTATACAAGAATATACAAAATTCCCTCTAAATGAAGAGGACCTCACAGGCTATTCCCAGAAAATTCAAGATATACATTTTATTTATAATGTAAATTATTTTATTTATGGTATCTTTATCCAAATTGTTGAGAGCCACTTTTAGAACCTAAAATAACTTGTTCCATGTAAAGGATAGCTTTGGAAATGGGATTTTCTGAAACTCTTCGTGTTACATCTTTGTAAGGTACTGAACCGAAAAACCAAGGTTGTATTTACCCGACTTTTCGTTTTTGAGATATGCTGTTCAGACACACACACGGATCTTGTTCTAAAAAGTTGTTTCAGAAAAGGGGCCTCCAATGAAATCTGGTATATAATTTTTTTGGTGGAATGCAATACCTTCACTACCTACTATGTACGTGGTAGAGAAAGTAAAATGCGGGTGTATGGTTTCTGCTACATTTTAAAGTTGAGAAACGTTAATTTTAGGAGTAGTTGTATTGTATTTCGATGTTGGGGAGCCGAACTTGAAGTAGTTGCAACCGCACGTATGGCAAATGTTCCCGGTAGTCTTCGCCCCAAATGTACTTTCCGTGGCCTTTGCCGAAAATGTTTAAAAAGTGTT
Source organism: Deroplatys truncata (assembly GCA_030765065.1). Taxonomy (NCBI): domain Eukaryota; kingdom Metazoa; phylum Arthropoda; class Insecta; order Mantodea; family Mantidae; genus Deroplatys; species Deroplatys truncata. Next base: position 262,503,243 of record CM060975.1, read on the forward strand.
AACTTTGTAATTTTGACTGTTTTTTTAAAAATTTATATTTATTTTGCCTCGGCTGCGTCAGTATTTATTTTTAGAGACACGAATTTCTTAACAAGGTTTGTGGTGCGACTGAAGAATGTAGGCTTACACAGATTATAATTTTACTTCACTGGTTTTTATTAATTCTTGACACAATTTAAATAACACTTCACTGATATAGAGAGCTGTGAGATTCTTTTATTAATTATTTGCACTTTTTAACACGTAAACTGTTTTTGTCTCACACGAATACGTATTAAATTTCTCGAGAACGCATCTCGCGTCTGATTAGTAACATTATCTGCTAGCAACGCGTCCAGTTATGCGCACTGTCTACAAGCAACTGACTTGATTTCTTCCGCCTAAATTTGTAAATTTCTGTATTTCAGGTCTCTGATTGGCTATTCCTAATCCAATAGAATACATTTATTTAACTTAAGCCTTTTTCTGGTTGTTGATTGGTTATTTTATAAACTGTCACAAAAAATACACTATTGTGTTACTCCAATAATGACTAGTAGCATTATTAAACATCTTTACTCATTATTGCCTCAAGGTTACCTCATTGTTACCTCATTGTTAGCAACTTTTAACCTATTATTCTCGCAGCTCCTACATTACTAAATTGCGTAATACATTCACATAACATTATTGAACATGTGTGCAATAATATAAACATATAGAATGACTATAATATACATTTTTATATATTGTTACATACACATATTTCTTTAAGGTGGGCTATTATTGAATATATATAATTAGACTGAAATCATTTAAGTGTTAAAATACTGCCCCAAAGTTACTCAAGATGTGACATAATTAATTGGAATACTGGGTTTAAAATGTACAAAAAATGTTATTTTCAAGTTTAAAAATATTTTTCTGAGATAAACAGAACATCAGTACTGCACATTGTTATTTAAATAATATGGAAACATTTTTAATTTTTTCAAAATTACAATTTCTGGATCTTGTGGAACTCCCAAATAATTAGTATAATTAAAGTAAGATATAATTTGTTTCTCAAAAAATATTAAAGACATCTGCATGAAATTTAAAACATCCTTATAATTGAGGTACGGCAATAATCGATAAACTTTTGAAAACATTTAGATTAAAACTACAAGATTTAGAAATTCCACCTTTTGGTACCCTTAAATAAACTATCCAGCGAAATAGTCCAATCCTTGTATATACTTATATTACGCTTCATATGGTAATAAAAGGAACATATTTTGTTGTTCCTGTGGAAACGCAGTGAATACCTTTAAGATACGTTACTGTGGCTCTTGTCATATGGGGGTTTTCAATAACGAAGTTGACTTTTCGTATTTAAGAGACTTTCGACCTGTGATAATGCAGTGTCCTACTAAGGGGATTTGAAACATTTAAAGAAGTCCATTTTTTTTCTTTTTGAAGTGTAAACGTTATGCCATTAGGTATATAGAACAGCCATCAATATAAGGTATAAGATGACAACGGGATGGTTCAGGCGCTAACGTCTGTGGCCCCATTTGGGAGGTTGTGGGTTCGATTCCCCTGGTCGACCTTCCTAACCTATGGGTTTTCTCGGGATTTCCCCTGGTCTCCAGGCCAATGCTGGGAAGGATTACTACATACCCCGAATGTCCCTTAAATTTTATCTCCATTCTCATTTCTATTCACCTCAAACCTGCTTGGATTCTTTAAGAGTTGCAAGTGTCGGCAGGGGGTCTCGGCGTATGCATGGCAGGGGAAAAGGATGCTCTTAGGAAACCTTCGTTTCCCGATTGCGAGCGGCCTCCGGTCCCGGGTCCCCAAGGGATGTAAGCCCACAGGGGGAGCGGGGCCAGCTGCATCAGCTAGCACAAGGGGAGTTCGAATATGTAAATGGTGGGGACCCTGTCCTCTGCCTGTCGTGCCTCCTCATCCGGCGCCCTCTGTCTCCTGTTACCTCAACTCCCTCCCGGAGGCGCCCCGTAAGGGGCCTAGGCACAAAAGATCTGCGTAGTTGCCCCTCCGCTTCTAGTCCTATCCTATCGTGTAAAATATTTGTATTTTGGAGGTATTTCCATGTGTTATTTTTGAGGATAAGTAAGCTAATTATTTAATTACCTTTAAGAGGTTAGGAAATCTAAATATTAATCAGGGAAACTGGAGCAATAATCACAGAAAATGAAATACATACATTAGTAGACACCTTGTAATTCCAGCGCCTTCTGCATAGTGTAAGCAAAGTAAACGATGCACATTACTGTCATTAGAGTTCATCAGGAATGTACTACATGCACTGCAAAGGTTTGCCTCCCAGTTAGAATGCAACCAATCTGTCTAATGTTTATAATGGAAACGAAGCCAGCAGCTAAAAAAAAGCACTGTGAGCTTTGGGTGCCTGATTTTGTTAACGTGTTATACAAACGCACCAATTTGAGTCGCAAGTGGGGAGCTGGGTTTACACTGGAATCAAATTTATCACCGCGAAGAATAAAAACACGCTCGTTTTCCAGCCACATGTTTTAAATAATGTCAATTACCTTCTATCACGAGCGTTGCAATTTTTTTCTCGTCCCTGCCGGCGCATCCAAGAGTGAACAGATGAGATTATCTTCGCATGAAAGTGTAATGAAACAATAGGGCGGGGTTTCGCACGTCACATTTATTTGCACAAAATGGCACGGGAGTGCCAATTTGAAATGTTAATGCGAAATGCCAACTGTTTCTAATTGCACCCGTTGCTACAATGCTACACAGCATTCGGTCTCCCAGTTCAACGAGCAAAATTTTAATCATGAAATTGTTAAAAGGTCTCTTTTTCTACACATTCTTACATTAGCTATTTTTTTAGCAAACAGAAGATTTTATTTTAATTTTGGCTCATAAAACTTAGTTGACGTGTTATATTCGCATTTAATCTCCCCAATTACTGCAAATATCTGTGTATATAATATAACACCAGAGTGGTAGGTACTAAAAAACGCAAAATTTGATACGTAGAGTATCTAATAAATAGAAGATCAAATGACTCTGACAATAAATATGGCCGAAAGTACACTGACGCAGAGTAAATAACACCGTCAGTAATTACTCAATTGTCTTTATTTTGTTCGAAATAACAAATCAAAACGATTAAAGTGCTGCAAAACCCTCCCTGTAACTGGCAATGACTGCTCTGTTGAAGAAAAGAACAAGCTTAGTGACCGGTTCCGTTTATCTTGAATCGATTGTGTTTTCGGACTGTATCTAATGTTCGGTAAGCAGTCTTGCTCGGTTCTGTCTCCAGGTTTATCCCATAAGGCTTGATAGCACGCACGCATGGTGTTCTATCTCGCTCTCGCTTTCTCCCCTCCAAATATACAAATGCATCTCTTTCTTAGAACTCTGTGGTTGCATTAGGTAGAAGAAAAGAAACGAAACGCAATAAAAGTATTTATTTTAATTCTGAACATATAATCCCCCTGTAAGTGTAGAAATCTCCCCTAGTATCAGCAGAACATCGACACTATGCGATACAAACGTTCATATTACTTTTGTTTTCCATTACCATTCGCAGCCATACTTTATATAATTATCATTCATTAATACAGATTGTTCTATTCACGTTACATTTTTAGTCTATAAATCATTAAGCAACAAATACCAAAGTTATCTACAATGTGCCGATCAATATTATCTACAATATTTATAAGTCACTTTCATAATCAATGATCGTTTAATAGGTATATTTTTTATTCAGAAAGGAAACTTTCAGCTTTTCCAAAAGTAGGGGCTGCAAAACAGACAGATAAATATAATTTTTCAAATTATTCACCTATTACAAGTGGTGCACCTCAAGGCCCAATAATGGGCCCAGTGTTGTTTATATAAATGATTTGTCCTTTTCTTTAAATAGTGTTAATATAAGTGGAGTTAGTTTTGACTCAATTATAGAGGTACCACGTTGTGTGAATATAAAGATTATTGATTGGTGTGGTGGTAATTATAAATCATTATTTTCATCTAAATCGGAATAAAACATAAAATCTAAAAATTATTCTGGATACTAAACTCAGAAAGTAGACTGCTAAATTCTTGGTATTTGTCTGGAATCTTGTTTAAATGAGAATTTCATAGAAATTATGTTTCCAAAGGAATCTTCAAAGTCATTTTTATGATAAGAAAATTGGCGCACTTGTATAATTTAAAAGTACTGAAGTGATTATTTTGCTTATATTCATACCTATATGCCACACGATATAATCTCTGGAGAAATGAGCCGCGTGTTAAAAATATTAATTCCGCAAAAAAGACGATTAGATTTATTTTCAATACAAAAGCTACACATAGTAAGCCGCTATTTAAAAACTTATTTTGTAGTTGTGTCAACACCATTTGTAATAGAAAGTCTTTTGTATACAGAATATATTACTGGTAATATCTCATTGCATAGTTCAGTGCATTCGTATCGCACCAAGAATTTGAAGTTAAATTCCTGTAACTTTATAGCACCTTGTCTAACCACGTACAATTATGAATTAAGGTAAATTTCGATTTTAGGTAAAAAGGTTAGTAGTTGTATGTTATATGGCACCAAAGAATACTTTAAATTATTATTAACCTGAGAGATGCAAGCATAATTTTATCTTAGGAATTTATTTTCTGAAATGCTCTAATGAAGCTAAATGAGGGTAATGGGTTATACGTCATACACATTTTACTTTCTCTACTACGTATAGTAAGTAGCGGAAGTATTGTATTCCACCCAAAAATTCAATACCGAGATTTCACCTGAAATATATGTTTTTGAGACCCCCTGAATCCAAAAAAAAGCATTTTTGGAAACATGTCCGTGTGTGTCTGTGTGTGTGTGTGTGTGTGTGTGTGTGTCTGTGTGTGTGTGTCTGTGTGTCTGTAAACAGCATAACTCAGAAACGAACAGTCGGATAAACACCAAACTTGGTATTTCGGTTCAGTATCTTCCAAGGATGCGACACGAAGGTTTTCAAGAAAATTCCCCCACCCCAGATTACCCTTTACATGGAAGATTTTTCAAAAGTTTTAATTTTCTCAAAAATGGCTCTAACGATTTTGATTAAAATATCATATGTTTAAGATATTTTGATGACAAATAAAATGTATATCTTGAATTTTCTGGGAATATCTCCAGAAGTATTCTTCATTGTGAACGACTTTTGCACAACTGGTAAACCATAAGAGATAGACAAAATTTTACTACACAAAAATTTAGATGGCGTTAACATACACAATTTATTCATATACTTTTTTGTTGAGTGAACCGTTTTCGAGATATTGCTTGTTATTCCCTTAAATTTTTCAATATTTATTTTCTCAAATGGGAATTCGTTATTCATTTTTTTGTCTTGGATATGCAAAGAGTATTAATCTGTGGGAAAGGGAATGGTGCTGCACCTAGCAACCAGCTATGAAGAGATATGTATATGATTAAAGGCTACTGTATTTCTATATTGCCTTTGTAAATATATATTCCCCTTACATCTACAAGAAAATTAGCAATAAGATAAGAGTCTGCAAATGTTTATCTCGATTAACATGAAGTAGATGGAGAATAAGCGTTTGTAAAAATGGTTTGTACACGAGTAGAAAAGTCATGTGAGTGTAACACATCAGATTTTTTATGTCCTGGACATGCAAAGAGATTGGAATGCGCCACATAGCAACCAGTGCTAAAAAATTTGACTATCGCTTAAAACTACCATATTCCCCTTGCATCTACAAGAAAATTAGCAATAATATTGACATCTCAATATCTCGATTAACATGAAGCATATGGAGAATAACGTTTATAAAAATAGTTTGTACAAGAGTAGAGAAAGTCATGTGAGTGTAACACATCAGATTTTTGAACTACTTTTGTCATTTTTAGGATAAAAGTTTACATAAAAATAGAGATAAAAGGAAACATTCTATAAAAGCTGCAATGCCTATTTAAGGCATGAAGATGAGTCAATCGTAACTATTTTAAACACCGAAAGGAAGAAAATGATTGTATTCCAAATCATGTAATGCTACTAAATAAAAACTGACTATTGTATACATTATTAAAATATGCATCAGATATTTACAAAGTCTATTTCATAAAATCAGTAAGCTTTTTCTGAACTTTCTTCTCTCAACACTATATTACGTCGCAGTTTAATATAGGTTATATCTGTTGTGTTGATTCACTGCTTTGTTCCACAATACGCAAGCAACTTAAAAATAAAAATAAAATGATAGTGTCGCGATTCAATATTTCCTGTTAAGATTTGAATACTAATTTTAGTGTATCTGACCTCTAATGCTTTGAATCCCTCGTCCTCTGTCAGCTTCGAGTTTTTGTGTGTGTAAGTACTTAGCATTTCTTATAACGCTACATTATTTCTTGGAATGTAGGGCAGATGGTTAAGATTAAGTACACGCTACAAACGCGAATTTGAGCTTCTTGTCTGTTTTCTTTCATTCTTTTTTACTTTAACCCGGATTTAGATTAAGCGGGGTTTCGCTGTAATTACGAACAGTTGTTACACATGATTCCAGTAGCAAGGTCATCAACATTAGCCTTTGTGGCAAAGTGGCGATTGATTAACCACGCTTGGTTACTGATCTTAAAGTACCAATAACTTTCAGCTCATACTTGGTTGTTGCATGAATCAAATCGTAAGTAGATAGTAATGAATAAAAATTAAATAAAGATTGAGGTAAGATTTAAATGGCAAAATTCAATTATAAAATATGATATTGTATCTCTGGAATAACAAATATATCAAAAGTTACAGATTTAATGTAGTTCATGTATATACTTGCTGTAAAATGGACAAAACACAGGTAGATTAGGTTACCAGCACTGGTAGCAGGAAATTTAATTTTCCACTATGACAGAATGAATAAAAAGTGAATAGAAACACACTATCGTTGGAAAAAACATGTTCCTCTTCGACGGCATCGCTATTGTAGGGCAAAAAATTGCAAGTCCGTGAAAGAATAAAAATGTAAGTTTCCTCAACACAGTCAGCGGTAAGTGAAAATAAAAGCTCTTGTGTAAATTGTTCGCTTTTTATGAAGTATGCTTGTAAGAAGTAAATAGAAAAATACTGATTGTCCAGACCCAGTAAAATCATGTTAGTCTGACATTAGTTTTCATATTTATGTGGTTTACAGAGAGGTGTTGGGTGGCGCGGAAGTGCACTGACGGCATTAGTGCCCCCTGGTGACAGCCCATGGGGGCATATCCTCCCGGAATATTCCACTGTCGCCCCACATTTCACGCTATCTCCACACCTATTTATCGGCAGCATTATTTGTACTTAACTAATGCGGTCTCGAGCGTAGTAGCTCCTGTAAATCCCAAATCTGCACGCAGGGAGACGAGGTCGAATCTCATTTCACTGCTCAGTGATTCTCAGGATCGCATTGCATGTGAATTGGCCCCAAATGATCCTTGATATCAAAGCACTGCGATAGACCAACAGTTTATAGAAACACAATGGGCTCTGATAGTGTTCATTGTATGGGTGAACTTGCTCTTTTGTGGCATGGCAGGTTCGGATTGAGTTCAGGGATGCAGATGCAGGCGATCTAGCCTCCAGACTGAGACCGGATTTAATTCTTCTTAATCTGGAAGGGGCATTCCAGTGATCCAATGCTCTACAAGTGCTTCAGAAATAGTATTGCAAATATTTTGCTTTTATTTTTAGATATTCTATCACATACCTGTGGTTGGTAGAGGAAGTATTATATTTAAGCCAAAACTGAATACTGAAAATGCATTGGAAATACTTAGTTTTAGCTGTCTAAACCAAGTATAAACATTTTAGAACAATATTCATGTTTATGTAAGTATATGGGTCTGTGTGTGTGTGTGTGTGTGTGTGTGTGTGTGTGTGTGTGTGTGTGAGAGAGAGAGAGAGAGAGAGGCCAACATGACTCAAAAACTTAAAGTTGAATAGTTTCCAAGCTTGCTATTTAAGTCCACTTGCTCAGTGGCTTAGGGAAAAAGAGATCGTTGGCATCTTATACTGAAATGCTCTTGGAATAGATAAAAATACGTTGATAAAGTAACAATGAGGAAAAAGAGGGAACAGCATGGGCAATAGCTGAAATATGGAAGTTAAAAGGTCAGAAAAATTGTTTTATACAGGGGAAGTGTTCATAATGTGGAGGGCAGGAAGGCCTAGAGCACATAATATTTGATTGTAAAGGAACTGTAAACTTGAGGGAAGAACTTATTAATCACAAGTTGTTTGAAAAAGACAGAAAAGCAATTTTAAACACAATATTTGGAGTATAAACCCAGAGCGGATGAGCCGTGAAGGAAGGGAAATTATTAGTTATTAAATTTGCTTAAATTGTAGTAGTACTGAATGAGTGGCCAGAGCCAATTTCAGTAGATAAACCAACTGAAAATTTTATTCTAGCGCTTTACCAAATAAATAAAAAAAAGGGGCAGCGCTTCCAAGGATAAGAGACGAAGATGTTTACGAAATCCCCCTCCCACTTTAAATTACCCTTTACACAGTTTTTATTTTTTCAAAAATGGTAAATTAGGAGGCGGCGCCGGGGCGGCCCGGGTTCAATTCCAGAGACCCGCATGTGGGATTTGTGGTGGACAAAGCGGCGTCTGGGCGGATTTTCTCCGGGTTCTCCGGTTTCCCCCGCCATTCATTCCTTCAAGTGTTCCATCATCACCTTTCCTTTCATCCATTTCACCTTCATTTCGTTTCATCTACTTCCTTCCTCCCTCCCATACCAGGCATTGGGCTGATCACCCATCCTGGTTATTCTGTCTGATCCATGAGTGTCTGCTCCTCGAAGGGCCTATGACCCCAGGCACCCGCCTGTAAGTCCTGGGGGTGTAAGTCCTACATAAGTGGAGGTTAAACAGAGAAAGAGGAAGTAAATTAGGAATAAAATTTCTATGTTGAATTTTCTGTTAACTGCCTGTGAAGACATGGCCACACAGGCAGAAACTTAATCCAAAAGATATGTAGATCTCATTAAAATATAGAATTTTCATTTAATCACAGGTATTTGTAGCTTTTGCGTTTTACTTCAGGCTACATTATTTAATGTTAAGCTTGTTAATTTGTTCCTCATCCGGCCATGTAAGGATATTCAAATATATAACCAGCATTAATATGTAGCGAGCGTAATTCTAAATGTGTTGCTGCCCCACTATGTCCTGTATAACGTGTATTGAGGTGATTTGTGAAAACACTTATCCTGACTAAAAATAGGTAGAAATTTTACCCGTTTTACGAATTATTTGTAGAATAAACAAGAAAGTAAATAAATAAGTGGAGAAAGTTATGTAATTATAAGGCATTACATCTTTTCATGTTCTTCCTCCCATTATTTATTATCTCTATGCATTTTTCCGTATTTTTAGACTATATATGGCGTATCTAGTGTTAAGTTCAGAAATTTCAATATAAATTTTCTCCGCAACTAATGAAGATATAAGAACGGAAATTTCTGAATGCACACTAATGCTTTATGTATCTACTAAGCTGTTACTGTGACAATCCTTTTAGCTTTATATTAAAAGGCTGTTAATAGTTTTTGCTCATGCCGATTAATATGAGTATGACATAGTAGATTCATATTCTTGGCAAAGTCATTAGTAAATACAAAATTACAGCCTGAAGGTTTACTAAGAAAACAAGTATTTTTTGTATGAGATAAATTTTCAGAAATTGGGATTTAAAATACTGCAGTTATTGAACATACAATTTAATAACAAAAAAGCTCAATACGGGAAAAAAGAGAATTGAGATCACACAGAATGTGTTCAAGGGACACTCAATTTTAACTAAGGAAGTATACAAGCATTAAACTTGCAGCAAAGTAATTAAATGTGTATTAAATGCATTTCAAATGAATAAAATTGAATAAGAATTTATCAAAGTAGTCAGAAAATTCCATATGTTAATTTAAACCCAAAAGCGTGATTTATTATTTTGCTATTTGCTCTGCCCTTAAAATAGTTGGTTAATGTAAAAGAATAACAGACCTCCGTTGCTTTGAATACAAAGCAAACACCCACAAACTGAGCTTAAAACAGAAACGAAAGCTCACAATGAACGTGGCTGCAAATAAAAAGTAAGCACAAAATGCTGTAAAGCACATAAAAAAAATTATGGAAGACTGTCTCTTCTCTTTTGTTTTGTTTGTTCATGAATTCTGCATTGGTTTGATTTTCATGTGGATTCCTGAAGTGTTTTCTTCTTTTTTAACTGTTTTGTGTATGCAAACGACTTAACTACTCTGATCATATTGATTGCTTTGGCTTTGGGAAAAATCGCTTAGTTTTAAACCGCTTACGTTGTGCCTTTATTTTAGGATTATACTAGCAAGGACCACGACTCCGTTTACGTCATTACGTCAACTGCCTCATTCTCTCACAGTCTCTCCTTCCCTCATTCTTTTCCACCATTTTTCTCTCTCACTTTCTCTATACCTACATCTTCCACTCTCACCCGTTGTCACCCTCTTTCTTCCGCTTCTATGTTCATGGCAAGTGAGTTCTGTAAACTGGTAAAAGGTTTTCTTTCTTTTTTCCCCTCTTTGTTTCTTACTTTCTTCTGGCACGTTTATAAAAATTAACACGCAAGTAAAAGTTTAATAGGACATAAACGGTTGCTAGTTATATGACGAGAGCTCTACTGTTTTTTGGGGTAAACAAACAGTCTGCAAATGATCCAAAATGATGTAACGGCTATGTGCAGAAATAAAAGCGAATAAAATTGGTTTTTAACTTCTTGTATATTCATTCAGTTGAAATTTCGTAAAAATACATTGGTATTTTTTGAGAAACAAATTCTGATATGATGCATTCTCTACTTTTATTGTTTATTTTGAGTGTACAAACTATTCTTGCTAAAGCTTATTTTTCTGTCTACTACATTTTAATCCAAACAGACCTTTGAAGATTTATCTAAATTACACATTTCGTTATAAGGCCATTTTTAGAAGATTAAAATTTTAGAAAAATGTTTCATGTAAAGGGCAGTTGGGGTGGGATATTTTATTGAAAATCGTCGTGTCGCATCCTCGGAAGATACTAAACTTAAATACCAAGTTTGGTACTTACCGTACTTTTCGTTTTTGAGTTATGCTGTTCAAAGGCACACCACAGATACACAGACAGATAAGACATACAGACACACACAAGGACATGTTTCCAAAATGCTTTATTTGGATTCAGAGCCCCCAAAACATGTATTCCCGGTGAAATCTCGGTATCCCAGTTTTGGGTTGAATGCAATACTTCCACTTACTATACGTAGTAGGGAAAGTAAAAATTAACATCTCAGAATTTTTTCGTATAAGGTTGCAAGAGTACATAGTTCAGACTGCAATTCCTTTCAGATAAATTGTTACCATCATGTCTGTTACACCTTTATACTCATTTATTTCCAATAATAATAGCTGAAAATCCTTCGTATATCCCTTGTGTTTTCAGCCTGATTTTGCTACATCTCTCGTATTAACACCTGTTCTCTCCCATCAAGTTCACTTATTTATGGTTATCTATATGTTTGCTTGTTCTTTCAAAGCTGCAGCAAACTTTTAATTCTTTTATAACCCAAACTCTCCAAACTTTTGATTCGAGAGCTCAGTGTTATTGTACGAGACAAGCCGAAAAACTAGATAATCATGCGTGATACCAGACAAATGCTCGGTGTGGAGTGTAACCAGGTCCGCCGTGCTCCATCTCGCCTGTGGGACTTAGTAGACCTAGGTTAAGTAAACCATCATATGGCAGGTATGGGTAATGAATGAAAGTTGAAAAAGAATCCGTTGACAAACACATTACAGCTACAGTGATGATCAATCCTAATTGATTATATGCACTTTTTCATGATATATGTGAAGCAGAAGTTCAAATGCCGCGATGGTGATGCGACATTTAATACAGGAATGTAGTTTCCACCTTTTCTCGTTGTCTCCAATATTTACTGTTGATTCTGCTGCCGGCTGCAACAGTGATTGAGCTATGAGTAATTTTCCTCAGGATATGCGTGGGCGTATTGTAAAGGATAACACCGATTTAAATTGACTAATAAATTTATTATGAACTGATATTTGAGTACAACTGAGTTGCCGACCCTTTGAGATTTAGAAATAGACTGACTCTGAAGTGTAGCACTCGAAACTAAAACAATTGAATTATTATACCTGCTAGCTTCTGCAGTATCAAAGTTACAGTTTAAAATAACTGTTTCCGAAATAAAAGAAACTGGTAGCGTAACTTGCCGTGAGTCTCTAAAATGTTGCTCGGAGGGATCCCTTGTGATTGCCGCGAAATCCTACTCGCGCAAGCGCGTCACTAGGCGTTAAAATCACACACGTAAGATGCCCGCCTTCGTATTACTTGAGTCACACCCACATTACAATTACACCCACTATAAACTAATCCACGCCCGAGCCAATATTCACTTCCCTTCATATGCGTCTCTGACTTAGGTTACTAGGGGGCATGGTTAAAATTTCAGAAATACCTTTCACTTATCTTTTTCAGAATTTTGGCCTACGTGACTGTGTAAGCGTACTGAACTTATAACCGAACTGCGTTCCCAGAAATCCTTAAGCTAATGCGTTCGCTACTTCGGCTACTAATTACTTTCGCTAATCTTCCTTCCTAGTTACCTTCGTCTTTCCGGACAAATCTGTAAACGCAAACTTGTTACATTATACACTGATTTAATATGTGGAAATTATTTATTGCAAATATCTCTATCTTACGGCTATTTCTTTAATTATTTATATCTCCCGTCAATAATTGCATTATCAAAGTTCTTTTTTTTTCGCAATATATTATATTACTCGTATTCGTCGCTTGTCTTGGCTCTATTGCTTCTTTTTACGATGCTATTTTGTTCACTTATTTAAAATAAATCTCCCCAACTAATTATATTTCATTGTCGCTGAACTTTGAATTTGTTTTGCTTCATTTTACTGCGGCTTCGAATATATCCAAATATTTTGAAGCGTCTCAGTGATGTTTTTAAAAGCTTCTACGGAGCGAATACTACATTCATGTCTGTTTGGATTCTCTTCTCATTGTCGACGATATAACAGCAATACGTATCGTAGCTTCGCATAGGTCGCCAAGGATAAAATTAAATAAACAAACGTAACGATGTTGCCATAATTTTGTGTATTAAACAATACCTTAAATATTTACACTTAGTATTTCAGTTGTTAATATTAAATCCCCAATTACCGATCGTTTAGCTCGCTGCTAATTGCATTTTAAGCGGTTTTGTTGCAGCTGACAATATGTCGTGAGGTAAGCGTATCATGCACGTGTGTTTATAACACGTTATCTTAAGTCCACCTCTGTGGTGTAAGGGTAGCGTGTCTGCTTCCCATTTAACGAATTCCAAGTTACAAACTCGCTTACACGGATACGAATTTTTTGAGAAGTTTCCTTATACTGAAAAGATGAATGTCAGGTAACTTTAAGCTCTATGAACCAGTGTTTAATTTTAGTAGCATTTCATTCATTTATGGTATAATGTTACCTATTAATGGACGTTAAACTATATACAAAACACATTATCTCAACTTTTTAGAAATAATACACTTGGCACTGGAAAAAATCAAACATTCATACGTAGATAATAAATCACAAACACAGCATATTAATAGTAAATCACGCGCATTTCCTATGAAGCATTATAGTTAATTAAACAAATTAATGATATTACAATTAGCAAGCTGTGCTTGTCTTTACGTTAGCTGTTTTAAAGTAATTAAACATTTCTGGGTTTAATACATTACATTTTGTTTTGCGTTTACGTAGTTTTTCGGTTGTGAAACATGCTTTGTAAATTACATAAGATATTATTATGTTCTCTTTTTAATAAAAAAATTTCGATTTCACTTGCATTAATATACAATTTGTTTCAAAGCAATGGAAACTAAATCTTGAAGTAGGTTGTTGCTTCACGTATTGTTATTTGCCCCACGCTTTGGAAGCCAATTTGAAGTTGTTATATTGTTTCGTTATTTGCCCCATATTTTGGGAGCCAATTTGAAGTAGTTGGTTCGGTTATGTTGATGCTACGTATGAAAAGTCAGTTTGAAGATGATGTATTATTGTAGTTCGTTTGTTGGGGAGCCGAACTTGAAGTAGTTACAACCGCACGTGGGGTACCGGTAGCCTTCGTCCCAAAATTAAACAAAAATATTAACTTTGTAATTTGACTGTTTCTTTAAATATTATATATTTATGTTTGCCTCGGCTGCGTCAGTATTATTCTTAGAGACATGGATTTCTTTGCAAGGCATGGTGCGGCTGAAGTATGTAGGCTTACACAGATTATAATTTTTAATCCACACCTTTTTATTAATTCTTGACACGATTTAAATAACACTTCACTGATATAGAGAACTATAAGATTCTTTTATTAAATACTTGCACTTTTTAAACACGTAAACTATTTTCGTCTCAAACTGAATACGTATTAAATTTCTCGAGGACAAATCTCGCGTGCGGTTGGGAACACTGTCTACAAACAACACGTCCAGTTATGAGCACTGTCTACAAGCAACTGACTTGACTTCTACCGCCTAAATTTGTAAATATCTGTATTTCAAGTCTCTGATTGGCTATTCCTAATCCAATAGAATGCTTTTATTTAACTTAAGCTTTTTCTGGTTGTTTATTGGCTATTTTATAAACTGTCACAAAAATTACATTATTGTTGCTCCAAGAGTGACTAGTAGCATTATTACACTTTCTTACTCATTATTGCCTCAAGGTTACCTCATCATTAGCAACTTTTAACCTATTATTCTCACAGCTCCTATATTATTAAATTGCGTAATACATTCAGATAACATTATCACATGTATACAATAATATAAACATATACAATGACTGTAATATACAGTTTTTATATATTTTTACATATACATATTGCTTTAAGGCGGGCTGTTATTATATTTTTTTTATTATATAACTTGACTAAAATCAATCGAGTGTTAAAAATACTGCCTCAATCTATGTAAGATTATATCATCAGAAGCGTGCAAATTGCTGCACAATTCAGATCAGTGGAATTTTGATTCAGTTACCTATTCACTTTTGTCATTGCTCAAAGGACATACGTTTTCGCTTTAAGTTCAATACCGAACTTACTACAAATCTTGGACAAAATAACAAAAATAACTATATAATGAAGTCACAGTAAAATCTATAATTATTTATAAATCTTCAAACAGATACAGTCAATATTTAAAGAAACAGTCAAATTACAAAGTTAATATTTTTTAAAACTTGGGGCGAAAGCTACCGGGAACTGTTTACCATACGTGCGGTTGCAACTCCTTCAAGTTTGACTCCCTAACAGTTGAATTGTAATACAACTCCTTCAATACAAACTACTTTAAATTGACGCCCAAAGCGTGATGCAAATAACGTAAAGATAATATCTACTTCATTTATCATTAAAATGGTTAAATATGTGATACTTTAATTAAAATCGTTCCAGCCGTTTTGGAGAAAATAAAAAATAACGCAACATTTTCCTTGCAAAGAGTATTTTGGTGTAGGGGGATTTTCTTGAATATCTTCTTGCCGTATCTCTGGAATATACAGATCTTGAACACTACGTTTTATATTTATTGGACTTTTTTTTTTTTTTTTAGTTACTCTTATGTTGCTCACACGCGCGCACCGGTATTCTTCTAAAGTTGTATTTTTTGGATTCAGGAGGCCTCAAAACATGTATTTTCAATGAAATTAGGTATTGAATTTTTGGGTGGAATATAACGTTTCCCCTACTACGTAAGTACGCATTAGAAAAAATAAAACAGCGGTTACAAAATGCACCCTAAAGAACAAAACACAACACTTGTTTAAGAATTCGCGAATCATGCAGTACTTGTATGTTAATATATTGTGAAAAATTTGATAATCATAAATGATAAACCTTAGGAGATATGAACGATTTGCTGAGACACTGATTTCTGACGTATTCTCTCCCTTTTGGAGCCCATAGCTAGAATGAAGGCGTGGCATCCGTTGCTTGGGAAATATAGTTGGCCCAGAACCACTTGAAATTAAGGCGATCTCCGGATTTACCGGCACATGAAACGCCTGTTGAGGCAATTGCAGTTGATAATGGAAGAATTGTGTCTGCAGTGTCGCCTAGGGCGTTTAAATTCCACTCCCGCGATGTAAAGGCTAATGACGTGCTCTCAAGTGAGAGTGTTCGCGCTCTGTAGGTGGCACCACTGTGGGATCGATATGGCCCCACTGTTGTTCACTTCCACATTATTCAGACACAACCCCGACCGGCGCAAATTATAACAAGGGCATCTGAAGAAGCCATAGTAGCCTACTTGCTGCACACCCTCCTCATCTACATGGAGATGAGATGTAAGCTTTCTTCTCCCTCTTCTAGTTCTTCTCTTCAAGGATTAGAATATACCTTCTATACACGTCTCATGCTTCATACTATCATTTAATAGGTCTTTCAATATTTCTGTATCTGATTTTTTATAGTGAAATGTGGACATTATGCGTGTTTAATACGAGGGACGTCTAATAAGTAAGTTTTCCTATTTTATAAAAAAAACATTACACCTAATTGGTCATGTTGAATTAATTTTATTTATTTTGTACAATCCTTCTGTTACTTTTCTACATAGTCAACATGTTATTTCAAGCATTTTTGGGGACGTGATACAAGTTTTTCCAAGCCAGTATTATACCAGGTCGGGTCCTGTGCTCGCAACCAGTTGTTCACTGATTTGATTTCATCATCGGTGTTAAAAGTGCTTACATTTGAGTCGGAGGAACATGTGAAAATCACTTGGGGCGAGCCCCGGTGAATACGGAGGATACGAGAAAACCTCCAAGTTGAATCTTCCCCGGCGGAGCTCAGAAGATTCAACTGGGAAGTTTTCTCGCATCCTCCATATTCACCACATCTTTTCCCAAGTGATTTTCACACGTTACCCTGACTCATAGGTCATCATGGAGGTAAGCACTTTAACACCTTGATGAATATCAATCAGAAGTGAACAGCTGGTTACGAGCACCCGACTTCTGGTTCACTTCTGATTCATCTCTGTCACGATGTTAAATTGCTTACCTCCAAGATGATCTTTGATTCAGGAGAACATGTGAAAATCATTGGGAAAACATCTGATGAATATGGAGGATACGAGAAAACTTCCCAATTGAATCTTCTGAGCTTCGCCAGGGTCAAGATTCAACTTGGAAGTTTTTTTGTATCCTCCATATTCACCAGATCTTTTCCCAGGTTATTTTCACATGTTTCTCTAACTCAAAAGGCATCATAGACCGTGACGAAGATCAATCAGAAGTGAACAGCTGGTTACGAGCACAGGACCCAACTTGTGGTTCACTTCTGATTCATTTTCGACACGGTGTTAAAGTGCTTACCTCACTCTTTTGAGTCAGGGGAACATGTAAAAATCACTTGGGAAACGATCTGGTGAATATGGAGGATGCGAGAAAACTTCCCAATTGAATCTTCTGAGCTCCATCTGGTCAATATTCAACTTGGAAGCTTTCTCGTAAATTAAATTGAGCTTTATTTATGTAGGCTCTTTAACTACTATGGTTTTTAGCGTCCCATTCAAATTGGGCGTGAAAGACTGGTAATTTTGCTCAGAAGCCTCTTTAACAGGCTTGAGGTTCTTTTACTTGCTGTACGACACGGGAGCACCGGCTTTAATTCCCTTCTGAAGGAAGCCATGCTAAGGATTTTTACGCCCGAAAAAAATCCATCGCCCTCCGCTGGGTTTGAACCCGCGACCTTCGGAACTAGAGGCTAGCACGGAACCGCTAGTCCACGGAGGACAATTTTCTCGTATCACCAGTATTCACCGGAGCTTGCCCCAAGTGATTTTCCATGTTCCTCCAACTCAAAGTTAAGCACTTTTAACACCGATGATGAAGTGAATCAGTGAACAGCTGGTTGCGAACACAGGACCCGACCTGGTACAACACTGGCTTGGAAAAACTTGTGTCACGTCCCCAAACATGCTTGAAAAACATGTTGACTATGCATAAAAGTAAGAAAAGGATTCTACAATAGAAATAAAATTAATTCAACATGATCAATTGTGGGTAATGTTTTTTTATAAAATAGGGAAGCTTATTTATTGGACGATCCTCGTATATTACTTCAAACCCTCCCTGCGATTTGCATCTTTTAAATCGAAAATATATTAAAATCTTTTTGTATATCCACATTCTCTATTCGGTTTCATCTAGTGCGAATTATAACCGTTCTCAGGTATTTCATCTCCATTGCTGTTCCATGTTTCTAGTCTAAATAATAAATCAAGAGGGCCGTTATCTTATAAATTGTTAACGTTCTTTCTTTTCAAGGCATTTTTTTTCCAAGTGTTTGCTATTACTCCACAAATATGTTAAAATTTATTGGTTTCGTTAATTGTTTCTGAATTTTTTATCTCTACAAAACGTTCTCAAAACTAGATATTCTTTGGTCAGAGTCCTTTGAGAAGATAAGGATGTCGCATGCCGGTGCTGAAGCTGTCACAAAGTGCCGCCACACGTAACAGACCTGGGCACGAGCAAACTGTTTTCTACCTTCCTCTTTCCGCTGCCTCAAGAGAACAAAATATAGTTATATATTTAACTGAGCGGGATGGCTCAGGCGGCAACGTATATAGTCTCCAATGGGAGGTGCGAGTTCGATTCCCGGCGACCGCCCTCTCTGACCCAGGGTTTTCGTGATTTGCTGAGGATCAACAGACAAATTCTGGAGTGGTTTCTTCTCTATCGTGACTTCCTTTCCGTCTGTTTCCTTTCATTCCGTTTCCTTCTCGTCTTTAAGGTATGCTTCTAGATCTCGTGGTGTATGGTGGTGCCGGACAGATGGCACGAATGCATGTTTACTGGAAAGAATACTCCCCGTGGACACCAGAGGGGGCTGTTCGACTGGTGGGTTGTTCTTCTCCCCCTCTCGGCGGCTCCGGCAGTGACACAATTCTGTGAGCTTTGGAATGTTAAGGACTTCCTGGCGTCTCTGTAGCCTATAGCCTCCTGTGTGGTTCATTTAATTCTCCCTTTCTCCTGGTGTGGTAGACACAATGTATCTCTGTAGGTCGCAGTGCACTAAGGTCTCCCTCCGTTAAATAACATATAACCCTTAATTATATTTTCGGATTGTTGTATGTTATTGGAAATATAAGATCAGACGAAAATCAACTTAAACCCCTCCTTCTTCAAAGCCTACTACATTTTTTGTATATCTATGTGCCTTTTAAAGATGTTTCATAAAATCTATTCTTCTATATTTTAAAATAAAATATTGAGTGAATTATCAATTTATGTTTCATCCATTAAACTGGTTACTAACGCTATCCTGGACAAATTTTAAAATATTTTCAGCCATCCTTAAATGCAATGCTACATTAATAAAATAATGTGTTTAGGTAAAACACAAAGCGCTCCAGGGAAAACAGTTCTCTCCGGCCTATTACTTAGAGATAAGTCATTATGTACATAGTGCGCACGATCTTTCAATTTGTTTGTCGCGTTTAACATCTTAGAAGTCACACGGTGCATGTTTGTTTACCACTATCAACCTGAAGACACGTTATTTTATGGATGTAATATTCAATTTAATTTTGGTGAAGTTAGAGGCCCGTATCATCGATTTAAAGTGCAAGGAATACTGCGGACCCTAGTGCAGTAAATAATTTCTTATAAGAATGTTCTCACATAAGACAGCACTTGAAGCCATAGTGAAATATTTAAACAGCAGGTCGCTGTAAGCTGCCTTTGAAATTCCATATTCTGCAGGACAATGAAAAACGTAAGGTATTTAAAAATTCAAACCAATAACCATTAATATTTCGGAAATTCTTAATGCTACAAAGCATTGCACATAAACTCTGTATTTTATTGATATTTATATTTTTATTGTGCTTTTTTATCTCTTATGGTTTACCAGTTAAACAAAAGTAAATAAAAAGCTTTACAAATATAGAGAACTTGACAGAGTTTTGGCAGAAAGTATAAGATATGCGTTTTATTATTCATGCAAATATCTCAAACATGTGATATTTTAATTCAAATTCTTAGAGCAATTTTTGAGAAAATAAAACATATCTAAGATTTTTCTATGCTAATCTAGTTTGGGATGGGGTTGAAAATCGTGTGGTATCCGTGTAAGATGATGAAATTAATATCAATTTGGTATGCGTCCAATTTTTTTAGATATACTGTACATAGGCACGCTTAACTTTTTGTAAAAGAGCTATATTTGGATTCAGGTAAGCTGAACACGCGTATTCCGGTAAATTCTTCGTAACCAATTGTTTAGTGAAATGCAATACTTCTTCTACTTACTATAAATAAGAGGTAGAGACAGTAAAGTTACCGATATTAAAAAATAAATATGTGGCATGAAAGTATAAGGTAAAATCATAATTAAAAACAAAGAATTCTAAATTTGTTAGTAATATTTTAAGTTTCACCTTAAGCTTTGGACGTACGGTTTTGCTACCGCTTATTTTAGTACATGATTATTAGAACATTGTTGTTTTACAACTATCTTCAAACAATGTAGCACTTTAATGTATTTCCAAGCTATGAGTTGCTCGTACACGTCATAAATACCTTACTCTACACGGGAATATAGCACAGCGCCATTGTATTGCGCACTGTGATTTCGTATTCAATCTGGGAGACCTAAACCACACTTCTCATTGCCTGCAACGAAGCATGTAGGTCTCTTCATCATCCTAGCCTCATAGTCCATTTAACACTCTCTCACCCACATTCACATGTGGGATTTAATTGTGCCAGTGGCTCAAAGAGGTCCGTCTCAGTGGTGCATCAAAGAGCATACGGGAGCGCTACCTTTACTGGGCTATTATGTGACCATGCTACCAGTACGTAAAGCCGAATGCACTTAAATGAATCGTACATTTCCAAAGTACGTTTAAACATAGCTTTTGTACAAAATTAGTGGTTGTTTTTTATTTCGTGTCTAGGAAGGAAAAGAAGTTTTTTTTATTCTTTTTCAGAAGCAATCGTAGGGATGAGTCACCCCAGTAATATTCCGAAACCGTTTACAGAAATAACTACATTACACATTTCGTTGTAGATACAAAGGGAACAGCGACAGTCAAATGCTTAAAAACTGGACACTATATGCTGGTCTTAAAATTCCATACTGTTCCCATGCAATCGCGAGAACAACTGAAAAGCGAGAGGTTTTTAAAATAATGATAAAGTATTGAACAACTCGAAAAATTAAAAACGGATACCTCGGAAATGGCTTATGCCACAATAAAGTCGTTTGAAATAAATTGTGTGTTTTAAAGAAGTCTAGAGTTTTTCTGTAGGGATATGTTTTCGTCCATCGCTTTACTTTTACCAGTTAAACGAGATTTTATAAAATTCCTTCCAAATAAACGGCATTTCACAGGATCTTCTCATAAAATTCAAGATTACATATTATTTTTCATTTAAATATTCTTAATGTATGTTATTTTAATACAATTCGTAATCAATATTTTAGAAAATGAAACATTTCCTAAAATGTTCCACGTAAAGGGTAGTTTGGGATGGCAGGACTTTCTTCAAAATCTTCGTGTTGAATCTTCGGAAGATATTGAACTTAAATACCAAGTTTGGCATTTGTACAATTTTTTTAGTTATACGGTTCGTAAGCACACGGACACACATAAAGCACATGACAACTGTTTTTTTTATTCAGGTGCGTCAAAACATGCATTTTCGGTGAAATTTCTGTATCGAATTTTGGAAGAATGCAATACCTTCTCTACCTATTATGTACGTAGTAGAGCAAGTAATAGGAATGGGAAAACGACTTCAACAGGTATTAAGGTAAGGGAGGGGCTCATTAAAGTAGATAATACAGAGAATTCAAAAATATAAGCTAATATGATTTTCAACATGAAATTGTAATTTTTAAATGAAAACACCCATATTATTTTGACGCCATTGTTGGCATGAAAATAACGTTAAGAATGGCGTTTGTTCATCACAATGGGTTAATTACAACCCAAGAAATGGTGTATTTACAAAGATGTGTATACACAATATTCTGTTTTTATAATATTAGTATAGATTCACTAACATCACCAACATTTCTGGATGAAAATGTACTGATTTGTAAAATCCTCCATGTTAACTTTATTATATGATAGTATATAGTGGGACATGTTACTAGAATAGAGCAAATATTAACAAAAGAAGTGTATATCTAAATCATAATTTCTTTTAAAATATGTTTTCCTTCGGTTTTAAAAAACCGGGGATAGCGTTTATATATTAAAACATTAAAATATCACATATAAAATACGACTGTGTTTTAGCAAAAAGTTATAATGAGACAACAAAATTGTTTCGGTTGACAATTGCCAGTTGCAAGTGCGGCAGCTGCCATAAAAGTAAGAGTTACAAGTACGGCTGTTGACTGCTCGAGTGATATGGACAAGTACATGCTTTGTTCGTTTAATGCACATGTCATTCCATCTGTAAACTATATATTTTTACTGATAAATAATATATTGAAGCAACTAATCGAAGTCATCGTGGCAAATACAGGTCAGAGCGGAATAGAATAGAATACGCTCTTGTTCACACACACACATACACACACAATTTGGTGAAGAATCCCTTAATGCATTGGTAGTTCTCTTGCAAAGTGTTTTGACGTGCGTCCTAGCATCTGGATATTGGATGTTTTTGTTACAAATGCTCTTAAATTGGTTAATTTTGTCACGAAGCCTCTTCACATACGTTGCTCTGCTTGCAAAACCTCTTGACGCTGGTGGTTTCTGCCATCAAGCATTTATATAGTGGGCGCTTTTGTTCTGATAAAGCCTCTTCCTTTGTTAATATTATCAAGCCTCCTGTAAAGGACTATTCTTGTTGTCAATGCTATTTATATTGATGATTTCTGTCACCAAGCCTCTTGAGTTAACGATTTTTGCTCCAGAGTCTCTTGATATCGGATTTTCTAGTCACAATGTCGCCTGAGATTGGTCGTTATCTTGCAAAGCCTTGACATTGGCGATTTCTGTCTCCAAACCTATAGATATTAGGTACTGTTTATCACAAAGTCTCTTGACTTAGATGATTTTTGACACAAAGTCTCTTGAGATTGTTTACTTTTGGCATAAAACCTGTTGATATTATTGGTTTTAGTCGCAAAGCCTTTTGCCATTGGCACTTTTTAACATAACGTTTTCCTTAACTGTGTTTCTTCCAATGTTATGTGTTATTTTTGCAAAGCATGCCTATTTTTACTAAGATGCTTATTGTTTTTCCTGAATAGATGTGTGTAGTTTTAACCTCCTTTAACCGGATAGATCATACCGAATGTTAAATATGTTTTGTGATAACCTTTACAATAATAAAGGATATTTGGATCTGAGTATGTCTGTTTTTAATGAACACCTTAATTTGTTTCCTTCTGCAGCTTTTATCTTCCCAGTGCCAGAGAAAAGCCTTTGTAATGTTAGTGTACGAGGTGTGATCAAAAAGTAACGGGAAGTTTTGTTTTTCTTAAAGAACTTTTATTTAATCATTAACATCAGCGTTGTACCACTTGTCAGCGTTTTTTTCAATCTTGGAATCACTTCTGAAACTCTGGTGTTTAGCTCCTTCAGTGTTTCTGTTTTTATCTCATCAGTGGTGGTAAAGATCGTCCTTTCATGGTTCTCTTCAGCCTCGGGAATAGAAAGAAATTGCAGGGGGTCATGTCCAGCGAATACGGTGGCTGAGGCATCATAACGTTTTTTTTGTTTTTTTTTTTGCCAAACAGTCAGAACAAGCATTGAGGTGTGAGTAGGTGCATTATCGTGATGCAATTTCCACGAGTGGTTTTGCCATAATTCTGATCATTTACATAGTATTGCTTCACGCAAACGACGCATAACTTCCAGGTAGTATTCTTTATTGACCGTACGACCATAGGGCAGGAACTTGTGATGCAATCCAATTGTAATTGAAGAAAACAGTGAGAAGAACCTTCACATGTGATCAAACTTGTCGAATTTTGTCGGTCTTAGCTCTTCAGGCAGTTTCCATTCAGACGATTGGCCTTAGTTTTGACGTCATACCCATATACACATGTTTCGTCACCTGTTATATATAACCTTCTTTATAAGTTCTGGATCGTGTTCGACTTCATTCAGCAATTCCTGAGCGATGTCTACGCGACGTCGTTTTTGGTCGAAATTTAACAATTTCGGAAGAAACTTTGCTGCTACACGTTTCATTCCCAAATCATACGAAACAATTGCTTGGCATGAGCCAAAGGATATGCCGGCATCATCAGCAACCTCTCTGATGGTAATTCGGCTATTTTCCAGACCATTTTCTTTACTACTTCCACATTGTCGTCAGTAATTGATGTGCTACGGCGTCCAGAGAAATCGTCGTCTTCAACGTCTTCTCGTCCCTCTTTGAAACATTTATACCACTCGTAAACTCTATTCTTACTCATAGTAGATTCGACAAAAGCCAAAGTCAACTTTTCAAATGCGGTGCTGCACTTTATTCCGTTTTTCAAGCAAAATTTAGTGCAAATTTTTTTATCCATCTTTTTCGAAAGTAAAAATTCGACGAGCACTCGAAAACAACTAACGTTTTCGACTATCAACAATAAAGTAAATATTCAAACAACTGAAAATGCAAAAATACATCAGGAATGCATCATGTGTACCAACAAGATAAAACAAAAGTTTTGAACATCGAATGTATAAAGCCCGCTAAATTAAAAACTTCTCGTTATTTTTTATTACACCTCGTATATGCTGCTTCTAATGGCCCTTTTAAAAATATGCTGATACCTTAAGAAAGCAAGCCGCACATAAATTTAACGGGATCACTTGGCAACACAAAGCGAAAAGTTGTCATCCAAGTCACACAGAAATGTGAAGTTGTTTGAAACAAGCGCTGCTAGGATGTTGCATTCAAGTTGCGAAACGTTTACACAGGCAGTACTCGGCATTCTTAAACCAAACTAATGAAAGTCCCATCTGCTCATTCCCATGTACTTGCACGTTGCTTTCATCCTTGTCTCGAAGTGATAACTTGGCAAATTACAAGCACAAAGCACGTCCTTGTGCTCCACAAAGTGGTTCGCGAAGCTCTTTCTGCTTGCAAATCTGACGTAGCGGGCCCAAAACCTGCTGCTTTAATCCAGCACATTGTTTTTTCCTTGTCTCTTATTAAACCATGTACAGAAATAATTAACTTGATACAATTCACGTGAAATACATGTTTACTTTCTCTGCAACTTACCTATTGTAGGTAGAGAAAGTATAGCATTTCATCCAAAAATTTCATATGGAGTTCGTTTTGAAATCACTTGAATATCCCCCAAAAATGTGTGTGAATCCTTAAAATATTTAAGTATGTCTACTTGGTATATATGTTCAGCAGCATCCTAGATACAACACAGTTTCTAAATGATTTACCCTAAAACAATTCTTTAGATAGAATATTTCTATCATTTTGTATTCAATAAATATGCTACTAATAATTTTATTTAAAATACTGCATGTTTAGAACACTTGCATGATTAATAAAACGTATGTGTTGAACTTTGCACGAATAGAATATGAAGTCCTCCATTCTGGTTGACTTTATATAAGTTTTAGGAAACCTTAAGAGATATACAGAGACTTAGCTTCAGGAAACGTATGGAGCCCATTTAAGTATAAGATTAGTTGTCTATTCGTAGAATTAGTCGTTTTATAAATATTTCATACTATATGTTTCAAGTGCAGGTGTGTTTATCTGACGGAATATCCTTGAAAGTTTCCGATTCTTCCTTTTTCTTCGCTATGCCTTCTGAATTCATTCCTGCTTGATTCCGATAAACATATTCGAATGATATATATAAACTATTTGTAAATAGAATTATGTAAAAGTAAGACTTTAACTTTTTAATGCATGCTATAATACATAGTGTATGTTTCTGGATTGGTAATCCATAGAGAAACTTTTAATACTGTACCAAAACAGATGTTTTAGATGCTAGTTTGTTGTTTTTTTAAATTTTCTGTAACAATAACTGTAATGTTCTACAAACCCAAATAGCTATAAACACAAAACCTAATTAAAAACTTTGTTGGAAGAAAGCGGAAACAGATTTAACACCAACTTTTCCCCAGAAAGCTGCACATAATAACAGTGATTAATCAATTCAAAAAGGTTGCCACAACACAGGTAAACAAATTTACAAACATGTTAGTCAAATTACTGACTAAAGGCTACTCTCAGATTTAACACCAACTTCTCTCCAGAAAGCTGCACATAATAGCAGTGATTAATCAATTCAAAAAGGTTTGCACAACACAGGTAAACAAATTTACATGTAGTCGAATTACTGAGCAAAGGGTACTCTACTAAAGGGTGAGGGTGTGTTATCTCGAGGAATACGTAGTATTATTTAAAAGCTGCGTCATAAATGTTTCACCCCAGACTTTCTTCGTTTTTACTTTATCACTTGAGCACCTAAGGCAAAGAAAAATTTTGTATCTCACCCAAAATTTTGGCATCAAAATTTCACTTAATTTTTAGAAAACGTGTGTGAATATGTGTACAACCTAACTCAAATTGAAGAATCAGATAAATTTAAGGGGGTGCAAGACCAACGTTTTCATAAAATTGTTCCTCTCTTCAAATAAACCCTTATAGGTAAATATTTTATTTTATTTTCTTCAATTACGGCTTTGCAACTTTGATTAAAATATTATATATCTGACAAAATGTAATCTGGTCATGCCGTACCGTGAATAGGCTATAACATTTATATAACTGAGAAAACCAGAAGCATGTAAAACCTTGCTTTTGAAAAAATGTAGAGTTCGTTAAAATACACAAATCTGACAAATGAGTTGTTTCTTCTTTTTGTTTTTGTATCATTAATCATTCCCATTTTCCGAAGTTGTCATCTAATGGAACATGTTCGAGTTTCAATAACCTTCTTTCATTTTGGGGGGGGTTGGTTTACACGCTCATTGACGGTGATATATACAGTTGTGTTTCATACACTAAAATCTCCTAGTGTTTTATTTATAAAATTCAACAACGACCGGAAACATGGACCACATCACGATCAAGCGACTCACCTGAGCGATTCTGGTGAACTGGTTCCTCATATGAACCGCATTACGATCAAGCGGCTCAGCTGAGTAACTCTAAGTAAACGGTTTAAACGAACCGCATCATGATCAAACCGCTTATTCGTCGATCTTCATGAGCCTGTTCAAATGAACCGCATCAGAATGTGGTGGCGGAATTGAGCGACTCTCGTGAATTTGTTCACATGGGCGACATCAGCAATCAAGCTGCTCCGCTGAGGACACTCGTGAACCGGTTGCATCATTATGAAATCGCTCGGCTGAGCGGCTTCATGAGCCTGCTCAAATGAACCACGTCAGAATTGGCTGGCTGAGCTGAGTGATTCTTCTATTTTTTTTTTTTTTTTTTTGCATGGGTAACATCCTCAAGAGGCTCAGCTGAGGATCTCGTGAGCCACTTCACATGAGCTCGCATCACTATCAAACCTCGCAACTGGCCGGCTTCGTGAGCCTGTTCAAATGAACCGCATCAAAATGAGGTGGCTCAGTTGAGCGGTTTATGAATTTGTTCACACGGGCAACATTAGTGATCAATCGGTTCAGCTGAGGACTTTCTGGAACCGGTTCACATCAGAATCAAGTGACCCCACTGTGTGCTGCTAATGATACGGTTCACATAAGCCGCACCAGACTACATAGCTGAACGGTTCTCGTGAACCGATTCACATGAACCAAGCAGTTCAGCTGAACGATGCTCATGAATCGGTTAACATCAGCAAAATCAATCGACTCAGTACCGGTTCAGGAGAGCGAGTCAGAAAGCAGTCAAGCTTTCCGTTAGAGCTTCCCCCCAAAAACTTCAAAAATGAAATCTGTGTAAAGAGCCGGCAGTGGCCGAAGTTCAGTATTAATTGAATTTGAAAGCACAAAAAGCAATAGTTTCTTCTTAGACTCATGAGTGCGTTTACAGTTCTCTGTAAATTTGAAGTTTATAGCGAAATATAACAAAAGGTAAAAAGAAAACTTTAATTGGATCCAGTGTGTTTACTTTGTAAAGGTAAAACAGAAATAAAATATATTCTGTGTGTGTGAGTGTGGTGTGTGTGTGGTGTGTGTGTGTGTGTGTGTGTGTGTGTGTGTGTGTGTGTGTGTGTGTGTGTTTAGCGCGCACGTATTATCCTTAAGCCTGAAGCATCATAACGGACGGTAAATGCTGAAATAATGCTCAAATGAGCTCAAGGTCAGCAGATCTTAGTTACCTGACATTCGTCTTGTGGGGATAAGGGAAAATAGTGCATTTTTTATCCAGATAACTCTTGAATACGAGTAAACATCACAAAGATGAGTAAGCAACGTTGAGGTATTGATAAGTGGTTCTTCCCCAAAAATACTTCTGTGGGATTTATTATTTACTGATAATACAAAAGCTAAATTATTATTCCACAAACTCTTTTGCAAGCCACAGTTAGGATTACAAGTGTGCTGTAATAACTACTAAAACTCATATCTCCAGATATTGCAGCGAACTCCGTGGTGAAAAACCCTCAGGTCCCTAGCGGGGGTAGTAGTCTCAGAGGATAGATACTCTTGGCGCCGGAATGAGGGAATGCAATCGAGGGAACTAGAGGGCAGTGTAAAATAACTACATCACGTTCAATAAATAACTAGTAGCTAGGCCATTTCATTGAGTTGAGGTTTGGGACCATCGGACGAGTCACTGGGGTGCAGGAGCTTAAATGCACGTCACCAAGACGTACCTGAAGATAATTCTGGCAGGGCTTGGGGCAGCAAGTAAAATAAAACTCTGTGTAGAGATCGGGGTGAGACCCAAGTATAGCGTAGATACGTGTCTTACACGTATTACTCACTACGCGGCACAATGACGGTTGACAGATGAGAGATGATCTAAAAATGTGGTCAATAAATACACTTCGCACCACTACATCAGCACAGTATTTTCCCGATTTCTGTTTTCCAATTACAGTACTTTATGAAATCTGATGCAGCTACCCGGCTGTGGTCGAATCCCGCGAAAGGTCGCTGCAATATGCACCTAAAGAATTGTATTTGTTGGATTAAATAAAAAGGATTTACAATTATCGGACTTTCTCCAGCTGTTCTATATATTACTCGTATAATAGATTCATAGAAAATGTATGATTGCAAATATGTTTTACATGCAGGACACCGAAAAGATGGATTAAGGCCAATATATATATACTACCATAATTTTGTTATATTACTTACATGACATGATATGAAATAAAGAACGATTACTGTTTATAGAGGGCCAAATTCCAAGAACAAATCAGATGTTTACTTCCACAATTAATTTATTACGTAAGTAAACCTTGTACACCTTCTTCAGTAAGTTTTGACACTTTAGGTATACTTCACCAGTGACACAAATGTCAGTAACTTAAAATAACTTGTCAGTCTATTGATGGAAGATTCAAGATGTACATTCTATTTATATTAGCATATAAAATCTGTTAATGCTCCTCCTTTTTATAAAATGATAATTAACGCGATGCTTTGGTATAAAAGTTTTTTTTGAGTAGGTGGAATTGTCTGAACATCTTTGCTTTGCATCACTAAAGAGTAACTGGCTTAAGGCGCAACTCTTTGAGCCTTGCAGATCAAGAAGTCTTTGGTTCGAATGATGTATCTTTATTTGGAATGCAATAATTGCTTAAACGGGTTAAAGCAATGCGCTTTTGTAAAAACCTAAAATTCATGGTTTTCTTTACAGCGACTTGCAATGTTATCACCGTATGATTATTTAATTTACGGCATTAGTCTTGTGTACTTGTTTCAAGGTTTTTTCCTTCGTTCTTGATGTAATAAAGTGGTATGTGTTCATTAAAAATGCTCCACTTGTGAAACTATGTATAATAACTTTTTCAAACTTTTATTTTGGGAAAATCATATTGAAGTTGTTTGAATTATAACTTAGCTATAATATATATAACATATATTATGATTTTATTCGATTTTAAAAAATTAAAAGTGCGAAAATATTTAATAATAACTAGGAAGTTAATCGTTTAAAAAAAAACGCAATGTCACTGATTTTAGTAAATAATTTCTGTCGTCTTACTGAAAATGACAAAGCTTAGTCAAAAAGCATAATGGCGAATAACTGTAAAGTAATAAAAAATCAAAGAAAAGGTTTAGAGGAAAACGACTGAAAAAATGCAATGTACATTACAATGATATGCTCAGGAGAATTTAAATCGTTGCATGGAACTTTAAATGTAGCAAAAATTGGTAAACAAAAGCGCCAGATGAAAGCTTGGAAATATAATAAACATAATGCACAGAAAAAGACGCAACTTTGTATTTTTTTCAAAATATGCATCGTATTTCGCACAATCGTGTATTGTACAAAGAGATGCAGAAATGATTAAATGTTCATACTGTGTATTTTTCTTTTAACCTTCATGTGGAAGTATTCCGAAAGCGAAAAATCTCTCTAACGAAATTAAAAGCACCAACAACCCTTCTTTTTATGTGCTGCACTGCAGAAATTGCATTTTACGGCAAGGAGCAGAAATGTGAGCAACACATAAATATCGTATAACCGTGCACTGTTTCATATTCTAAACCTGGAGAATGTAGGACGGAAATTAATCAGCGAGCGGTAAAACAATGCAACGTGCTCTTTTCAGAAATATGCAACAACGCTGTCATTTATCATAGTTTAATTAAATATACTCCCGAGCTTCCGGCCAATATATAAGCGCATATAAAATAAAGAGAGTGGAGAGAACACAAGGTGATGTAGCAAATGTTCCACCGGCAGTGAAACAAGGAACTGAAATATTACCATAACGTATTTATTAACTTGCATCGAGTATAAAATGAAGCAGTACCTGGAAGGTCATTGTTGCCTATGATCTAATCCTTCATTTTCAAAAATAAAATACTAGTTAAAGGAAAAACCTGACAAAAAATTGTGGAAAAAATTAATGTTTCTTCATAACAAAATAATATTCATTCTAAACCTTTAGAAGACGTCGCATTTTGCATTTGGTGAATTTAAACTACCAATAAAGCGAAGTTTTAAGTGTACAGGTGTATACGTTTTATTAGGCATTTCCAATTTTATCTCGCAAACCTTTTTTCAGTGTTCCAATGTTTCTTTTACCTATTTATTTCAAAGAATTTGTGCTGGAACTCAGAAGCTCATTAAAGATATGGACCATATAGTT
Source organism: Deroplatys truncata (assembly GCA_030765065.1). NCBI lineage: Eukaryota > Metazoa > Arthropoda > Insecta > Mantodea > Mantidae > Deroplatys > Deroplatys truncata. The sequence continues at coordinate 262,534,541 of CM060975.1, forward strand.
TTGATAAAAATAGTGTTCCAATTTTGTCAAAAAATACTTAAATTGAAAAAATAAATTTCAAAAATATAAAAAGTAAAGATGTTTCCACGGTTATTAGGGGTTACTAAAAGAGCTGAATACGATAGATATGCTTTTTTTAATTATTAACTATAAGATATGAGTGCTTGATGTGAATGTTTTGAAAAATGCATCGTGCATTTTGATTAGAGAAATGAATGTACACAATAAAGTATAAATATTGTAATTTTGTCCAGTTTTTCAACTGTCACTCTGTCACTTATGTAAATTAGTTAAATTTTCCTGTCACTTCACTTCTTTGTGACATAAGTATCTTCTTCCGGACTGTACACTCACTGCGAAGCCGAACACAAGGCTTTTTCTATCTCTCTGCAGCAGCAGCAGCAGCAGCAGTACTCACTGCACGTCACAACAGTCGTCACCAACTCGTTCGCTCACTGACTGAATTAACTCAACTCAATTGAGCTAATCACACACTCAGGAGAACGTTAGCATATTTAGCCAGTAAAATGTTCCACAGAACATTCTAGAACTATCTCGATACACGTTCTGGAGGAGAGGATGAAATAAACTTCCAGAAGATTCTAGTTATCTGCCAATATCGCGCCCGGTGTTTACGCTGGCGAGCGCACTTGTTTACCCTGACTACCCGGCGCCGATGCCCCGATAACCTTGGGTCTTAACCGCCGCGTTGCAATATTTAAATAACCACGCGAGCTAAATTTTTTTAACACCGCAAAAACATTGCTGTTATTGTTCGTAGTAAGTGGCACAAATATCAATAAGATATCTTGCTTGTGTAGATTTTTAATTTCGCAGATGCATTACCTTAACGTTTGGAAATATTCTGTACAGAGGTTAATTGGGCACTGTGCCAGCAATGCGAATGTTGGATGAATGATGCTTAAATGGGCCTGTAGTCCATAGAGCTAAAAGTTAACCGACATTCACGTTTTCAAGATAAGAGAAAACCTCAGAAAAAAACAACTGTGTAACTTGCCCTAACCGAGAAACGAACTCAGGACATCTTGAATGGGAGATAGACGTGCTACCCCACACCACGGAGGTGAGCTAATAGCAAGTTGTCAGCCTACAGATTTTCAGTGCCATACATTTTAATGGAGTTTACATTCATAAGCATTAATTGCTCTTAATTCCATTAATTCCTTAACCAAATTCAGTTATGTCTTGTTAATGAGAAAACATTATCTTTGCGTCATTTGTATCGTACAAAACCTATTTAAAATCTAAGCGCAAATTTATGAAGCGTCTCTCAGCCCTAAAATGTCCTTCAATGTTATAATTGAAGGTCGAGAGCATTGGGAGACTAATCATCCACACCGATCCGTCAGTTTGGTTCACTAACGGATCCAAACCAAAAGATGGAACACGAGCTGGAGAACTGGTATTCCCTTGGGAGCTTTGACCACAGTATATCAGAGCTTGTGTGCCGGAGAGTGAGGACATGTGCTACAGCAATTGTAGTATCTGGATATATTCAGACAGCCAGGCGGCAATGAGGGCATTAACAACACCCTTCACGAGATCATTAATGGTTAGGGAGTATCCAGAAGCCCCAGAAAGGCTAGGAGGAATGCAAGCATGGGTCTCTGGCCACACTGGGGTAATTGGAAATGAAAATAGAGACAGATTGGTTAAAATGGGAACGCAGGGCTCATTTATAGCATCAGAACTGGTCTTTGGATATTACCTAATTAATGGTAAGGACAAAATTATTAGACTGGATTCAAAGAAAGCATAAGCAGATGAGGCTCACAGTGGGTTTGATGACTGGAAATGGGAATTTTAAAAAACACCAGCAGATAATGGGGCTTTCAGAAGACCCAAGATGCAGGATGTGTGGTGTAGAGCAGAAAACGGCCTCGCACTTAATATTCCATTATGAAACACTGAAACTCAATAGATACAATCATTAGGACTGTTGATCCAAATTAGATAGTATCTAATAAAAACCCAATCAATGGACTCCTGAGACTTATTAGAGTTTAGGGAGGTGATGATTCGAAAAATTGGGAAAAAACCGTACAGTAAACCTAAGGTTTCAGTACGAGCAGGTAGAGATCTGTCCAACGTGTTCATCTCCCTTTCAAATATCTAATCTAATCTAGAATTGGACTTCCCCTGAAAAACTTGGCTTAGGAATAAGAAGTCTCTCACGACGGCACACTATGACACATGGTTTCTGGTAGTTTCGGCTTAGTAAGTTCCAGTGAGACCTTTTAATCCGACTTTCAACAAGAAACTAACAGTAAGAGGGAGCGAGATATCGGCACAGGCTAGTAACAAGAAACCGTGCGCTGCAATGGCACATCCCAAAAGTATCAGTTATGTGAACACACTATGGGATAGAAAACAGCAAAAATATTTCATATATAAGGTTGTCAGATCGTAATATCTATAATAGCACACAGTCTAAGATGTATATTATAAAACTTATCTAATTTTGAAAATCCTGTCTACTTTCCCCATCACTAGTGTATAGTAAATAGGCAAAGAAAGTAGGTATTGTGTTCCAAAACTCAAAAAAGCACTTTAGAAAAATATTGTGTTTAGGATGCGACACGAAAATGTTAAAGAAAAGTTCTCACCACAAACTATTCTTTACACAGATTATTTTTTTCTCAATAGCTCTAAGCATTAGCAGATCATATGTTTGGTATACTGACATGAAAAAAGCAATATAAATATGAATTTCCCATGAGTAGCCTGTGAAGCCCCTTTATTTAATTTATTTTTTTATTATGTATAACTACCAAACCTTAAAAAATCTGATTTGTTACATTTACATGACTTTCTCTACCCTCTTATCGGTTATTAGTGGGTATACAAGCTATTTTATTAAAGCTTATTTTTCTATTTACAACATTTTAAACCAAATAGCTACATTACACATTTCGTTATAGATACAAAGAGACAGTGATAGTCAAATGTTCAAAAACTGAGCGCTGTATGCTGGTCTTAAAATGCTATATGTTGCCATGCAATCGCGAGAAACAACTGAGGGTTGAAAGTACAATTCGAATCATTAATAACGGATATATCGGAAATAGCTTATGCAAAAAAGGTGGTTTGAAATAAATTCTGTTTTTTAGAGATTTCTACATTTTCGTATATCACTTAACGTTTACTAGTTATACAACATTATGCAAAATTCCCTCGGTATGACGAGAACTCCGAAGGCTATTCCCAGAAAATTCAAGATGTACATTTTAATTATTATGTAAATATCATTAAAATACGGTATTTTAATAAAAATCGTTACAGCGATTTTCTGTGAAATGAAACATTTCGAAAACACTTCCACGTGAAGGGTAGTTTGGGGTGGTGGGATTTTATTGAAAATCTTTGTGTTCCATCTTTAGTACGTACTGAACCTGCACCTGAACGAAATTTGGTGTGTATTCAATTTTTGGTTTTTGAGCTAGGTTATTCACAGACACACACACATGGACCTTTTACTAAATATCTAATGTGATACATTCACATGCTTTCTCTATCCTATATCGTGAATTAGTGAGTGTACTACTATTCTTACTAAAACGTATTTTTATATCCACTGCGTTTTAACCCAAGTAAACCTTTGCGGAAATAGCTAATTATACATTACGTTATACAAGAGTCAAATGGACGCTATATGCCGGCCTTAAATCCCCTACCCTTTCCATGCAATCGCGAGATACAACTGAATGTTGAAAGGAATTTGTTACAGTGATCAATAAATGAGTAATTCGAACCATTAATCACGAATATCTCAGAAATGGCTTATGCTTCAAGAAAACTTATTTGAAATAAATTGTGTACTTTAAGGAGATATACATTTTTTTCTGTGTATTACGTTTTCGTTTATCGCTTAACGTTTAGCAGTTATACAATATTATACGAATTCCTTCCAAATTAAGAGGACTTCACAGGATTTTCTCAGAAAATTCAGGATATATATTTTATTTTTCATGCAAATATCTTTAATATATGTGATATTTTAATAACATTGTTAAAGCTATTCTTTAGAAAATTAAAATGTTCGAAAAATGTTCCATGTAAAGGGTAGTAGGGGTGAGGTATTTTCTCGAAAATCTTCGTGTCGCATCCTTGGAAGTTACTGAACTATATCAAGTTTGATACTTATAAATTATACTGTTCACAGACATACACGGACATGTTTCCAAAAAGGCTTAATTGGATTCAGGGGGCCTATAAACACGTATTTTCGGTGAAATATCACTATCGAATTTTTGGGTGGAATGCAATACCTCCTCTACTTCTATGTACCTGATAGAGGTGGTGGTAGTGGTAGTGGTAGTATTATTTATTAAGTACTTAGTATTACATTAATTGCATAACACAGTCGCATGGGTCATAAGACCGTACATGCTCTCTAGAAAAATACCTGGTCTGTATACGTGACTTGCCGAATCGACCAGAAACAACTATGTTTATAATCATCACATTATATACATGCATATAAAATTTAAAAACACACACAATTGCTCAAGCACCACATATATTTAAAGAAAATTTACATAAACACCTTATCTCTTAGTACACGTACTTCCATTAAGTATGTGCCCAAGCTTGGGCAGTTTTGACTGTTCAGAATCAAGTCCCAGCATGCTGCCCTCCGTCTGTTGGAAGCCAAAAATACTTCCGGTAATAATTTTTTCCTAATATTCTCCGTCAGCACGCATGCTGCCAAAATATGCCCCCAGTCTTCTTGTTCCCCGCATAATGGGCAAATCCTCCTGCCATCATCATCAGCAATATTGCGAGCTTTCCACCCTCCCAACCTAAGCCATGCTATTCCCGTCCTCTGTTTTATACCTAATTCCAAAGTATATGTTTCCTTACCCCATCTAGTTTTTATTTCATTTTGTAGCTCCAATGTTGATCTTTGTCTACATTCAGATTCTATTTTCTGCCTTTTTATATCACACAGTCGTCCTTTGACTTTTTTCACGGCACTGAATATATTTTCAATACCCCTTTGCCAGATATCGTTTATGCCTATTTTTGATAATTCCCGTTGTAATCCCGCCGCCCACCATTTTGGATGCTCTATGTTGTTCATTTTATGACGATAACATATTGCTCTCAGAGTTGTTTGATCACCTTTAATTATTCGCAGCCAGTACCTAACTACGTTTAGTTTAGCAAATACAGCATCTTCCCAGCATCCTACCTCACGAAGAACTCCGTAGTTTGAAGTACCCCTCCCCAACCCTAGAATGCGCTTCCAAAAATTACATTGTACTTTATTTACATTATCCACCCTCTCCCATCCCCATACGCACTGCCTTATAGTAATGAGGACCTAACCATTGCTACATACATGGTCTGTAAAAAATATACATCTTACAACAAGGAAAATTAATAACTCATTGAAATATGTAATTTGTGTCCAGAATTTTTTTCGTGGCGTTAGTCGTTTTTTAACATTCCACAATGCATTGCATTAATATTCCCAAGAGGTAACTAACAGACACTGTTGAAAGTTTGCGATCATGACTCTCTCTCTCTCCCTCTCCCTCTAGCACCTACCTATTTATAGTAGGTATGGGAAGGTTTTGGTGCACCAGAGGTAGATGTTTTGAAGCCCCTGAATAAAAATGGAATTTGTAGTAAACGTGAGTGTATACTGTGTGTGTGTGTGTGTGTGTGTGAGAGAGAGAGAGAGAGAGAGAGAGAGAGGAGAAATACTCTTCACTCAGAAAAAATTTTCATTATTTTTATATTTCTGAGAAAAGGACCTTGCACTAAGGATCTTGATTAAAACACCATACGTTTAAGATAAGATGTACTCGAATTTTCTGTGAATAGCCTGTGGAGTCCCCTCATTCGGAAAGTTTTTTTTTTTTTTTTACTTTTTGTAAAAACCATAAGAGAGAGGCAAGAACTTTATGTACTAAAGATTAAGATCTCGTTAAAAATCACGACATTCGTTTGTTCTCGTGGACATGATAAAAGCAGAGTTCAAAAGCCAGCATACAGCAATCCGATATGACTATCCCTTCAGACTTCTGTTTCGCTCTCGTACCTACAACAAAATGTATAATGAAACCAGTCTACAAAGTTTTATCTCAAGTATAGGGAAAAGTAAGATTTTGCAAGAACATTTTGTAGAAAATGTATGAAAATAAAACCATACTGTACGGAGCAAATGTGAATCTAATGCATCAGATTTTTACATGAACAGTATAATATGTAATGGATATAGGCAAGTTGTTTCTGTTTAGAATGCCGTGTGAATTTTTCACATCAAATGTTTATTGTAAAAACTTTTTCCGTAATTAAATGACTAGAAAAAAATTGAATCAACTACTTTCAAACCTCCTTATCTTTTCATAATCTAAAATGCGTAAGAGATGCCATTCTTTACAGGACGTTGAACCATGAGTTGTATTGTTTGAAACGGTTTCAAATGCTCTACCTTCCTAAAAAAATGCTTCTTTTCTTCTAATTAATTCTCATTATTTATTCATTTCCCCTTCACACTTATTTATTTTCCGAAAGTAATATTCAGTCTACACATCTTCAGTTCTGAAACACCCTAAATAAGTGTGTTTTTCCAACGTAGCTTGTAGAAAGGTGTTTTTCTGGAAGCGACTGATAAATTGATGAACGAGCCAAGAATCGAAGTATGAATTATTTCCACAAGCATATATGCCGGACAATACTAGTACTTCAGAACGAAGATAACAGCATACAGAATTAGAATAAAGTTCTAATTACATTAGAAATGAAATATGTCACCTATTAAATCCCCCTTCTTTTCTTTACGCAAGATAAAGATGCCATTTAAATTTTGGAAACACTCTTCCACGTCTTCCTTCTAAATTCTGCAACAACAGGGGCAATATTCATGATATCTAGACTATCTTTTTAATGAGAAAATGTTTGTCTGTGTGTGTGTGTGTGTGTTTGTGAGCAAGAGAGAGAGAGAGAGAGAAAGAGAAAGAGAGATCTTAGAAACCACTAAACTGATTTTTATAATTATTTAATCGTTGATAAAGCCGTTCTTCTTGATGGACATAAATGAATGAAAGCTATTTTGTCCCCGAAGGGCTACAGCCTCCTCTTGCGAGGGACAGCTCGTTTAGAACTCATGCGGAGAGCTAGTCCGCAATAATGGAATTCTTGTCTCCATCTTTGAGATTTGTCGCTTATGCCCATTAACTAAGTCGCTCCCATACTACGCTCACTTTTCGCTTCCTTGTAACGGACACTAGATGTTCACACTCGTCGCTTGCTATCGGCTCCTTCAGATGTGTCCCAAGTCACTGCGGTTCCTTACTGTCCTCGTCCAGGGCTCTTACTGCTTTCTCAAAGGTGTTTGCCTATCTCGTTCCGGGTCTTCCTTGGCGTCTCTTTCCGATATGTGATGACCACACTGTGATTACGTATGCTCTGAAGCCTCGCTACATGGCCACCCCATGCCATTTCAGATCAGAGGCTCCTTGAGAAGCATTTTCCAAGTTGGTGAGTTCCCTAGTCTCTAAAATATTTCCAAAAACGTTAAAACTTCGGAAGGGGTGTTTCAATCCAGTTTAATGTCAAACGATACTTTTAGCACTTAATTGCGAACACCATATATTTTAATGACTTCCAGCCCAAAGAAGTAAAATGAGTGGAGTTTTAGATATGAGCTATTGGAGAGGATGAGTTACTTATCGTGTTCATGTCATCGAACTTCTCTCCGACTTTTCCTACTGCATTATTAATTAGTATTTTGGTATGTTTGGTACGTTTGTGTTCCATAATCTGGAAAAAATAAGCCACTTTTCCAATTTCAAAAACTCCTATATTGTTATTTTCAATCCCTAGTTTCAACCCCTAACTTACAAATCAACATTATTTGTCTTATATAAACACACCTTTTTAGACTAAACGCTAGAAGATCCAACACAAATTATAGGCTATCTTATAACTTTCAGATACATCTACCTCTATTTTCAGCCTCTTATGTAGAATCTGCACTCTTTAACTCATCTAGTCAAAACATTGTGGAATTACATTACACCACCTGACAATAATCATAACTTACCTTACAACTTTCAGAAACTAATTTTTGTTTTCAATCATACTAATAGTTTTTAAAAAGTACTCTTAGCCTTTATTTTTAAGCCCTTTATAGATAAGACAACACTGCTTGACCAATCAGGTCACAAATTTCCCTAGTTTAGCTGTAGGGCTTAGCGAAAATTATAGAATACCTTACGGTTCAAAAACACTTACTCTACTCATATTTTCAACCTCTCTGTACAAATGTTCACTATTTGAGTTATGTAGAGAAAACTGACATTTTCACTTAAGATAAAATGAAATCTATGGACTACTCAAGATTTTAAAATACACCTCTATCTTTAATTTCAACCCTTTACTTAGAGAATTCATGAGTGCTTAGCCGGATAAGATAGCTGATGAATATGTATATATAATTATTTTATGTATTTATTATATAGAGTGTACCTGGTGGTTGTAATTAAAGAGGCGGTGTTCAGCGTGGCACAGTACGGTAATAATAGTAGGAATCTAAAACGAAAATTGATATAAAATAAGCAATTTGCTCGCGAATTATGCTAAAAATAATTAGTTGCAAGTTTCGCTACTAGAAGAAAACATTGCGTTCTAAGCAGTCAGATCGTGTAATTTTCTGTAACTCTGACGCAGTATATCCTTCCGGGACATTGCGTTATGTCAGTTGCCTAGACGCTTGCTGATGCTTGTTGATGTATGTGGATATGAATGTCTGTTGACAATTACAAAGGTTGAACTTTTCCGCGTGAAACACAATGGCTACTAAAAAAAGAGACCGTGCAGTACCAGTGAAATTGTTTTACCAGAATGGCAATAACAGCCACTCTGCATTGCGGGAATATCGTGAACAAAAACAGCAGAGAGGAAGTCCCAAGTCAATTAACGCGTTAAATAAAATGATGAAATTCGAGGAAACAGGTGAAGTAGGTGTCGCACCAGAGGACGGCGGTCCATCCCCTTGCAAGTTGTTGATGAGGTTGCTGTTGCTTTGGCTGGCCGTGCAGCACATGCAATCACTACTCCAGCTGTGTCACGTGAATTGTCGCCCTGTGGTCAGCAATTCGTAAGTTTTTGGGGTACATTTTATACTGGTATCCCTATAAAATTCATACTGTTGACCAACTGAAACATCAGGTTTTCCACAATGCCGTGACTTTGTCCCTCCGTTTTTGACACGCATGGAAGTGGATAACATTGTGGTCGGCGGATATACTACGCACTTTACACTGGACGGTGAAATAAATACACAGAACTGTCGTGTATGGGAGTCAACTCCACCACATTTGTGCAGGAAGAATCATTGCACTCAGCCTACATTACTGTTTGGTGTGGTTTCATATGCTCCTTCATGGTCTAATGACACCTCATAGGCCTGATAGATGTACAGTGGCACCTTCGCGGTATAGGGACCACCTTTTGCAATGCGTGATTCCAGCTTTGCAAGAATACAACTGTGAACCTACCATTATCTTTATTCAAGAAGGGGCAACACCACAGGTGATAGATTTGCTGCAAGAAACCTTGAATAGCCACCGCATCATCTCCAGGCAATTTCCAAACGCGTGGCCTTCAAGATCCCGGATCTAACTCCATGTGAGTTCAGGTTGTTCTGATCGTGTCTATCAGGAAATAATACGATATCTGCCTAATCTAAAAGCTAGCATACAAGCACAAGTCGTCTGATTTTACCGGGTATGCTGTGAGCAACTAGACCATGCTGTATTACGCATACAAAATCTTGAGTTGGGACGCCATATTGAACACCATAGGGTAACCATAGGTCTTAGTAATCGTGTCAGAACAACCGTTATCACGTCTTTGATCTTTTCTGTCTTTTTCCTATGTCCATGCCATGTTCTGACTGCTTACAGCGCCATATTTTCAAACTTGGAACTTGGAGAGCATTGCTTATTTAGTATATCTGCAAATTTTCAGAATCCTATGGTCATAACAGACAGTGTTGTACCACGCTGAACACCGGCACTTTAGTTATAAGTTCCCAATATATTTCCATCATATCGCGCCTTCGTTTTTGTTTCTGCCTGTAAATGCACCGGACCGGCAGCATAGTTGCCCATACGTAGTCTACGTAGAGCACAAGAATAATATTATTTTAAGAATCTTGTACTAGAACTATGCAGATATCCACTTGACCACGCTTGTTATCCTAATTTTGCGAGAATTTTTGGGGTGATTTTTCTCGTGGAGAAACTGTATCAGCCAGTTTTTCTTCCATTAACACATGACTTTGTTTTCTTATCCGATATTATTGAGTTTACAGAAAAGTGAAAAGAAACTCTATCGTTGATCCTGTTGTTATGATTTAAAGTGCTGCTTTACAAACTGTATATCACTCAGTTTGACATTCCATTGTCATTGATGCATGACAAGTCACGCATTTTTTTAAAGAAACAGCAAATGAAAATAAGTGAGTACTGTATTAAATTAGACAACAGAGAAATTAAAGGCGATAATATGATAGTAATAGACTAGATATAGTGCCGAGGAGGACTTCGGCACGGAAGCATATAGGAGACCCGTTTACCTACTGAACCTCCGGTAGGATAGGGCGAAGTGAAGGGCACATAGAGCAACCAGATCCGGGGCGCCGATTCGAATGCGGAGGGGATCCTTAACGTCTCTAGGCGTAAACTTCCGACACCGCTAAGACTACCCACACAAGCCTACCTGCCTCCCCAAAGGGGGTTCGGTGGTTCGTCACATACGGGGCGCCAGGTTATTCAGTTACTCAAAGCAAGCTCCAGCGCCACACGCCTCGCCACGCCGTCCACTCGCCTGATCCTCCGACCCTGAAGCATGACAAATAAATTAAATATAGGAAATGAGAAACGGGTCCGACTTGAATCGAACCTGGGATCTCCCGAATTCAGGCCACACAGGTTACCGCGGGACCATCTTGCTCGTTAACAGGATAGGACTAGGACGGAAGGGGACTTAGCATCTCTACCAACGAAGATCGTTTGTGCCTAAGCCCCTGACGCGGCTCTCCCGAGAGCGAGGGAAGAGGTGAGAGAGAGCGACCGGACCAGGAGGAATGACAGGGCAGAGGACAGGGTCCCTACCTTTTAAGATACAAACTCCCCGGATGGCAGCTGGAACAACCCGCTCCTCTTCCCCCTGCAGACTTGTATATCCTACTGGGAGGCTCCTATTGCGAGGGACGAAGTGTTACATAAAGCACTCTTTTCCCCTGCCATGCAATGCCAACTCCCGCCAATACTTTGCAGCGGGAAAACGTTGGGCGTCTTTGTTGATGCCCTCTGCTGCAGTGTTCTGGTCTCCGGCTACCTCTGCTCAGCGCCTGATGCTTTCTCCATTCCTTATAAATTACCTATCTCACTAATTTCACTGATCTCACGGTTTCGTATGTGAAACAAATTAAAATACACTGCAATTTCCCTTAAAATGTGGTTTATTGTCAATAAAATACTTATGGGCGGCTAGCTTTTCCCACCTGTAACCATTCCCACCATAATAATAAATTAGAAGCCTAATCTAACTGCACACGCTTCCCACCCATATGCACACACGTGCACCCGTTGTCCATCGAGGATCACTGAGTGTCGAAGAGATTCTATAAGAGTTAAAATCTGGGGCCTTCTTCCCGCTTTTAAACCCAAACCTAGTGACGCTCACCTTCGCGCCTCCAGATGTAATGACATTTCTAATTGTTCCTCAGACCGCGATACCTTATGTATGAAAATATTCTGCTCCACAGCTTTTCGCACCTACGTCCCAGTGACGCGTTCAGAAGCAAATTCAATAGGTTTGTTCCAACACACGGTTCTGAACGGGTTCCGAACTAATTCCAACACATGCTAATGCACATGCGCCAGTCCGGTACGCTCACAGAACTAATTCGGAATTTTGTGTGGTTGGAACACTACTTGAACCGTTCACGTTCTGTCACGGCCTTCTTCGTTGCACGGTCAATCAGAAGACGATCAAATATCTACGTTTACAGCGTTGATGAATGAAATCAAACTCAGCGTTTCTTTCATACTGATTCCAGTCCTAATATTCGAGCAAAAATAAATCGCGTTAGTTTATCGGCTTAAAGCTATTGATACTGAGTTATTGCGAATAACAATTGTAATTTATAGATATTATATTTAAACCAGAACCCGGAAAAAGTAATTTAACACAATTCCAATTTAACATTAGGTTTCCTGCTACAGAAGCTTATAAACACAATGTTTAATTTAAAACTCCAATACTCTGAGACAATGACACCCCACATAAATTCTATTCCGAACGTAATGCAAATAATACAAAACTACATGGTACCAATGTATGCTTATGATCAGGGTTAGGATTTTTAGTTGCAAATTTCAGATGAAAAAAGGAAGGGAAAAGGTGCTCAAATGAGGTGAAAAAGGCACAATAAGGTGCTGGTTTATTTAAGGGGATGCACAACTGAAATTGCTATTTTCTAAACTATCCATTCAATTGGGCTGAAATTTTTATTTCTTTATATATAATTCTTTCGTGAATTATAGCCCAGTCTTAATAATTCTCGGAACTGCGCGGTTGAGGTTATTGTCGTCTCTGCCTGCTCAGGCTTCGTCTCCACGTAAACAGATGACGTGTCTCACAGCAACAAACTCACATTCACGAACAGCAGGCTACTGATTCAGGTGGGATAGAATCACTCATTGTCAATTGCATTATTGCGGGCTACTTTATAGCAGTAAAGTGAGAGAAAGCGGTTTTCGTCGAACACACAATTATTTTCCATTGTTGCGGGTGTGCTTTCAATTCCCCGCGGCGTTTACTGAAAGAGGTAGACTTACTATTCGCACATACACAGCAAGCTGAGGAGACCTTAATTGAAAGTTAAAGAATAAATTGGAATGAAACTTAAAAGAAAAAAGGGGATTATGGGCATGGTTGGGGGGAAATGGTATAAAGGTGCCAAAAAGGGGTAAATGTCCCAAAATAACGGAATAATGTTTAAATGGAAATAATCCTCTTCTTCGGAAGTCGATGCATCATTAAAAAGATCACTGTCACCTTCAAAATCACTCATTATTGTTATCTTTGAACGCTGTTTTGCTCCCTGGCTTTGTTAGACGTTTGTTCTTTTCCTCAAGTATGTCGCCATACTACTCAACAGCGAGCAACTGCTTACCAAACACCTTTGCTATTCCGCATTGAGAAATAAACACGAATGGAGGAATGAATTACATATTCAAATTTATTTTCTACTGAATACAGAGAGTATGTCGCTTTTTCAATACTCTCTGTCGGGTTTGTTCCAAGCGATTAGAATCGATTCTGAATTAACTGAGTATGCGCTGTAGACCATACAATCTGCGCATGTCTGGAATTTTCAGTTCCTATTCTTAATCACGAACCGATTTCACTTGTTCCGAACTAGTTCCCAAATACGTTGGAACAGCAAACTGGAAATTCAGAATTGGTTCTGAATTGATTCTCTGTCGTGTTGGAACGCCACTTAGCTACTGCGCACACTCAGATAATTCGGAATCGATTCTGAATCGTGTGGGAACAAAACTAATATCTCTCTCTCTCTTTCCTTTCTATATCTGTCTCTTTCTCTTTCTTTTATTGCTTCAAGTTCCTTAGCTTGGTGAAAGGTAGTGGGCTCTACCTAGAATTACCTTTTACCTGGAATTAGCTAGCTCACCCGTCCCTTTCTTATCTAAGTAGCAATCTGCTTTGTACATTTCTTGGCTGCTAAATATTCTAACATCTTTCTTTCTGAATTATATTGTTATGTACAATTCTTGTTTGATACTTGTGTGCGTGTGCGTGTGCGTGTGTGTGTGCGTGTGTGCGCGTTTGTGTGTGGTATATCCCCTTTCAAATTCTCCACAGCTATGTTGCTAAAATTCCAGCATGGATATTTTGTAATATAGACTAATGTCCCCACAGAAAATATGACAAATGTACAATACATAAATAATGTGCTTAAGTTAACAAAAGAAGTAATAATAAGTATATATAATTATGTAGATATTTACAATTCGGTGCGCTGTAATTTGAAATAGGTTCTTACAGATGGAAACAGCTAGCCGCCCATAAGTATTTTATTGATAATAAACCACATTTTAAGAGAAATGCAGTGCTATTTGAATTTGCCTCACCTACGAAAACCCCGAGATCAGTGAATTAGTTAGACAGCTAATTTATAAGGAATGGTGAAATCATCAGCCGCTGAGCAGAGGTAGCCGGAGACCAGAGCACTGCAGCAGAGGGTATCAGCCAAGAGGACCAACGATTTCTGGCTACAACTTGTAACCGTGAAAGATTCAAGCAGATAAAAGTGAAGTTAAATAGAGGGACAGGTAATTCGAGGGATGTAATGAGCCTTTCAAGCATTAGTAGCGGTCCAGGAAAACCCCCCGAAAAAAAAAAACTCATGGGTCAGGAAGGTAGGCTGGAATCGAACCCACGACCTCCAGAGTGCGGGCCACAGATGCCTCCTGAGCCATTCCGTTCGGTATAAAAGAGTAACTCTTTACTGTTCCGAACTAAACTTACACTAAATAGTCATATGAGCGGTAAAGATGTTCTTTACACTTGGTGTTTCTGCTGGGATCACTCGGCTTCAGATCCAAATCGCGTGCGGGGAAGAATAAAACAACGCCTGATGGATGCAATTAGTGATTCAAGGGAATTAAAGTGTATTCCATTTTAATTCAGTTCTATTTCATGTACTAATTTTCGAGGATATCTAAACTCGGTATATAAATACTTAATTGTATGAATTATTGCTTCGGGTACTTCTCTGTCATGGTTTGTTTTTCTCTCTCTGCGGTTTCATTTAAATTATTCTACTTGCTCATTTGTCATCTTCTATTAAAGTCGTTTAGCTGTACTCTCGTGAACAGACTATTTCACGCAATTCAACAAATTGGCAGCTTTTCGTGCGATGTCCATGCCACCGTTATTATGCAGAACATTAAATTCAAATCTTACTCAGAAATGCACACCTGCCTTTCTCCCACGTTTTCTTTTACCTGTCTCTGCATTGCTCATTTCATTTCCATTTTAAGCTCCACTTCTACGCATGTAACGTTTTAAAAATGAAAAGCAGCTGTCTGAAATTTCTCTTGCAAGACTTTCTACATCGTTCAAAGTCATAATGGAATTCTGGTATAGTTGTACAGCATACCTCTGGTTCATCAAAAACAGTGGTAGTGAAACTGTTGACATTGCAAGTTTTTTGTGTTTAAACTTCTGTTAATTAAAATGTATCTATTTTTCGAAAAAAAATCCCTTAATTTATATTTGACTTCCACTAACCTGCAGTAGCTAGAAGGAAGTTTGTATTCCACCCAACAATTCCATGTTGGGATTTCATCGAAAGTACATATTTGAGGTACCGTGATAAAAAAGCACTTATAGAAAAACTGCGCGCGCGTATGTGTGTATGTTCGTGCTCGCGTTTGGGTCCCTATGGATAGCATAACTCTAAAACATAATACTCCACAAATACCAACCTTGATATTTAAGGTACGTTAGGAACATGTTCAAGAAATTCCCCCACTCCAAATTACCCTTTACGTAGAAACATTTGCATTATGTTTGATTTTCTAAAAAAAATGGGTCTAACAATTTTGATTAAAATTTCATATGTTTAATGGGAGACTAAATTGTGAAAATCGCCAAAAGAAATAGCTTTTTAGCATTTCTTTGCAATTTTGTAATTTAGTTCCCTGTTTAAGTTGATTAGAGGGTGGACCATTTAAGTTGGGACTGTACAATATCTCCAAAACTAAGTGCTGTAGAAAGAAATGTTTTCAATAAAAGTTGCTTGATATTATGGGGGAAAGCAAATGCCATTAGTCGTGTTTTGGATGGAAGACTTTGTGGTGGACATTTTAGGGTCAATTTAATTTTTTTAAAATGGAAACCTACATTTTTATGTTGTTTTCTTACTCCTCATGAGGAACTATTTCTATAAAGCGCTTTGCAATTGTTCTTACACCAACAGGAATAACAACGACAATTCTGAATGACTGTGTACGAATAGCAATGAATGGTTGGACCATCCGTGGATGGTCATTTAAGGGTCAAGTTACGTTTCGTAATTGGGAACCAACAATTTTTATTTTGTTTCGTTATTCTTTATCACAAAATAAACACTTTTTATAAAACATTTTCTAATCACAAAACAACATACAAAATGTAGGTTCCCGTTTAAATATATTAAATTCACCCTAAAACGACCATCATAACGTCCTTCAAACAAAACACAACTAATGTCATTTACTTTCCCCCATAATATCAAGCAACTTTTTGTAAAGACATTTCTTTCTAAAATGCTTAGTTCTGGAGATATTGTAGAGTCTCAACTTAAATGATTCACCCAGTATAAATTATACGATTTGTAGGCACATTATTTATATTTTAAATAAATACTTAAATTGAGTCTCCATCTCGCATTTTGTTCTCCACTGCACCACCTCATAGATAAATTTCTAGCTCCTATACTCCGTGCATAAAGAGGTAAATATTAACTCATCTTTCAGGGGAAATTGTGCTCTAAATGAAAAGGCTGGAATATGTTGGACTGTCCAAAAGAGAATCAGCACATAGCTGAAGAAAATGAAACCGCATCTAAGAAAAACTCCACTATATGAGGGAAAACTATCAGTGGTCGACTCATGGTACCACTGACAAACTGCAAACCTATTATGGCAAGCCATAAGAGACAATGTGGGCGATTTGGAAATTATGATGAGATCACTCTGGGGCACATATTTTCGCACTACCTATATTACTTCGGACTCCAAACGACACTGCAAAACATGCGTTTGTCAATTGGTGCAAATCTCTTCAGGCTGAAGCTTCTGGCATTATTAGTGACTATCACCACATAATTTCAGTAGATAAATCTTAGATGTTGGCCAAAAGGCTAGTGTATGAAAAACTGTCCCTTCACAGTTGTTGGTAAAGTGTTTCCATGGCAACACACGGAATGTTAATGGATCTTTTAATAACATTATTTGATCTTGTGTGCCAAAAAACACATTTGTAGGAAGAAAAACATTGGAGTTAGGGATTCATGATGCTGTATTAACCTACAAAAAAGTTAATGGGGGTTGGATTAGTGTGCTAGAATACCTAGGAATGAAACACAGCAACCATCCTAAGAGAACTCGGCCAGCTGAGGGTGATAAAAACAGAACTGACCATGCAAAATATGACCAACAAGCCAGATTGCAAGCAGAAGAGCCAGGCTTCAACAGGAGGATGCTGAGGAGGCCCAGGATTACGTGCCAGGGGAATTCTAGGAGTATAATATATGTTTCTTCAGATGTATGCCAGTTTATTTCTAGTTTTTACTTAAACAGCATCTTCTCGAATTAACATTTTCTAATATAAACAATCAATTTTCTCAAACTATTGAAGATAGACCAATGAAATTTTGGGATAATACTTTTGATACTTTTATGTAACTACAATGGTAGTAATAAGTTGGTTGGTTAATTTTTAAAAAAATAATTGCTGACAAATTTCCAAAACAAATTTCACCATCAATAAAAAATTATATATCCCTCAATAAAAACATTATAGTATGATTTTAGTTCAGTAACTTTATAAGATATGTATCTATATCCTATAAGATTTCACCATGGTATATTAAATTGTTTCTGAGATAAAGGGTCATGAAGTTGACAGATTTAACATTGGCGAGATAGGGCTTTCAATATCCCCTTAAGGCGTAATATTGACAAATAAAATGCATATCTTAAGATTTTTGCAATAGTCTGTGATGTCCTTATTGCGATGGTATTTTGTGTAATTGTAACTGGTAAACTATTACAGATAGAGGAAAACCTACTACACAAAAAGTGTATCTCTCATTAAAAAAACAATTATTTAAAATAAATTTTTCTGTAGCATCAGCCATTACAGAGATCTGTTATTATTGGTTTGAATTTTTCAATTCTTTGCCATTTTTAGAAGTGCCGTCGTTATTCAGTTGTTTCTCCCCATGCGATTAAATGAGTATGAAAATTAAGGCCAGCATAATATAGTGACATTTAACTAAGGATTCTGTTTTCTGTATCCGCCATGTACCTACAATGAAGTTTCATTGAAGTATTTCTGAAAATATTTGTTTGGATTAAAATAAAGTAGATAGCAATATAAGCTTTCTTTTGAATAGTTTGCAGTAGTATATAGAAATAAACCATAGTGGGTAGAGAATGTCATGTAAATGCAACACGTCGTATTTTTTAGTTAACAAGGAATATGAGGTAAAAACGCATGCACAATAGATGATTCACACTAGAAATGCGTGTCAATTTATCACATGACAATTTATCTACAGCTTGCATCTTGCATACTGGTGGATTCTACCCAAACTTTTATGTTGAGATTTCAATCAAAATCAGGTCTGTCAGTATGTATCTCAGTTTTCGTTTTTAAAACGAAATGCGATATACGCACCAAACTTCATACTTAAACCAGGCATCTTTTGAAGGAAGCAAGGACAATATTTTCGTAAAAATTTTACCACACCTAACAATAATTTTGCATTGAACATCTTTTTGCAGTATTTTTATTTTCGAGAATCACTTTTAATGGTTTTAACATACGACATATTTAAGATATTATAGATACAATGTATGCCTGCAATGTTATATAAATTATCTAGATTGCTTTCCATTGCCGTATCTGAAATGTTGTGGTAAGTCCTTCCAAGTTAAAATCTATAATAGTTATATAATTAGTCCCACGAGAAGTTACGAGTTTTATCAGATAAACTGGTAACCTGAATGGAATTTCCATGACTATTCCACAAATAAAACGGACTGCATAAGTAATTTAATAATATATTTTCTTCTCCTGAATGCATTAATTGCACCTAGACAAAGAATATTTTGTTATAACAAAATAAAAATAAAATTAAATTACAATAACAATAATATAACGATAAAATGAAGTATTAAGAAAAAATAGAGAGTTAAATTATAAAATAACAGAAAGAGAACTAATCTTATTTACTTCCTCAAATCTCTCATGTGTGAGCTGTCAGATCATGGCAAACCAAATGTTTTACGGGATACTAACCAATGGTATCAACACTGTGAATGACAAAATAGTTAACCTCAAATTTAGGATAAGCTAAACTCAGAACACAACAAAGGCACATTTTCAAGAATTTTTGGGGGAAAATTTTCAAAATGGATTTGTAAATTAGTACTATTTGAAAATACCTTGATTAAAAGCATTATTTTCAAGTTAAAAGCTGATGAATCTGCTGGTTTTCGGCAATGGAAGCTCAAGCGTATGTTAAGATAGTAGGGGTTCGTAATTTCTCCGCAGTTTACGAATGGTGCTGTTGATTTATCTGCAGATCTAACTTCAGTGAATACGCATTGGGGTGACCTGTTACTTTCTTTCTTGCATTTTGGTCTGAATCATGTTTGATATTGCTATAGTGTAGCCTAAAAATAATTGCATACTGATACCTTCAAGGTTCTGTGACGATATGACATTTTATCTGATAAAAATATATCCTTGTAAGCTAATAAAAGACTGCGATTGGCAGATGTCAGGGCATTGCTAAACATTATTGGTCAGTATCAAATAGCGGCATATGAATGGAATAGTTATCTAAAAGCATTTGAAAATGAGCGATTCTCCTTTGTTTTGCATGTACGCACGATAAATGTTGACCTGAGATATGAACGCCCACATTTTGCATGTAACTATGTATGTGCTTATTACTTAACCTGAAATAATTTAGAAGCAAATAGTTTACGTTAGTTACTGAAAAATAGGTGGAAGAATGCCTTTTATGTTAACTATAGTACGCGTGTAAGCCAACAAGCATCCGCACACAATTTTTAATTTTTGTTTGGCTGTATCGGTTTGTGCGCGCGCACGTCGACATGTTGTTCCTTTGTCTCCGCTTGTGGAATGTTTCACCGTTATTACTCCAGTGAGTGTTGCATTGTTGCATAATAAGCATTGTTACATCCCTCACCGTAGGCACCAACGAGGAACAGGTGCGGTTACCCGTTTTTCGCCGTCTGAAGTTGTACCAGGAGCCAAAATCCATCGAAGACTTTTCGCACAGTATGGGAACAATTTACTCGGGCGAAATATGTATGAATGAATTTAAAAGTTCAAAAGTGGTTGGACAACTGCGAAGGACGAGAGGACGCCCATCAATATCTACTAGTGATGCCAACAATGAGCAAATCCCTATCCTGATTCAGAGATGCAAAGATTGACTGTCGATGAAGTGGAAAGCCATATCTTTTATCGTCCACTTAAAACTGCCTTAAGTGGCCTCGCTTCACCACAGACCAAGAAGTGAAGGAGCAGTGCATATTTTCTGCTCAACCGAAAAACTTTTTTTTCTGAGGACATCAGAAAGCTTGTACAATGATGGACCATGTGCATTGAAAAACAAGGGGAGGTAATTGTTAAGCTTCTATTATTGTCGTAAACATTTAAACAATTATGTGCGGATGCTACTGACTTACCCTAGTAGGTGTATAAGGTGTATCTGTTGAGTGGTGATGGTAAATAAAATCGTATGAGTGTTTCACATCCGGTTTTTAAAGTACTTTTCATTCTTTCGTAAATAGTGGGTTTTAAAGGTTATTGTCTATTCTGAACCCAATCATTACAGGTTTAAATTATATTTTGTATGTATGTGGGTGGCTTTCTATCTTATAACTCCAGAACGACTGAGCCAGTTGGAATAAAATTGATATTCCAGCCTGAAGTATAAGCAGTTGATTTTTCCCCGTATCTTGCAAGTAATAAAATACATACTGCGTCACCTTAAACTGTTTCTAGAACAAGATTTTCCTTCATTATATTATTATATTATGCAAATTATATACGAGAATGACTTTTTACTTTCCCTGCCACGTACAAAGTAGGTATAGAAGATATTGCATTCCACCCAAAAATTCGGTACCGAGATTTTGCCGGAAATACATGTTGTGAGGCACCTTGAATAAAAGAGCATTTTTAGAAAAAGGGCCGTATGTGTGAGCGTTTGTGTGTGCATGTGTTCGTCTGTAAAAATCTAAAGACGGAGAAGTACCAAGCCTGCTATTTAGGTTAAGTGCCTTTCAAAGATGCCACAAAATATTTTCAGGAAAATCCCCCACCATAAAGTACCTTTTACATTTAACATTTTTCGGAATTGTCCATATTTTTAAATTTTATTTAAGTGCCACGTATTAAACATATTTTCATGACAAATGAAATGTCTTGAATTTTCTGTGAAGTCCTCTTAATTCAGAAGAAATTTTGTATAATCTTGTATAACTCGTTATGCGACAGTTGAAAAATACTGAGCTAAAAATGTAGATCTCTTTAAAACATACGATTTATTTCCAATAACTTGTTGTGGCATCAGCATTCCTGAGATATCTCTTATTAATCGTTCGGATTGTTCAATACTTAGCCATTCTTTAAATTCCTGACGACATTCAGTTGTTTCTCGCGATGTCATGGAAAGAGTGTGGAATTTTAAGGCAGTGTATAACGTCCAGGTCTTAAACATTTGAGTATCTCTGTTTCCTTTGTATCTATAACAAAGTGTGTAGTGTAGATATTTCCGGACAGGTTTATCTCGATTAAAATTTACTAGATGGGAAAATTAACTTTGGTAAGGCTAATCTGTATACCCACTAATAAGCGATAGAAGGTAGAGAAAGACAAGTGAATGTAACACACAAGATTTTTTATTACTGATTTGTATCGAATATAAGGAAATGTCGTGCGATTCTTATTGATCAGAACTTAAATGTTCTCAAATAGTTATGTTCAAGTAAATTAATGCTTCAAAGATATTAGGTGAAGCCACTTTGTTTACGGACCCTCATAATAAACAGTACTCCTTAAAGGCACAAGACATGCTTAATATTTTACTTAAAACAGAGAGGATGTTAATACGGAAAACTATATAAGATTACCAGTCATATATTGACGTTATTATTCCTAATCTCACCTTCTGTTTTCAACTGAACGTAAATACTGTTTTAAAATAAACTCAGGTGTTATGCGACAATTAACTAAACCTGTGTACTATTGAAGCCATGAACATCCGTGGCTACGTCTTGAGATACAACGTCTTTATATTTTGGAATAGGTAAATTACATAGCATCAAAGCCCTTAGGGCCAGTAGCCAATTACCAATTTCAGGTGCATTATCATTGACCGGAATAATGTAACCATTGCTGGGTTACTGAACCGAACTACTCCGTTAGACGTGGCTCTGTAATTGAGCTCACGTTAGTTCAACATGGTGCCATAACATGGTGAAACTAGTTGGACAAACGTCTTCCCTCACAGGGAATTCAACAATTGCCCTCCTAGACGTCTATTAGAAGGAGTGGAACGTTAGATGATTAAGCGCATAGTATATTACTGTTAGAAGAGAAGTAAATAATATATATTGTGTATTCGAGATGAGGTATTGAAGAAAGGGACAACTGCAGATGTATAGAGTGCATCACAAATATTAATATGAAATGTAATTAAAAAATCTTATATGTTACAGCCGCATGACTTTCTCTACTCTTGTACAAACTATTTTTACAAACGCTTATTCTCCATCTACTTCATGTTAATCGAGATATCGAGATGTCAATCTTATTGCTAATTTTCTTGTAGATGGAAGGGGAATTGCTAGGCTTTAAGCGATAGTCAAATATTTTAAGAGGTAGTTGCTATGTGGAATATTCCATTCTCTTTGCATTACCAGGGCAAAAAAATGAATAACGGATTTGAGAAAAAGTATAAGGGAATAACAAGCAATATCTCGAAAATGGTTCACCCAACAAAAAAAATGTATATGACATAAATTGTGTATTTTAACGCGATCTACATTTTTGTAGTAAAATTTTGTCTTATCTCTTATGGTTTACCAGTTATGCAAAATTCATTCACAATGAAGAATACTTTAGAAGACATTCCCAGAAAATTCGAGATATACATTTCATTTGTCATGAAAATGTCTTAACCATAGGAAATGTTAATCAAAATCATTAGAGCCATTTTTGAGAAAATTAAAATTTTCGAAAAATGTTCCGTATAAAGGGTAATCTGGGGTGGGGGGATTTTCTTGAAAACTTCGCGCCGCATCTCTGGAAGATACTGAACTAAATAACAAGTTTGGTGTTTATCCGACTGTTCGTTTCTGAGTTATGCTGTTCACAGGCACACATAAAGACATGTTTCCAAAATTTTTGTTTTGGATTCAAGGGGTCTCAAAGCATGTGTTTTCGGTGAAATCTCGGTATTGAATTTTTGGGTGGAGTACAATACTTCACCTACTTACTATACGTAGTAGAGAAAGTAAAAATCAAACAGTGTAGTACTGGCAAACTAAGCATTTTTAAACCCCCAAATGGGGAAAAGCGGGGGCACTACTTTGACCCCTCTAAGTGGCGATGAACCAACTGAGAATGTTTTCTACAGGGAAATATTACTACATCCCTTATGCAGTGGAGAAACATGAAGGGCTCTTCATGTAATACGTTCATGAGCATTAGGCGCGCATACGTCCCAGGAGACAATCTTGACCGAGGTCCAGAATGATACCTCAGAGTATTAGTGTGTGTTCATATTGTAACGGGAAAACGTTGGTCCTCTGGGTTGATACCCTCTGCTGCAGTGTTCTGGTCTCCGGCTACCTCTGCTCAGTGGCTGATGATCTCTCCATTTCTAATAACATACCTATCTAACTAATTTCACTGGTCTCAAGGTTTTCGTAGCTGAGGCAAATTAAAATATACTGCATTTCCCATAAAATGTGGTTTATTATCAATAAAATACTTATGGGCTGCTAGCTTTTCCCATCTGTAACAATCCCAACCGTAATAATAAATTAGAAGCTTAATCTAACTGCACACGCTTCCCACCCATATGCACATACGTGCACCCGAGTATCACTGAGTGTCGAAGAGATTCTATAAGAGTGAAAATCTGAGACTTTCTTTCCCCTTTTATACCTAAGCCTAGTGACGCTCACCTTTGGGCCACAAAATATAACGACATTTCTAATTGGTTCTCAGACCGCATTATCTTATTACATATGAGAATATTCTGCTCCAAAAGATTTCGCATACGCGTATTAGTGACGCGTCAGAAAGCAGATTGAATATCCCTGTCTCTTTCTATTTCTCCTTATTGCTACCATTTCCTTGCTCATTAGCTTGGTGAAAGGTGAGCTCTACCCTAGATTTATCTTTTACCTGGAATTAGCCAGCTCGCCCGTCCCTTACTTATCTAAGTTACAATCTGCTTTGTATATTTCTTGGCTGCTAAATATTGTAACATCTTTCTTGCTAAATTATATTATACACAATTCTTGTTTGATATTGATTTATACGTCTATAGGTAGGTAGGATACGGTAGGGTAGGTAGGATACGGTAGGGTAGGTAGGATACGGTAGGGTAGGTAGGTGTGAAATATACCCTTTCAATGTCCACGCAGAAAGGATTCAAGCTTTGGCCCATATGAGAGGCAATCACATAGCATAGAGCCGCTGTTAGTTTTGTTCTTAATAACAATTAAAAGTTTTTTATTTTATTCCAACTTTTCCCCCCTGTAAGACGCAGTAATAAACAAATTTACAGTTCTCTTGCAGCTAACTTATTATACACGATTTCGAAGAAAACGGGAGGAGATTGAATTATAACTTTAATGGAATCGCCTTCTAAATGTTTTATACCAGAGCTGGCAATAATGGAACTCACGAGTTATTTTGATTCGTAGGCGCCGTTCCCTCTCTGCCACTGTTCCTTTGTTTTTCACATGCTCTGAGTGATGCAATGCGTGTTGCGTATTTGGTGACCCGCGGAAGGAAGGCGTTTTCGCCACCTTTGCTGTATACAATGCATCTGGACACAACAATAAGCTAATACATTAAATAACAAGAAACTGATAAATTCTCATCTTGAGAGAAAGAAACCTACAGCTGCAAATATAATTTGTATAATTCGATGCAGTATAATGCCTAACACTGAAAAGGCATATTCTGCGTAACTGCTAGTAACAATGTGGTTACTCCACTTATTACAAATAACAAAAAGATAGTGATAGCTAAGGATAATGGTGCTTAAAAAGAAAAGTAAACAACTGCTATTTCATGACTGAGGCCACGCCATATGTGAAGAAATAAATTAATTTCTGAAGCATTTCAGATTTATAGATAATGTATTTCCCCTGGAACAAGTAACTTGTCGAAACAACGAATGGAAAACAAAAATGAAATCCTGATTTTATCATGTAGTAATAACTTAGCTGCAAGAGAACTGTGAATTTGTTTACTACTGCGTCTTACAAGGTGAAAAAGTTGGAATAAAAAAATATGACTACATGCTGGGGTTCAAACCGTGAACCCTCGGCATATTTGAAACATCGTGCGTTTTGCTAATGAGCTACAGCAGCAAATATTACTGTGTGGGTTATATAAATAACATAGTTCTATTAAAATCATTATTCCACGTGTTTTCCGTTTTCTTGCCAATGCCATGTAGTTAATATCTCAGCAGCAAGAGAATTTCAACGTGTTTTGTGATATTTAGTCCACGTTTCGTCCTGCTGGGTTAATATAGCCATAGAAATCCTCGAAGTGAGTGACAGGCTAAAATGGCGACCACGACAGTATAGATCTACGACCACAGTCAAATTAGTTTTCATACCCCCTACTCACGGAACGTCCGAATGATACTGACCCGCGAAAAGTGTACATTTACTTTCAAGAAAGATAGTACAAGCTACATATATTCTGAACAGGCAACCAAATGGCAGTGCAATTGCATTTATGCGTCATACGGCACTCTGCTTCCCCGGGGTCATCTATACTACTTAGCAAGACTTGAACAAACTTCGGTGCTCACGCGCCTCAATTAAGAGCATCTTTTGAAGAATTACTAGGTTGCCTAAAGGAAGTTGAATCATAATTTTCAGTTCTTCGAAACCTGCACGTCTTTCAAATGGTTTAGGATACTTATGAAAGAAACTAAATTCCTTCAAACCGAGTAATTTCTTTATGATGTTTATACGTTTAGCGTGTGAATTAAAATTGGGATAATTGATACTCTTTTTTGACCATATTTTGTTTTTCGTGAAGCAAGAAAGTCGTGGCTACTTCAGAAAACTTCACAGTTACGCCATGAATTCTGTAGTCCATTGTTTGTAGTATTTTGATGTGTCCTTTGACTGTGTGACCCCAGATGGGGCAGCGTAGAGTAGAGTATATTATAAACCATTATTCCTATTTCTAACTTTAGGAATAATTGGTTTAGCTGTTTGAAATGGTCTTTCCTATCAAATCAATGTGCCTGTTTTCAGGATCAGCTTGGTCTTTTGCTAGCCCCCAGTTACCTCAGGTTTATGTTCAGACGCAACTACTGTGGGTTTAACTTCAGCATCGTCGTGCTCCTGTCCCGAGAAGTCGATGAATCGAGTGAATTGAGACTGTTGCATTTAAGATACTTAAATTTCTTCGTCTTGGGCTGACCTAGCACTTTGAACCCTGAGCACGGAAGGTCAGAATTATCAACTCCGCTGCCCAGGGCTATGATATCTCCTGTCTGATGGTGATGTGAGACGGAACATGCTTTTGTGCTGGTGGCTGCAACATTTAGTAGAAACTATGGTCTGCACTTCCTAGTGTTTACTTTAATTCTTAATTTATTCTTAGTTTTGCATCTTTTAACCGGCTAGGTCACATCGGACGATGGATGAATCAAATAGGTGAAATTATGCTCATATGAGCCCTGGATCCATAGAGCTTAGAGACCCTGGGACTGAAATTTCCATTTTCTATATTTCTAAATGTATAAAACCCATACTTTGCACACTTAAAGGGGTTTATATTAGAAAGTACAGCACAAAGTTTCAGCAGTTCCTGTTGTATAGTTTTGAATAAATTAATTATTCAATGTATTTATGTTATGAAATTCTCTTAATATTCATAACGCTGCATGCGCATCAGCAACTAAGATATTGCAATACTTTTATTATTCTGTAAATTTACATCATTGCCAAAAAAGAAAAATCAATTATCTTTTTGTAAATTCATTTTTATTCTAGTACACATTGAAAATAATTTTTGAAAGTATGTTTTGCATATAGTTTTTCTGTTTAATTGAACTAACATTCAGATTTTTAAAATAATGACTGAAGCTGTAGCGACATATATGGATCTCATACTGGAAAACAATTCAGTACCATGGCACAGAAAACACTGCAATTGGAGCAGTTAGTCTATTAAAAAATGTAAAGTGGAAAAAAATCAATTTTTGTACAAACATGCACTAAGAACATGTTTTAGATTACCTGATTGCCCTGCAGCAAAGTCACACCTTCCCTCTTTTTTCTGTGGTAGTCTCTCTTCTCAGTTTTACCACCTTTTGCTTGTGTCGAGCTGCTTTCTTCCTTTGCAATGAGGCATAGAACCTATGCTGGTCGCGCCGCTTCAACATTTTTTTGTACACTAGACACTGTAGTAGCGTTTATTGCAGATTTTAATTCTTCTGTTGAATAGAAATCCATATTGAATTCCTCAAGAGTATTAGCTGTCACAATTTCTAACCCACAGTGCGACACAAAAATAATTTTGGGGCATTTCGACCAGATCAATGAATGCAACGATTCGTTTTGAATTTTGTAGCCCCCCGCATACATCGGGATAATAGTTTAATGCAGGCTAATGTCTGGTAGACAGGCATTATTTTGCAGATACTTGTTCTGTAAATTTCATAGATATGTTATTGTGGCTTTGAGGTGCTTTTCTTTCGGCAATGCTTCTATTACAAAAACGCCACGACGTGAAATCTTGAGAACACTTACGATGCTGAAGCTTTGCGTCTATTGACACATAGTGGAAAATATGGCTCAAAATAAATTGGGTTTTATTTATGGACGCTCTTTAACTACTATTGTTTTTAGCGTCTCGTTCTATATTGGGCGTCAAAGGCCGGAGATTTTGCTAGAGCCCTCTTTATCAGGTTTGAGGTTCTTTTACGTGCCATAAATCTACGACACGGGACCACCGGCTTTACTTCCCTTCCGAAGGAAGTCAGCTAAGGATTTTTACGCCCGAAAAAATCCATCGCCCTCCGCCGGGTTTGAACACGCGACTTTTGGAACTAGGGGATGGCATGGTGACCACTACACCACGTAATACGACAAAAATATGGCTTGCTTCATTTTGGGAACACGGAACACGTTTTGTATGCCTGTAATAATTTGTTAATTTTGTAATCGTGGCAGTGGTAAGCATCCCAGTATCTCGTCCTCTAGCTTT
Source organism: Deroplatys truncata (assembly GCA_030765065.1). Taxonomy (NCBI): domain Eukaryota; kingdom Metazoa; phylum Arthropoda; class Insecta; order Mantodea; family Mantidae; genus Deroplatys; species Deroplatys truncata. The sequence continues at coordinate 262,562,906 of CM060975.1, forward strand.
ACACCCTGCATATTTTAGTTTCTACTATTTGTTGCAGTCCCTTGCCCAATCTTTTTGTCACGTGGTAGATACATTCTTCTTTTTTGGTTCAACTGTGCTGTCATATACATTTTCATTTCCTAAACGATTAATTGCTTTAATGCTTTGGAGTCGCAGTCTAACTGCACAGCAGTATAGCGCATTCTGCTGTCTGAAACAGTTCTTTTCCACGCTGTCTGCTGCAAAGACCTCCATTGCTGTGGATGAACCTTCATAGCTTTTATTGACTCACCACAGGATTCGTGATCCTATAGCCAAATATGGAATTTGGGTGAATCATCTCCTAGCTCTGCAGCTGTGACCATACATCGGAAAATATTTGAAGATAACAATATAATCGAGCACCAATCCAATCATAATATTCACAACAATTGTATACTATATTTAGATATGCTTGTGCCAGGAACCGTCATAAGTTACAGCTACATCAGTTACATTGTTTTCATATAAATCTGGATCACCGTTCACAGATTTATATGCTCTTCTGACAATTTCCCTGGATTGGTGTAGTGCATTATTTTTGTTTTTCACAATGTTCAACCAGTGTTTTCACGTACCGGTGAAAGTTTTAGAATCCATACCAGACATACATACCACACAGCAAAACTTTTCTAATCCACAATAACTTACTTCCAAACCCAGAAAAATATCCAGTTTTCTATTCACCTCAAAAGGAGGTCTCTTAGAGATCTGGTCTTCTACTCTAGGACTGGAGTAAGCTTTCCCTGGATTGAAACCAAATTCAGTGCACTTTAAAACTAATTTTACAGCAAAGTCCTGTTTTTCTTTGCATTTCATTGTAAGTGAGACTTTAACATATTCCCACACTGCACAATGCTCACAAGCTAGTTCAATGAACCAGAATGCACTAAAATTTATTCACTATTTACAATTGGATCAACCCTGTCATCTACACTATTTCCAATTTCATATGAACGCTTTCACCACTTACACTTGCTTTAAAATTACAAAAGTTTGCAAACTTTTCTGCAATTTTACTAGTAGTTACATTTTTACCACTGCCTGAATCAGGAACAGAATATCTAATGGTGTGTTTGAAGTTCCCTGTTCATTATTGTTTCATCTAGCAGCAGCAGTTTCCTAGCTGCCTCCTCCTTAGTATTTCTTGCTAACGGTAAGATATAGAATGCACTTTGCACTTTATTGTGTATGCATAATATCACCACACACTACAAGACACGTCACTTAGGAAAAAGCTATATTTCAAAGCTAAAGCAAACTCATAAACAAAGGCACATGTCTTCCTTAAAAATCGCCATTCAACTTTATAGGATGTAAACACAGGTAGTCAGGACAATACAAAACCTGCAAATTTTATGCCAATATAATAGCTACATATATAATCAATCATTTTGCAAATTTATATACCAGGGAACAGTAAAGATTGCTGAAACAATTTTTAGTGGATATATGTACGTTTCTACTAGTTACGGACTTTGAATTGAATACGTAGTAATAGTTCACTAACATATCACAAGATAGTAGCACAAAGCAGCACTATAGAACGTTTGAAATGCCTTGGAAAAGAATTCGAGGGAAAAGCTGCTCAAAAAGAAACAAATTAAGCGAAAATAAATTATTAATGTGGCTAAGCAAAAAGGGGGCGTTTAAAAGGCAGCGCACGCAGCATTTAAACCCTGTCCTGGGTCTTTAAAAATAGTGCAATTTACAAACTTCTACCATTAATAGACTAGCTAAATTTTGGGGAACATTTATATGTATAAATCTGAAAGTCGTAAATTTCGTAATTTTTCAGTAATTTTTCAGTCCCAGAATTGCTATGTCGCCAGTGCGACAGATTTCTTAAAGAAGCTGTTTTTAAAGAAAAAAACATTTCTGTGACTTGAGAGAGAACTAAAGAAGCGATTGGTGAGGTGGTTTGTGTGGAGTACAAATAATGTATTCGAAAATCTTAGGATGAAGTGAAAAAATGACATTAAGCGTGAGAATGTTACATGTGAAATGGACAGAGAAAATAAGTACTAAAGTTTTCTCTCTAGAAAAAGTAGACTAAAGAACACTAGTAGTGATTTGGGTCAGGTATGGGATAAGAAAGAATTTCAGGAGAAGAAATTCGTTGCTATGAGATTCACTGGAAGAAAAAGTAAACAAAAATATGCTACTTAGAGAAAAATACCAAATAGACAATTTTGAAATACATGTTTCATAAGGGCTATTATATTAAGCTCTGAAGATGCGTGGAGCACTCTCGGTAGAATCATAATGGTAACACATCAAATGTACCATGGCTTAAGCCTCATTAAAAAGCTTGCATTCTGATTTAATTTCCGGTAAAGACTTGGTATTTATAAAATATTTGTTTTGTTTTACAGTATACATTTCGCATAGAAGCTTAAATAACTGAAAATAAATTTTTATACTGAAAGTGAAATAAAAGTCACGTTTGTTGCTAAAGCATTGAGAATGCATTTATCTTGAAACATGTAGTCTTATCTGCCGAAATAGGACATTTGTGAAAACGAAGGCTCCACATGGCGTTTAATCTACCACATGTATGACATGACCAACTATAGACACTCGAGTAATAGTTACTGTCCGTGGCTTAGAGTATCTATTATTGGATATTGCACACGTTGGAAATGTTAAATGCATTTGCTTGTGTCGCATTTAGCAAGAAACTGCAGCTGTCAAAGCTATTTTGCCATCATTAGTTTCAACGTAGGTACGTTTTCACAAGCATCTAACGCAGGAAGATGGGAAGCCAAGCGCATTTTCAGGAAGGATTTGCCAACAATATAGTGTTTCATTGTTGAAGTTACTCTCTCAACAGGGAATACCTGGATTAAAAATACCTGGGTGATGATTCGGCTCCTCTCTCAGGTATAACAAATAATATATTGGATTCTACGCTGAACTCTGATCACATCATGACCTGGTAATTCTCCTGCTACACAATGTTATTTGATAAATTCTACCTGCTTCTCATGTGCTGCGTCTCACTTCATTAAACTTTAGGGTAATATCTAAGTAAAGGGTCTTTCAACAAGAGAGTCCTATTTTTAACATGTGGTAGCTATCGTTGTTATTGAGGAACAGCAGTCATTTTTTCATGTGATTACAGTTATTATTGACAAATAGCCATAGAACGTTACAGCATTCAGCAACGCGTAGAAATTGTGAACATTTATTATCAAAATGGATCATGTGTTCGCCAAACCTTCCGTGTATTGCGTGAAGTTTACGGTGTGCAAATAATCGTCCCTGCGAGAGAACGATTCGGCGTTTGATCGATAAATTTAAAAGAAGTGGTTCTGTCAGCGATCAATGAACACCTGTACGTAATCGACGTAAGTGCTCCAACGAAAACATAGGCGCCGTTCGTGAGAGTGTACGCGAGAACGGAAACAAATCAGTTGCTCGTCGAGCGCAAGAATTGGGGTTTTCGCCGACCATAACTTGGCGAATTCTGCATCTGGACTTGAAGTTTCACGCTTACAAAATGGTGTTAACTCAAGAACTAAAGCCCAACGCCATAGGTTGCGCCGTGTATTCGGTGACTGGGCTATGGAGCAATTGGAAGCTGACACGAATTTTTGTCGAAAAATCATCTTCAGCGACGAAGTCCACTTTTGGATGGATGGTTGTGTTAACAAGCAAAATTGCCGCTATTGGAGCAATCACAATTCAATTCAGATTCAATAACGACCACTTCATCCCCAAAAGGTTACTGTGTGGTGTGGATTTTGGTATGGTGGAATCATTGGTCCATATTGTTTCCAAGATGAAGATGGAGAAGCTCTAACTGTCAATGGAGAAAGATACCGGTCTCTTATAAGGGACTTTTTGGCCTCAATTGGATGGTATGGATCTCAAAAACATCTGGTTCCAGCAAGATGGTGCCGCATGATCTTTTGAAGGAAAAGTTGAGAGGTTTCATCATTTACCGTGGTGGTGATGTTAACTGGCCCCCGAAGTCATGTGATTTAACGCCGTTGGATTACTTCTTGTGGGATTATGTTAAATTTCGAATTTATGTCAACAAGCCAGAAACAGTAAATGATCTTATGAATAACATCACGCGTGTTATTCGTGAAGTTGGACCTAATTTACCTTCTTCTGTCATTAAAAATTGTGTCAACCGCATACGTGCAACCCAACGAAGTCGCGGCGGTCACTTAACGGATGTTCTCTTCCACGCGTAATGACATTAATTATGTTCCAAAAAGAAATAAACGTCTATCATTTATAGAACGTGTTTTATTTAAGTTCAAAGATAGGACACTTTTGTTGAAAGACCCTCTATTAATTGCATGCGAGAAACTTCGCAGATCTCTCTCAACTGGTTATGTTATCTACTGAAACGCCAAACCCAAGAAGCTTGATGCAGATCGGTTTTGTGTAGCAATGGCACGTAGCTTTTGGAATTGTCAGATGCAATACACCACAAAATTATGATACTGGGAAAACTTCTATGAAAATACTGCTGTTATACAAAAAAAATCTGATGTGTTACATTCACATGTAACCACTGTCCTTTATTTTGATATAGCGTTTACATACTACTTTTACGAAAGTTTATCTTTCTATCTACTTCATGTCAGTCTATATAAACATTTGTATAAATAATTTCATTACCATTTCGTTGAAGCTACAAAGGAGATAAAGGAAATGGAAACGGTTTGCTGTATTTTGGCCTAGAAATTCCATACGCTTTCCACGACATCGCGAAAAACAACTGAACGAGAGTATTTAAATAAACGTACAAAGCATTGAAAATTCAAATAATAATGATTTTCAGGGAAATCACTAGTGGCATAGAAAACGTTGTTAGAAAGTAGTTGTGTGTTTAAAAGAGTGTGTTTAAAACATTTTTTTGCGTCTAGATCTTTTTCTATCTCTTATGGTTTACCAGGTGAGCAATGTTGTACAAAATTCCTTCTGAATGAAGGGAGCTTCACAGCTATTTCCAGAAAATTACTTTGTGTAAAAAAATTAAACATATCGTACTTTAATAAAAATCGTTAGAGCCATTTTTGATTAAATAAAACAGTTTGAAAAATCTTTCACGTAAAGTAGTTTTAGGGTGTAAGGATTTTCTTCAAAACCTTTGTGTCGATTCTTTGGAAGATTGTGAGCCTAAATAACCAAGTTTAGTGTTTCACGGACATTTCGTTTTTGAGTTATGCTGTTCATAGACACACGGTACTTTTCTAAAAATGCTTTTCTTATTCAGGGAGCCTCAAAACTTGTATTTCCAGTAAAATATCGATATATATTTTTGGATGGAATTTAATATCTTCTCTGCCTACTATGCACGAGTAGAGAAAGTAGAAAGATATGATAAAAATATACATTCACTTTCTTTTGAACTGTCGCACGCTTTTATACTGAAACTTACATACGCGTTACATACTCGTATTTATCATACAAACAATGTTCATTTGAAAAATCTTTTTCTTCACTATATGCTATGGTCACTAACTCTTTCAGTGCAGTATATTAACTGTTATAAAATAATAAAAAAATACATTTTTTTCATATTCTGCCTACCCTTGCCGAAGGTCCTGGTGCATTTAACTGGAAGCAATAAAACTGGAGAGTAATATAATAGACCTCCAGATTTGAGTGTTAGGGCATATATCCCTAGTCCATACGTTAATCTAATCTAATCCAATCATATTGTTCCTAAATGTATTTCCTAGAGTGGTGCAACCCTGTTTGCTTGCGCTAAAATGGATTGTAAATATACTTTATAACTGAACAATTGGCTTTTTATCTAGTTTCTCCTCTTTTCATATGTAGGTGAAGCTAACTATTCGCAACTGTGTAGCCATTGTTATATTTTACATGTTTTTATTATTTTTTGAAATCTCCATAGACCACGCTTTCTTTTCATTTTAGTCTTCTGAAACCGTAATATGAATTTAATCGTTTATGTAATTAAATATAATATTTAAACCCTATTGTACAAATTAATCGTAGCTAGCTGCAGAACGTGTCAGATTTTCCTTTCAGTATAATTGTGATTATTTTACTCGGAAATATGTACTTTCAGCGGATGGGTCGTTAAAATAAATAAATTATTATAATTAACATAGGCATTCCCACATATCTTATTACAAATCTCTTTTTTTAAACAAACCTTTAATATAAACCTTTTTGAAAATAGATAAAAACTTAAAGAACAGTAAGGTTGGAAATAAACACCTAAAAAGGACTGTTAGATATGAGCTGGCAACAGCTTCACGCTTCTCAATCCTTTGCTGCTGATGTTCATGTATGAATGAGGAACATGGGCAGTGTGACTTCCTCCTACCTCCAGGAGAGCAATGTTGCTAGATACGGTTGCTATATATTGACTGTGTAGATTTTAGAGGCTTTTATTCAGCCTGCATGCAACATCTGCATATTTCTTTCATACTCACTGGCATATATATATATATATAATATGTGTGTGTATTGTTACATATTGGGGAGCGGCCAAAAGGTTTACAGCTAGATATTAAATTTTAGTTACTCCAGCATGAACATTGCGAGGCATAGCTGCAGACGCAGCAAAAGGACGAGACATCGGAGATGTGGAGTGATGTGTGTGTGTATTGTCACGCCAGAAACAGTATTGCCTCGTTGGCGATAGTATTGTTAGGGTAATTCTTTCGGTTTTGGGTTTGAAGTTCGTCTAGCGTGGCGACTCGCCACCTTTTGGCTTGCGATCCTAGCCAGAGGTGGAGAGAGTGGGGGAAGTGAGCGTTACTTCTTTACGTGTTGTGTGTTGAGCGTCACTTTTGGTCGAGTGTTGAGTCTGAAAGGTTGTTTGTGAAGTTGTGTGAATGTAACTGCGTGTGTGTAGCACCACCCCTCAATTTCTTCCTTTATGTGTTGTGTGTGATGTAGGGGCACCGTTCTTATACTGAAGAAACCACAGGTATTGTGATTAATGTGAAATTCTGTGTATTGTGTTATAATTATCCTACGCCTACTGTGGAATGTGTCGTTTAAGATTCTGGTCCTCTTGCTGCCTCTGCAGCAGCTATGCCTCCCAATGTATATGCTGGTGTAACTAAAATTTTATATTTAGCTTTTGGCCTCACCACAGTATGTAACTATATATACGCACAACCAATAACTTCATGCCAATTTCAGAGTTGGTTTTTATTATTATTATTATTATTATTATTATTATTATTATTATTACTATTACTATTTAATTTACAAAGCCCCCTATTAAATTCTGTGATCATATGGGAGGCTCTGATATTTGAGGAATAACTCAGTGTTATTACTATATTAACTTTAGTTTCCGTTACTATTTGTTTTAAACTTACTCAACATTTACTCCCATACGCATACTCCTCTGTGGAGGATAAGGAATGATTCTGTTTAAAGCACAAGTCCCCGCTGTACTTGCCAACCGAACCCGTGTCAACTGAGTCCTCTGCTCAGAGGCAGTCAGAGGTGCTCATATTCCTATCAAGTGGACTAAAATAGCATTTAAATTCCGCACCGTTGTAGTTCTCAAATGTAGACTATGGCCATCGTACAGTCGATACATTCTCTACCACCATCCACTCAGGGCATTATATTCGCTTACATATATGCGTTTTTCGTCCAGCAAGTAGCTTTCCATCGAGCGGGATGGCTCAGGGGGTAACGCCTGTGGCCCACATTCTGGAGGTCGTGGGTTCGATATTACCTTCCTGATCCATGGGTATTTTTTGGGGCTTTCCTCGGGTCGCTAGGGGAAGGTTCATTAAGTCCCCTGAATTTCCTATCCTGCCATTTCGCCCCCATTCTCATTTCATTTCACCTTTCATCCGCGTGGTCTCTCTTAGGATTGTACATATCGGCAGGAGATCTCGGCGTGAGCACAGCATTGGAAAAGAATGCTCTGTGGAAACCTTCGTCCCCCAAAATGGAGGCGGTCTCCGGATTCCGGGCCCCCTAGGGGATGCTTAAGTCCACAGGGGAGGGGATACGACTGCGGCAGTGCGCATCCGGGAGTTTAAATCTGTAAATGCTAGGGACCCTGCTTCCTGCCTATCGCGTCCCCAGTTCCGACCGTCCTCTTATCTCCTCTCACCTCATCCTGTCCTCCCTGGGCATAGGTACAAAGGATCTGTGTAGGTCAACGTGCTAAGTCCCCCTCGCAAAAGGAATCCTAATCCTAATCAGCTTTCCAGAACTTCACAAGATTGAGTGGACACATTCCAGATCTCCTAGATTGAGAAAGCTCTCAACCAATACCAGGAATTCAACCTAGGTCTATTCACGGATGGTCCAACCATTCATTGCGCTCTTGTACATAGCCATTCAGAAAGAACAGTTGCAAATTGTTCTATACAAATATTGCTTAGTTGTTTATGAGAACTGAGAAAATAACATAAAAACGGTAGGTTCCCATTTCAAAATTCAAATTGACCCTAAAATGACATCACAGCATCCTCCAAATAAAACACGCCTAAAGGCATGTACTTTCCCCCATAATATCGAGCAACTTTTATTCAAGACTTTTTTTTCTTCAACACTTAGTTTTGGAGATATTGTACAGTCTCAACTTAAATGGCGTACAAAATTTCATAATCGAACCAGGTGGCTCAAGTAGTTGTCTCTGTAGTTAGCAATCTGGAGACCACAGGTTGAAATCCCGTAAACTGGCCAATATCACTATTCTTTCTCTGTCTGTCTCTCTCTCTCTCTCTGTCTCTCTCCCTCTCTCTCTCTCTCTCTCTCTCGCTCGCTCGCTGGGTAAATACCAGATTAAATAGTTCAGTGCCACGATCCAAAGTTTCATCACAGGTAAAAGAAATGGATGGTACGGGAAAGCAATTTCTTTCTCTAAGGCCATCTACTAATAAGTCGCTCGATTTCCGGTCACGGGAAGGCAACTCCGCACAAGGGTCATCTGCCTGGCACACACTAAAGCCGATGCAATCGAACGACGACCTCGGTAAGTTACACCGATGTTCAAAAACGAAATTCTAGTAATCGGTTTATTCATTCTTAACTAAAAAGGAACAGATACACATACCGAGGAAATGAAGTCATTTTACTAATTTAAAGCAGTTACATTTTTTATTATTTGGAACATTGTTGTATCTTTAATTTCTTTTTTCTATGCGGAGACATTTTAAAGTGCACATGTTGACGCATGTTGTGTAGCGCGTGGTAGCCGAACGTAGCTGGAATGAGGATGGCACTTTCCCTTTCAAAACCAGAAGTAGGTCAGCACGTAAACAGAATTCGCTTTCCCTGTCACGTGGTTCATGAAGAAAACGTTTCGTGTGTTCCTGCCCATGTGTTCACAGCAAATTGCTGTGGAGAATTATGCTCCCTGCTGCTGTTTGGCTCGTATATTTGCGTTATGGAAATTAAGAATGCCTTTTTTTTGTAAAGGTGAATTCGTCTGTTCCTATAATTAATTGTGGCATATCTGTACCTTGTTTTAGGAACCAACTCACAAAAACCAGCCTCGGCACGTAATCCGCCGCTGCGAGACACTGTGGTGTATATGATACGGTCACAATAATGATTATTTCAGCGTCGTGAGAACAAAACGATGGGACAGGCGTACCATGCGATCTATTTCCCAAATACTACTGCTGAGTCGTTCGACTATAAGGTTTAAAAATTGTTTTCTCTACTGCGACGGTATTTTATGCTCGCCTTCCTTCGTGTGCTGGCTGCATGCTCCGTGAGGTTTACATATTATCCACTAAACACACCTATCTTTTATCACTAAACCTGTGAGTTTCAAACAACTTTTAGTAGAGCTGACCTAAACATGATATGCTTTTCAGAGCGACCGCGAAACGTTTATTAGACGATGAAGACATTAATTCCATGCTGTGAGTGAAGGCCAATAGTTATCAAGTTGTACTTGTCAATTCGCCAAAACATTAAATCACTCTTTCGTCGTGATTGTGCGGAAAACAAAACCGCTAATCCCCTACTTCCAAGTTCAGGTATGCAGTTTTAGTTCCGTCCGGGAGCCTATCTTGACCTCGTAACGTTGGCTATGTCTCCAACTGCGTTACGCCTGCGATTGTCGCAAAATGATTAATTATTATTTGAAAACCCTTGATGGTGTCGCACAGTTACTGTCGAACCTAGGTGAGAAATATATTACTCTATCCATCTTAGAAGTAAGTGCTGGCGTTTTAATGTAAGGCCACGGATTGCGCGTATGTCAAGTACCGAGATCATTGCAGTACAGAATGCTACACAAATAGACGCTATGTGGCCTTACTTTTAAAATGCCTGCACTTTATTATCTGCATACATTCTCGTGGAATAAACCATCCAATTTGGAAAAACAACTCTTTTTTTCGAAAACACGGCGTAAACAGAAGAAAATGCTAATATACGTCTTTGTTTGTAATACATCTATGAAGTACATATTAGAAGGAATGTAGTAAATTCCCTTCCATTCCAAAATACGATACAAGAATAAGAGCATGTGCCTAATGATCACGTACTTCATTATATGGAAAGCTTACAAACTTAAGAAAATATTTTTAGAGACCTCCTTCCATTTTTATATAACTCAGTGCTAAAGTAATTTATATTCCAAGACTTATTTTCCTATTATAAACCCCTACCTTGGGAGGTGCAGATTCCATACGCTATTCTCTATGCCAGAGATCGCATGTTGCCCATTTTATGTAATATTTTTCGATTCAGTCATTCTTAAGTAATAAGCACGCACACACACAAGTTAATTTTAAACTTTGGATTTGCTTTTGCCGTGCAACGCAGCCCATTAAAACTTGACCAAAAGCTGTTAATCCAAAACTGAAAATTATAAGAAACGTTTAGATACTTTGATTGTATAAATGGTGTGTGAAATAATCGCCAGCAAGTTTCAAAATACATACAAAGCAGATGGCATTTTAAATTAGCATTATACTTGTGAAGTTTTTGTTCCGCTGATGCAGAGCCTAGAAATTAAACGTTACCATGCTACTATAAACACGAAAAAATAAATATCCAAAGGGGAGAATCTAAAAGAAAGAAATGAACGGTATTGGTTGCAACATGCACACGTTTAATTATGCATACCCCTCCTTTCCCTCGAAAACCCGGAAAATAATGGGGAGATCATAGGGCTGACCCCAAGTTTTTATAATATAATATGAGGCTATAACCAAAGCTTTTATCTTCTAAGTTGAAACAACTCAACGTAAAAACAATGTTCACACAGAGGTAGTGAAAAGAACGAATGCATTCCACAAATCAAATGTGATAATCTGGAGATATATGTATGTTTGCATGAATCTCCGTATGCTGTTTTCATTTAAAAACCACCAGATTACAAATCCGTTGTACTGGGACCATAAATATGCGCTAACTACATTTTGAATTTTCCGATGCAGTTTTACTGATGCATGGCAAAAAAGAATATATAAATTATTTTCGAAACGAATGCGGTTGCATCGTCACGTAGCGTCATGTTTACTGTAGCTGTATTGCGGAGAAGCTACAGAGCTTCCATTTGCGCTTTCATAAAGCGAAATGTAATCATTTTACAGTATACATTTGTATATTTTTATATTAATATATTTTTAATTTGTCTGAACTGATGTTCAAATCAATAACTAATTTATATTTCAGTGTTTTAAGTTCCACAGAAATGTGTGAAAAACTTAACTTAGTTTCTTTGTTAATAATGCGAGTATTCCCAACCACATCTTAAAACCTTACATCCTGATAGCTTGTGAGCATATTCGTATCTGAAAAAGCAGTAAATTATTTTAGTAGATTAATAGAGTTATAGAGGGTCTATAAGTAATTAATGGTCGATGTTACTTTCTCTATCATGTACCTATACGGAGTGCATAAAAAGTGGTGCATAATGGAACGCAGGTGTTTCTATTGGTACTGAGACAACACGGCCCCACCCTCTGCCAGCATGACCACCTTTATTCCTCGAACATAATTCTGCCCACTAAATTGTCAGGGTACTTTACCTCGTCCTAAATTATTGCGAAACTTCGAAGGGCACCGTTGAATTTTGGCGCAGAAATAAAGTACGAGGACGGATCGGAAATTAACGCACAATAAGTTTTTTCTGCCTTGGTATTGCAGCTGGAGTGCTGCAATTTCACACAGATATAATTTGTAGTTTACACTACACAGTGTAGTTTTTGTTTCGTGTGCAGATCTAACGAGAGAAACGTTAACTAGGCATCAAACATAGCGCGCATGTTATTGTTGTCCACTTGTGAAGAGCAGAGAGGTGTGGTTCGATATTTCTCGTCCAAAGGGCATAAACCGAGTGATACACAGAGACATGCGTGACGTGTATGAGGATGATTGTATGGACCGTAGCAAAGTCTCCAGGTGGTGTGCATTCTTACTAGATGGCCTTGTGAACCTTAGTGATTCACCACGCCTCCGGGAGGCCGATAACAGCAGGCAACCCCGTAGAATGTCAGAGGCATTGAGGCGGAACAGTTCAACATTTTCTATGGTGCAGTGTACGATATTGTTCAAGACACTTGAAGTTAGTGCTCGCTGGGAGCCTAAGGACCTGACAGACAACCACAAGGACCAGCGAATGATGACGAGCTTGCATCACCTAACGCGGTACACCGCAGAAGGGCATAACTTTCTGAAACGAATCTTCACTGAGTCGTGGGCATACAACTACACGCCCGAAACCAAGCAGGCAAGTATGAAGTGGAAACATGCTGGTTCCCCAGTGAAAAAAAAATTCAAAGTGACTCAATCTGCTAGGAAAGTGCTTGTGACGGTGTTGTGGGATATGCATGGTGTTATATTGGTGGACTATGCTGAACACGGGAACACTGTGGATGCTGCAGCCTACATGAAAACTTTGGTGAAGTTGCGTCGTGCCCTTCGTGACAAACACCACAACATGAATGCTGATGGTGTCAAAATTCTTCATGACAATGCTCACCCCCAAGTTGCTGCTGCTGTTTGTCAGAAAATTACCAAATTTGTTTGGGGAGGTGCTCCAGCATCCACCATACAGTCCGGACCTTACACCGTCAGACTTTCATCTGTTTGGTCTCATGAAGAAATTTCTGACCGGCCAACGCTTTGCGACAGATGCGGAAGTGAAGTCAGCAGTCCGCAGATGGTTATACTCCAAGGAAACGAACAGAGCATAATGAAACTGGTACCAAGATGGAAGAAATGTGTTGAGAAATTTGGCGACTATGTCAAAAAGTAGGTTAAAGGTGTAAGTTCATTTGTGACATTTTGTTGTTCTTTTAACCAATAACTTTTTTGTAACAAATAAATATTGTGCGTTACTTTTCGATCCGCCCTCGTATAATATAACAAAGACGTTGAAAATAAGTTATAGCCAACTCTAGTCATGGCCCGGCAATGGTAAATATGGCAACGTCGCAGTCCATCCTATCAGTTGAGCAACGATACATGTGCTTCAGTGCAGGACGCTCTCCTTGCTTGTATACTTGTGGCAATATTTCCATTATTATAGTATCTGTTGCAATATATGCATTGCATAAACATGCCAGATAGATGTGCAGTGTCAGGTTGCGTAAGTAATTACGTTAAAACCACAACAACTGAAGGATATGAAAGTTGTTTCGGTTCCCTATAGATCCCGAGCAATGGAGTAAATGGATTCCTTCTGTTCCATGCGCAGACTGGTCACCATCCGGTAGATCTGTGGTATATATAAAACATTTTCAGGAAAGTGACTTGGGTTTTGTTGAGGAATACAAGACAAGCATGGAAACACGTGTTTTCGTAAACGCAATCATCCAGCTTTGTGTGAAGGTGCAACTCCAAAGTTGTTTCCGAATTTACCCTGGTATCTAAATTGTGCGAATGAAATTAAACGAAAAAATTCACAACAGAGAAGAGAAGAAGGTGATCGTCACCTTAAAAAAAGCTGGAGGAAGATGAAAAGAGACAGCCAGAAGAAGAAGCCCGTGTATAGGATTGTTTTAATTGTACAGATAAGGTATCCAAGAAACTACCTAAATATGAATACTGGGTAGTAGGTATTCAAAAGATAATTGTGTTTGTAGTATATAAACTAGACATAACTAATGGTTCTAAAATATCTTCCAGCATTAATGTAAACAGGGAAGTGCACATGAATGGTGGGCGTCTAACAAGTCAGGTCTTAAAATGTACAGCTTGTAACACTTTGATATGTAAAAATTCGTTGCTTACAGAGATTCAATCTTCGTCCTAATAGACTTTTTGTGGTTTATATTTGGTGAAACATTACAATAACAAATCACTCTTCTATCCCAAATTACGGCTACCTACGAAGTTTGAAAGTGTTGTTTGAAAACGAATAAAACTACAATGAAAGATTAAAAATGTTAGGTTTTTATGTTATCAGTTTGAGTTAATATTTATGAAATATCCTAAGTATGAGGTATCTACAATTATAAACTAAATATTTTTATTTATATCGATTGTGTGAAATGTTATGATGTTATTAGATTTAACATCTTGTCATTACCATATCCTCATATTTGAGAAAACTGTCTTACACTTTTCAACTATGCCCTTCTTCAGAAGTTGAAAATACTCACTTCTTGAAACATGTTATTAGGCAGCTTTCACAGAGTGATAAACTTGTGAATCTGCTAATAGATTAAATTCATGCAAAAGGTACACTAGTTTATAAAAATGGGCAGATGTTTGGGGTTGCTCTAAATAAAGATGATGATCTTGCAAAGGTGTAGTAACTTTTCTAATTAATGCTGCGTTTGGTAATTTCATGAGGCAATTATACTTGATCCTTTTAAACAACTTACAGGATCAGATTTAGCAGAAATGTGTAAAAATGTATTACAACAAATATGTTCACGTGGACTGCAAACTTTGTCTGTCATGACTGACAATAATAGAGTTAATCTAGTAATGTTTACTGAATACCAAAGATTCAGGAAGTAATTACTTTTTTCAAATTGAAAATACTCCCATTAAATGTTTGTTCTTTGTGGCAGTGTGCATATATTTAAAAATATTCACCACAACTGGCTTAGTGTTAAGAACTGAAGAAAAGTATTTCAGGTACCCTTTTAGCAAAATCTTGAAAATCCTCTGACTAGAACAGAATCAGATAAAGAAAGCTGTGACAAAAAGACGTGTCATTTTTAGATATTCGAAGCTTGTATGTTAAGGAGTCTGATATGCCTGTAAAATAAGACCCTCATTTAAAACATTAAAAACATTTATCCGAATACATTTGAACGGAAAAATTAAACATAGTAGTAGATATTTTTAATGAAATGGCTGTCTCAGCTTTAAGGAAACAGGGATGCGTAGATACAGCATACTTTTTTGAAGAATTTTTGATTTGGTGGTTGGTTGTTAATATAAAAACACCCCTAACTTATGCAGTGATGAACAATCCTTTAACACAAACAGTAGTAATACAAAATTGGCTTTTCTTAACAATTTCCTAGCTAAGCTTAAGGGATGGAAGGAAATTAGTAACAAAAATCCCAGTATGTACTGTTTGACACCACATACTTATAATGCCTTGTATCGTTATAAACACACTACTTGATCAAAAGTATCTGGACACCTGACTGAAAATGACGCACAAGTTCGTGGCGACCTCCATCGGTAATGCTGGAAGTCAATATGGTATTGGTTCACCATTAACCTTGACGACAGAGTTCACTCTCGCAGGCATACTTTCAATCCGTGCTGGAAGGTTTCTTGGGGAATGGCAGCTCATTCTTCACGGAGTGCGGAACTGAGGAGAGGTATCGATGTAGGTAGGTGAGGCCTGGCACAAAGTCGGCGTTCCAAAACATCCCAAAGGTGTTCTATAGGATTCAAGTCAGAACTCTGTGCAGGCCAGTCCATTACAGGGATGTTATTGTCGTGTCACTCCACCACAGGCGGTGCAGTATGAACAGGTGCTCGATCGTGTTGAAAGATACAATCGCCATCCCCAAATTGCTCTTCAATAGTGGGAAGGAAGATGGTGCTTAAAATATCAATGTAGATCTGCGCTGTGATCGTGCCACGCAAAACAACAAGCCCCCTCCAGGAAAAACACGACCATACCATAACACCACCACCTCCGAATTGCACTTTTGACACTACACACGCTGGCAGATGACGTTCACTGGGCATTCTCCATACACACACCCTGCCATCGGATCGCCACATTGTGTACTGTGATTAGTCACTCCACACCACGTTTTGCCACTGTTCAATCGTGTAATGTTGACGCACCTTACACCAAGCGAGGCGTCGTTTGCATTTTCCTGCGTGATGTGTGGCTTATGAGCAGCCGCTTGACCATGGAATCCAAGGTTTCTCACCTCACGCCTAACTGTCATAGTACTTGGAATCGATCCTGACGCAGTTTAGAATTCCTGTGTGATGGTCTGGATAGATGTCTGCCTATTACTCTTTACGACCCTCTTCAAATGTCGGCAGTCTCTGTCAGTCAAAAGACGAAGTCGGCCTGTACGCTTTTGTGCTGTACATGTCCCTTCACGTTTCGACTTCACTATCACATCAGAAACAGTGGACCTATGGATGTTTAGGAGTGTGGAAATCTCGCGTACAAACTTCTGACACAAGTGTCACCAATCACCTGACCACGTTCGAAGTCCGTTAGTTCCATTGAGCGTCCCATTCTGCTGTTTCACGATGTCTAATGACTATTGAGGTCGCGGATAATGAGTACCAGGCAGTAGGTGGCAGCACAATGCACCTAAGATGAAAATCGTATGTTTGGGGGGTGTCCGGATACTTTTATCACATAGTACATGTCAAGTGTATTTTAACTGCTAAATTTCAAACAGACAATCTGCAGTCTAGATTTGATTAATACATACAACTAGCATGTGGTAATTACAATATAAGTGAGACACACACATTAGTAGCTGAAAGGAAAATTAAGGTTTAAAGTTCTTAGGATTTAATTCAGCAAGATATGGGAAAGCGAGGCGTTCCAGTTAAATTTTAGTGGAAAACTGTGGCATTCAAAAACATGACAAAGGAATAGATACTTTCTTTTATGAGATATCAGATTCTGACTATTTAAGGAATTTAAAATGTGACTAGTCGGGATTTCCTTATATATGCGGATATGTTTTATTGAAGATGAGTGCAAAAATGAAATGTAACATTTTCAGGTATGCCTTAAACATAATAACATAAGCAGAGATAAATTATCTGTCCTTTCTGACTTCGTTTTAGATGTGTGCAAACGTTTGTTTGGAATTGTACCGACCTTGGTTTCAAAAGAGTTTGAGCTATCTTTTTTAAACAAATCTCCAAAAGAATGCTATTGAAGTTATAGGTATACTTGCAGTCATAAAAGACGGCAATTTGATGAAAACTTTAAGTGAAAACAAAGGCATGTTATGATTTGAATGACATTATAATTTAAAATATAATATCTACTGTTAGCAACATACTACTGAATAATTACTCAAGTACAAAGGAAGTGTTTTCAGATAAATTAAACAATAGAAGGAAACAATATATTGTCCTAAATTCCTAATATAAACCAAAATACCTAGTAAACAAAGAATGAGTTAATTACTGTATTTAAGCACTTGTTCTATTAATCTGTCACCTCCACCAGAAAACTAATAAAAAGCAGCCTTAAAATAAAATGCTCACTGTGTAATGGCAAATCAATAGCCATGTGCAGTATGCCATGTGATAAGGTACGCAATACTGGAAGTCCCCGGAACCTGGTGCTTCGCAGGCCAACGTGACCCCTGGGAGGGAAGGATGAGAGGAGAGCCTCAAGAGCGACCATATCCGGATGCCGACGGCACAAGCATGAACGGGGTCCCTAACGTTTACAGATAGAACGCATCCGACGCCGCTCGGTTCCTGTCCACAAGCTACCAACCTCCAAGGTCCCCCGTAGTGGAGTCCCACGCTGAGGACAGACTTAACTGAACGGTAACGCAGCGACGCAAGGGCAAAAACCTTTACAGAGAGCAAGCCACCGCTCAGTCGCAACCCGCCGAAGACCGTCGCCTGGTCCACAACCCTGAAACAGATGACAATGAAGATGATGGGTACAGGAAATGAGAGGAAGGAGAGTCGTGGTAGAAGATGAACCACCCCATCATTTGCCTGGCGACCCGGGGAAACCACGAAAAGCCCAGGGGCCAGAGTTGGCGTTCACCGGAGATTGATCCCGCGACTTCCCGAATGCGAATGCGAATGCGGTAACCGCCTAAGCTATCCCCTGTCATGTGTTAGTTTTCAATAGATCTGTAGTAGGACTGCAAGTAACTCTCCGTGCGACGTTACCAGGTAGTGAGGGCCGGCCTTGGCTAGAGACGGCTATGAATAAAGAGAAAATTATGAACTTTGTTTTTTGTTCTCTTAATATACTCAAACCTTGCATTTTCAGGCCACACCATCATTTTCTTAGCGTCAGTTTTCTTATTTCCGTTCGAAGGCGGTCTCTATGTCCCTGCTGCAAGCCTTCGTATAAATATGCCAGATGTCCAGTTTAACGACACATACAAATAGTTCTTCACTCCTTCCTCTAGAAGCGTCATTTTGTATTGGTTAGGTTTTCCTTGAGCACCAAATGTAGCAAAACTCTTTCATACAGGCGATATACGAACCCACCATTTCACATCAATTATAATATCCTTCATTGGTTCGATTTTATATCCCTGAATTGTTCTTCAGACCAGTTACATAGAGAACTGATACGTCTGGGCGGGGTTACCTGAATGTGGAAACGTCACGGGGGAAAAGCATTATTGGTATCTAAGGGAAAGGGCCATTTTTATGTACGTCACTGTACCTATTATTTAAAGCTTGGTATTCCACGCAAATATTCTATACAGGGATTTTCCAGGAAATACATGTTTTGAGGCCTCTGAATTAAAAATGCTTATTCACAAAAGGCTCTGTTGCAGCAGCGTAATTAAAAAAGAAATTTATAAAAAGAATTGTCAAATTTTTAATTTAATTTTAGTGTCCCCCAAAGATGCGACACGAAAGTTTTCAAGAAAAGTTTACACCCCAAATAACACTTTATGCGTACAATGTTTTGTTATTTTTATTTTTTAAAAACGTGTGTAGCGATTTGGATTTAATTACCATATATTTAAGATTTTTAATAACAAATTAAATTGTTATGTTGAATTACCTGCGAGCCGCCTGTGAAGTCCAATTTATTTAGCAAGAATTTTGTATAACTGATATGCATAACATAGATAAAAACTTACTACAAAGTAATTGTAGACCCGTTTAAAACACACAATTTATCTAAAAGAACTTCTTTGTGGTATTATAAAATTACTAACATGTACCTGCAACATACAAATATATTTATAATAAATGTGTGTTTTACCAAACTATGGATTTTTCCTGTGGAAAAATTTCGTTTACCTCTTGTGGTTCTCTACTTTAGTAGTATTTTACGGAATTTAATAAGAATGAGGAGAATGGAATCGCAGAACAAATTTTGTTCTTCCTGTCTGTAGCTCAAACATTTATATTTTCATCCAAATTGTTAGTTGTTTTAAATAAAATAAAAAAATAAGGATTGTTCTCTTATAAGTGGTGCTTTGGGGTGGGAGAAATTCATAAAAATTCTTTGTGTCGTATCCTTGAAATAATAAAATAACACGCTAGCGCGGAATCTTTTCTAAAAATTGTTTGTTTGTGTGATCAGAGAGTTTCAAAACATGTATTTCCTGTGAAATATCAATATCTAATTTTTGGTCTGAAATACAATAAGCGGTGGAGTAAAAATAAGAGAGAGAGAGAGAGATATGAAAGAAAACGGAGGTAAACTAACAAAAACAGATGAACTTTGTCGCTACCATGTTTTGCATTGACTCCTAATACAAATTATTTAAATTCTGGTGCATCGAAAACTGTGCTTTTATAGTATTCTGTTGTCTTTTTTATTTCGGAACAACGCATGCTAGACACGAATATAGGATATCTCTGAGTGACGTCCCCTTTAACATTTGCACGTGACAGGGCATCCTATATGCCATATGCCGGAAGGGGTTCCTCGCGGACATTGGACAAATACACCCTGAATACATATTCCTGGATATGGTATGGCAGAGGCGCACGAAAAGAAGGATTCTGTCTAAACAAATCCTGCACTTGTTTGTACAATATTGCGAAGCTTTTAAAATAATGAGATGGCGATCAGTGGCGTTGCTTCAACTTGTAGGCAAAGCCACTTTATTTGAACAGATCTTGTATTGATTTCACATTGTTTAGTATCGGGAATTGATTATTGACTGGAGGTGTACGCTTGCTAATTTTCATTCTGTTCCTCTAGTTTATTTACTTCATCTTCTGTTATAGCCTCGCCCACATCCATTCATTGCGGTAAAAAGCAGGTAAAGCAGGGAAAACAGAATCATGGGCGCATATTTTGGCAATATACATACCAACGGAATACGTCAGAGCGAAAATGTTACCGATTTGTGTCACTTTACACACAGGGAGACCAGCAACTTGGAACTTGAGCTTAAAGAGATTGTAAATGTACACACAGCATTACATTTGAAGTGCGTTCGTAACCTTTTAGGAAACAAATCCTATTAACCCTAAATTGTAGTACAAGATTCCCAAATAAACTACTTATAGATTCATATGTATTTCAAACAAATTAGTATGTGTTAATATTTATTTAACACATTCACCTGTTTCTGTTCATCTGAATAATACTCACTTAGTCGGTGTACCCTCCTTTTATGTAAGAGTTATAACCGCGCCTAGGTTCAAAGTCTGTAAAGGCGTAAACGTACATTAAATCAGAGAATAGAGTCAGGTAAAGCAAACATCCGCAGTTCCAAGTTGTATTTACTAACGAGGCTGAGACCTGCAAATCTAGTATCGTTTTCATTGTATAACTGTACAGTTCCCTATCGCCTTGCCCCTCACGCATCTCTGATCCCTAACCTTGATGACGTTCGCATTATCAACAAAAACAGTTGATAAGCGCACTCACAACGGAGCCGACTAGTATAAATCTGCGTTTTGTTTTTGTAAATTTATGACATTACCCAAGGTTTTATTTAATTAATAGTATTTTTTATTATATCTTAAAATTCAGAGGAAATGTGAGGAGTGCCCAGGCAAATCTGATATTTCTGAGCGCATGCGAATGGACCTGAGATACTTTAAGCAGTCTCAATTAAGGGCAAAGGATTTAAAATAAAAGCTTATTTCAGCCGAGTCAACACATTAAGATACGTTTTACCCACTTAGGGTTAATAAGGCAAATTAAAATGTTAATATCCCAGGTAGAACCGAACGCCAGTCTACCATGTGAAAACCACTAGCATAGATTGTTTTACCATACAGTAACTGTTTGGAACCAGAATCTACAATTTAACAGCGTTCTGCCTCTGCCCTGGATTACATTATGTTTGCATTCCACTTCTATTCGCAATAAACATTAAATACAAATAAGCGGTATTGTTTCTTACTTAACCACAGTGTTATTTAACGATTTTACCACTAGAAGGCGCTTTGTGGCTATCACTATCATAATTCATGCAGTTGATCCTAAAGGGCCACCAACATTGGAGTGACAAATACCGCGAGACTTAGTCCGAGTTGGCTTACGACGACGTTAGTTGTGTTATGATGGGGGAAGAGAAATCATTACATTGATTTAAACAGTTACAGGTCTCATTATTTGTAACATATTTTATATGTTTCATTTTTTTCTATGACCAGATTTGTTCATAGAAAATTATGACCAATGTTATCCAGGTATTTAAAGAGCATAAAACGCAGACGCTGGCAACGCCGGCAGCCTACCAGTAGCTGGGAGCGTGGGTGGTATTCTCCCTTTCAAAACCAGAAGTAGGTCAGTACGTCACTTTAGCTGTATAGCACGTGGTTTATTAGTGCAGAACCTTTAACCTTCTAATAATTGAATCCGCACCTTCCAATTATATATTTTGTAACCTAAACTCAGTTTCGACGGATAATCAGCTCGTTCAGCATTACATTTAAGTACGATTTGCAATTTTTGCTCCTAATTTAATGAACTAAACCATTTTTCTGATATGTAAACATAATATCACACATAATTGGGCTCTTACAAAGTCTACTAAATGGCACTTTAAAAGAATAAACAATAACTAAACTATTCACACCATTCACAGATACTGTTCAAAATGTATACCGTTTGCGCACCTACTCACGC
The DNA here is from genome assembly GCA_030765065.1 of Deroplatys truncata. Lineage (NCBI taxonomy): Eukaryota > Metazoa > Arthropoda > Insecta > Mantodea > Mantidae > Deroplatys > Deroplatys truncata. Next base: position 262,585,080 of record CM060975.1, read on the forward strand.
CTTTGTAACCAGTTACCTCGCACTCTAGCAAAGACACATTCATTGTTGCGTATTTCCTTCGTAGATAAATGATTATGTTGTCTCAAAGATTCGACGTCAGTAATCGATGTTTTGTAGTCCCTACTTTTCATATCCCCCCGATGAAAATGTCCGGAGGACTCAGCTCTGGCGATCTTGCAGGCCATACACTAGCAACATATCAAGGCACTCAGGATTTGAAAATACTGGCATCTCGTAAACGTTTTGCTGCACGTATGATAATCCATTAAACACACTTACAATGCGTTTTGCGATATTACTGTAATAATGACTAAATTTCTAGTGGAATTGTCATAAACATGGTGTGCTTTTCACTCAGCGACCGCGAAACTCTTATTGGGCGATGAAGCTATTACATTCATATTGTTAGTGTAGGCCAATAGCTATCAAGTTGTACTTGTCATTTCGTAAAAACATTGCACCACACTTTCGTCGATTTTGTTTGTTTTAAGGCTCGTATGGAAAACAAAATTGCCAGCCCTCCACTTCCCAGTTCAGGTATGCAGTCTTGTTTACGATTGGGAGCCGTTTCGCTTACTGAGTACCTTGACCTAGCAACGTTGCCTATGTCTCCAACCACATTACGTCTGCAAAACGGTGTTTGGAATCTGATTAATTATTTCAAAACCCTCATATAGTTATTAACGAAACTAATCAGAAATAGGTTCCTGCATTTATCTTATAAGTAGCAAACTATTATTTTCATGCGTTATCGTGGAATAAGCCATATAATTTGGAAAAAAAGTTTTTTTTTTCCAAAATGACTGATCACAGAACAAAATTCTATTATACCGTTTTGCTTGTAATACCTCTATGAATTGCATATTAGATGGATGGTAATAAATTCCCTTCCACCCTGTGTAAACTAGATTCAAATACCTGATGCATATAAATGAACTCTTTACGAGTGTAGAAATAGTACAAACATCGTTGTTTTCTCTGAATACGCTTGGGTTGGTAACTTCTTCCATGCGTGCGCAACAGTTAAAAATGGAATATTTTAATTTTCGTGATGATTTTGGCGTTAAAGAAAATCTCTCTTAGAAAGGGAGGGCATGTGGATTACAGATTTTTAAGTATTTACAGCTCCTCCGTAAGTACCCTTTTGTTCCCAAAGTCGACATTCTGTTGCTTTATTGTTTTGTTTGTTGTTGTTGTTGTTTTACATCTTCATGGGGGTTAAATATGGAACTGTTACCAAAATAAAAAAATAAAGCATCTTTTTGCTCCCTCCGATTACGGGCATATTTAATTCCAGCAATTTTACTTCCTATACTATGCACATAGTACAGAGTGATTTATGAAGAACTGACACATTTATTTCTAAAATTATTTAGTCCGAAATTCACTCAATGCCCTAATTTTAGCACCAAATTAAGTGGTATGTTCTGGAGTTTCGATTGCCTGTCACTAGATGCGCAGATGTTCATGTTTTATTCCTAATTATTTAACTGTTTTTGAGATTTTGTTATGGCCAACGTTAAAATGGAGTACATATTAAATGAACGACTCTTTCTTGTAAAGCAATACTGGATTATGAATTCAGTTACAGCTACACAAAGGGCATATCAGAGAATTTGATGTACGGAATCTTCCTCAAAGAAACACAATCCTGGAACTGGTAAACAAATTGGAAACGACTGGATCTCTGGTGAGTAAAAAGGGCAAAACTCGTTCATCTAGGCTTCCCACGGTTGTTGTTGACGTAAGAGCACGACTAGATCAGTCGCTCAAAAAATCATTAAGACCTTTGTCGCAGGAAATTACAGCTACTCAATGTGTCAGAGGGCTGTGTAAAGTGCAGGCATAAAGCCGTATAGGTTTACGGTTGTCCATCAGTTACAGGAACCAGATAAGGATAGACGACTGAATTATTGTCGGTTTCAGGGGTTCGTTGTGCAAAGTCCTGCCATATTGTCCATCATATGGTTCACAGATGAAGCATGATTCTATTTATCCGGCTATGTGAACTCAAATAACTCACGTGTTGGGCCAGCGAAAATCCACATGTTATGCATGAAGCACCTATCCACCCGGTTAAAATCGGAGTTTGGTGCGCAATATCCGCACAGAGAATAGTGGAACCAATTTTGTTTGAAAACAGTGTGAACACTGCAGAGTACCGACGGATTTTCATGGAGTTTGCTGAGAAACTAGAAGATGTAGAGCTGAGTCAAGGATATTTTCAGCAGGACGGCGCTACATGCCATACATCAAATGCACTAATTGCAACTTTCTTTGACAACCGGATAATTTAAAAGAACCTGTGGCCACCGAGATCTCCGGATTTGACATCGCCGGACTTCTTTCTATGGGTTACTTAAAATACAGGGTTTAATGCCACATGTCCCCAGACATTGGACGATCTGAAGCACAACATTACACAGCAGATTCAAGTTATTGACAATAGAGTCCTCCAACGAGTGGCCAGTAACATGGAGCGATGTGTTGAGTTGTGCCTATGCAGGCTGGAGGACATTTTCAACCTTTGCTATAGAGGTAAATAATCTCCAAAAATTCCTCTGCATTTCAGTTGTAACAAGTTGTCGCTAGCATAAATCGTTTTGAGATAATTAAAGAAATAAATATGTCAGTTCTTCATAAATCATCCTGTAGATAGAGAAAGGAGTATATTCCAACCAAAAATTCGATATAGAGATTTACCTGTAAATACATGTTTCGAGGACTCCTGAATTTCCCACCCCAAAAAAAGCATTTTTAGAAAAATTCCTTGGGTATGTGTGTTCTAATAAATAGCGAACTTGGCATTTGGGTTCCGAAGCTTCCAAAGAAGCGACACGAACATTTTCATGAACATAACCCCAGCTCAAACTACCCTTTACACGGAGGATTTTTCGAAGTGTTTTTATTTCGTATGTGCATTTTATACTATATTTACATTAATTTTAGTATTTTTCTCATAAAATGAGAATATTATTTTAGTAACAGGCATTTGTAAATTATAGGAATATTAGTATTCTTTTGTTATTGTGTTGTAAATTCATGCTTTTTACATATTTACAAGTCTGTGCTTGTGAAATGTTTTTATACCGAAAAACTTAAAACAAACGAGCGATATCCTGCTCATGTTACAAGCCTACTACAATGTGATAGCACCAGATCTTGCAGATGTTAATGCGTTAGTTAAAATCCGTTGGTAGTACTGGAAATAATTGTTATCTTTCAATTAGGATTTAGTTTGGTTTCTTCCCCGACACATTCTCCGGTGTAGTTACCTATTTTTAGTTATTTTAATGTTTATTCAGTTATTTTAAATATTCACAAAGCATGTTTGGATTAGATTTCTACAGAGAAGTGTTCTATGATTGCTATTGTGCGCTGTTCCAGTTGGTGTAGTTTCCTTTTGAAGGATTATTGTAGCTTTTGATCTTCTTTTAACTTTGTACTTAGTCGGCGCAGCTAAATCACTGACGTAGGTTTTGTGTATGTTATGCTTTGGTGGTGTTTGTGTTTATCCTTTTTTGTTGTTTGAAGCGCCTATCACCCCCGGACTTGCATGGCTCTTACGCTTTTTCTTTCAGGCTGGAGTTGCTTTGTGTGGAGAGCTGTTGTGTGTAGGTTGTTTCGGTGTGGTCTGCTGAGACTAGATTGTCAACGGAGTGGGTGTGATCAGCGGAGGTAGCCGTATTGGTACTGTAACCTGACGAGAGTATTCCGAGCAACTTACTGTCAGTTCTTTGGCAGTGACGATGTTGAGTTAGGTCATGCTGTGTGCAGACGGAAGCGAGTCTTGGCTGGGCACAGTAGTGGCAACGCGGCGGTGCGGAGCATTGTTCCGTTGCGTGCCCATAGAGGCATTATCGGCTGTGATGGAGTCCAAGATGTTGATTCAAAAATACTATCCTATTGTCAGAGAGCGGTGTATTGTGCTCTGTCTCTGAAGTCTGGGCGTATTATAGGAGCAGGGCCATTTCGTGCGATTCTGGTGGCCTTCACCAGAGAAGGCTGTGATTTTGTGCGTTCTTTCAGAAAGTACTGCGATGGCAGCTGATTATGGACACCGACAACGCCATTGAAATATTCATAGCCGTCAGTCACGTCTCCTGCAGGTGTCAGCGTGCCAGCCAATCTACTCAAGCTCGTCCGGTTTTATCCGAGACTGGTATCTCTCTATCTGTCGAGCATATTCTTGTCTTGCTTTCTGTTTCGATACAGTTTTCACCATTTACTCTGGATGCACTTTAGCCAATAGTCTTATAGATGTGACTGTACCTGCTCTCTACCCCGAACTTTTCCATGTTTGGTAAACAGAAACTCTGAGTTTCTTATGAGGGTTAATTAAAACGTGAAATAGTTGTCATTTGCATTATTTTCTAAGAGCTTTTGATCAATTCTAGTAAAAAGAGACCCTTCTTTTGTATTGTAGCAACACTTAGCTCCGGGGCTGCACAAGAGAGCAGAATAGATTCAGATAAGAGACGGTTGGGACCGGGGTAATAGGCGTCATAGTAATTTTCGGTGGAAGGAGTGTTAAATAAGTACTCGGAGATTTTATAAAAACCTAATGACTACATTCTCAAATAAAGAGTGACGTTTGGGTCCCTTCTAGGAAGGTGGTAACAGTTACTTATTAGGGTGGCGTCACTTGTCTTGAAGCGAATTCAGAGGTTGGCCCACTTTCGTGGTCAATAAATATGCTTTTGAGAGCCAGCTAAGCAACTGGTGCCCTCAAAGCGAGCTCTTCGTCAATTACCACACCTTTTGAAACTTATGCAACCTGATGTAACTCTCTGTCCGAGGACCGAACTCTACGCTACATCATCGATGAAAATTGACCACAAACATTCAAAGGGCTTGTTTTGCATTTTTACATTCATAGTTAGGTATCACTCTTGCATTTTACTATCTCTCTTTAACACTGATGCAATTCCTTTCTCAGGCTCCCTACATTCTAGGACAAATAGTAATTCAAATTTTCAAAGTTGTTGTTCCTGGTATTCTGTTTGCGCGCTTGTTCTAAGGCTTGAAACGGCCAAACAGCTGGTATGTTCATATTCTTTTTCAAAATATTAAGAGAAAACCCAAAACAAGATAAACATCTACTGATAGGGAATGTATAAATGGTTTTTATAACACTGATATTTAGCAGTAAGTGATACCGTCCCTGGTTTAATGATCGTGTGCCGTAGTTCTTAAATAACATACTACGCTTGATTTACATTGAGCCTGTAGAAAAACTCGGATTAGTACTGAAGCTCCCAAGAGTGTGAAGGTATTCCTGCCAGCGTACCGAGAGGGTGCACGCAACTAGCGGTGAGCAAGGGAGCTCAGACGATTAGCAAGACTTAGTGTGTGCAATACGTTTTAATGAGTGATAGAGGCATTTAAGAATGTAAAATTTGAGAGGAGCATACTGGCATATGATTGTTCAGAGACATCTTTACTGTTAAACAAATTGCAGACCAAAGAAGAGAGAAATTTGGAAGCCCACGTTGCTTTCTTATAGGATGTCGATAAGGATTTGACTATAAATAAAAGAAAATTTGTGAGATATTAAAAAATGGCTACTCAGCACACATATGTACAATAAAGGGTTTTACAGTAATATATTAATAATAATTGACATTGGGAACGGAAGTTCCATGTATTTTATCCCGTAGCAAATAAATAAATCATCGGATGTAAACAACGTTATTTGTATTACTGAAGTATTCGTTATTGTAATATCATTCCTAAGTTTATGTTTAGGGGTAGGACCAGAATTCGACCTGATAAAACATATTTAACTTCACAACACAGTGTGTATTCTTCTAGCAAATACAAACTATTCAGACTGTTCATAAGAGAAGTTCATTACAAAACAAGTATTTCATAAATAAAAAACAACCGATTTAGAAACAAATAAAGAAGAAAACTACATTAGATACAAGTGTGTAATACTTTAGCATATTACTTGAACAGAAAACGTATTAAAATTAGAAGTCTCCCTTTACTCTGAATTAATTTTAGTCTATAAAATTATTTTAGGAAATAAAGCTTTCATCATAGTCTACTTTTTTTCTCAATATTTTCTGCATAACATTTCTTTTCTGCGAATCCATCAGCTAATGCTATTAGTATCTATTAGTTTAATACTCTTATCTTTATTAAAATATTACTGTCTCTTTATATCTGCATAAAGCAGATATCTGATCGCTGTATAGGCATTCGTTTCATTGTATGGCATACCCAGGGGATATGTACCTGATATCCATTAGCTCTTGCAAAACTGTGAACCTTTTTTTACCAATGTTCTCCACGAGGCGCGTTAAAATAATTAGAAAAAATATTATGTTTTCCTCCTCATACTCTTTGCTTTTCGATGAGCGAGTTCCTGAGCAGCAAACATAAGACTGCACACTAGGGAGAAATGCAGTAATACGTGGAGAAACATTTTATTACCTAGGCCCGGCGAAAAGAATGTGAAAAAACAACTGTGGAAATAGAGGAACCAAGTCTGGCGTTTTTAAAAGCAGTTGCATATGAATTTATTAGTAGCTATGCTGCATGAGGGATTGCAGAATTCCCTGCTCCTTCTAGCTTTTGAAATATTGAGCAGACGAGGCACTTTGCAATATTAGATTTCGCATTAACAGATGGGGTAAAAGAAGCAAAGTTATGTATTAATAAGAGAGTTCAAAATTACTGCTTCAGAGCTAACTTGTGAAGTCCGGTGCATAGAAAACTCATTTGAATTACGAAGCAGAAGGCTGATGAAGTACAATCGCTGACACATAACTGGAAACAAAATAATCGCGAAAATTAATAGTGTCGATAGAGTTTACCAAAACTCATATAAACGTCTATGCCATTTACAGATTAAATCTATAGTTAATTGAAGCCTCTGGTAATGTGTTTTAAAATCTTCTTCAAGCATTCTTCTGTCATCGTCAAAGATTAGGACATTTTGAAGGAAGGAAGGAGACCGAGCGGGATGGCCAAAGTGATAAAGTCTATGGTCCATATTTGGGAGGTCCCGGGTTCAAATCCTGGGTCAACCAATCTGACTGGGTTTTTTTTCACGATTTCCTTCAGTCGCCAAGGTAAATACCGGGTTGTATTAACACCACGAACCATAGTTGTACCTTTGGTCTAACAAAATAGTAAAAAAGAAAATAGATGATAATGGCGCATGTTCTGCCATTTATCCACAGAAAACGAAGTCAGGTAGACAGGCTGGAACCCTAATGCCCTCTGTCCGGCACGTACAGCAGCAGAGCTACAGTTGCCTAGCACTAAGGCCCCGTTGAACGCATGACGAAGCAAAATGGCATTGTACAAGAATTAGAAGTAGAAGGTTAACTGTCCGTCACACACCGAGCACGAGGTATCTCCTAACAGATTCGTCGCGATATGATCACGTAGTTAAAGTGACAAAAATAAATAAAAATAAAATAAATTTGCCACTATCACACAACTTTCTCTATCTAGTCATTTATTTTCTTATAAAGTATATAAATTCGTACGAAGTGTTATTGTTTTCTCTACTAAATACCTATGGAGATAGAGAATAAAAATATTAAAATGTGTGTGTGTGTGTGTGTAAAAAGCATAACTGAAAAACGAAACGTCGGATGAACAATATTTTAGGCTCCGCGTTTTCAAAGATGTTACACGAAGATATTCATGAAATCCTCCAAATTACAGTTTACACAGAAAAAGTTTCGTTATTTTCTCTGCATTCAAATACGGCTCTAACGATATTCATTAAATACCATATATTTATGATATTGCATGACTAGTATAAGCTACATCCTAAATTTTCCGCGTATAGCTGGAAAGTCCTCTTCGTTCCGAATGGAATTTGTACATTGCTCCATAACTTAAACGAGACCGACAAACTAACTGCACGAACAACTTAGATCTCGTTGAAGCACACAATGTCTATCAAATAATTATAAGATTAACCTATTCTCAGATATTCATTGTTTTTAATATTGCATGTTTTGAAGTACTTAGTCACCATACTTTTGTTTATCGCAATGATATGCAAATAGAATGGAATTGCAAAGCCGCCATATAGCCACCCTGTGTACTGTATCATCTTTCTGTATTCCCCTTGTATCTAACGTTTGCCTCAAGTAATATGAAGTAAATAGAAAAATAAGCTTTTGATAGAATAGTTTGTAGAATATATAAAAACATGTGTTAATGTGTAGGGAAAATCACATCAGATTTCTTTTTTATATCCATTTTCTGTTAATGGTGATAAAAACTCGCTAGAAATACTTGCTACATTTCGTGTAGGTTAAACGACAGTCTGCCGTTCAAGAAGCAGCTTAATAAACACTGGCCTCAATAATATTATTAAATAAATTAATTCGTAAATAAATGTTGATCACTCAGCATTTCATTTTATTAAAGAATTAAAATCAGTAACTAAAATCTAATCGGGCGAACATCCATTGCCACAATCTGTGTTACTTGACAAACTCGCCTAAGGTTTAATAACTTTTTAAAACCCAGCGGGATAGCTGAGGCGGTAAAGTCTGTGGTCCGTATTCGGGAGGTCCCGGGTTCAAATCCCGTGGGTCGACCAATCTCTCTGAGGTTTTCTCGTGGTTTTCCTCAATCGCCAAGGTAAATACCGGATTGGATATTTAATATCACGACCCAAAGTTCCACCTTAAGTCTAAAACAATAGTAAAATGAAAAATAAGTGGTAATAGCGAATACTATGCCATCTATTTGCAGGCCATGTAAGCAGTTATACTGGACCGCCTTTATATGGGGGCGACGGTTGGACTGGACGGCACCCTAATGCCCTCTGCACGGCACGAAGCAGAAGATTTGGTAGCCATGCGCTAGGGTCCCTGTGACACGTGATGGAGCGGGTGGTTACAGGAATGAGAACTTGAAGGCTAACTGTCCATCACATATCGTTCTAAGCGTTATCCACCAACAGATCCGTCGCGATATCATCAAGGAGTTAAAGCGACGTAAAATAAAAAAGAGAAATACACTTTTTAAAGCCGCTAACTAGTTGCTGCGCGCTATTTGGTGTTCTGTTACGTTGTAACATTATCATATTATTGTTTAGAGGAAGGAAATTATGGTTAACGAGCTTGTTAGCGGTACTGCTGCTGCTGGATAAAGATGGGTGCACTTTTATCCTTATTGATCTCAAAGGGTAACGGTAACAATCTTAACCAGAAAGTTACAGAATAACCCTGAAACTAATCGTGTACCATGCATATTCTTGCTCTATGGAATTGCGGTAATAGTAAACATTGTCAACGTTACACACACTGATGTTTATAAAGCTTTAGTATATGCCTCTTTTCTTTCAAAAAAGATTCGATTCAATATTACACTCTACCGACTCGGCTAGTCTAGGTGGTTAAAGCGCGGACTCTGAACGGAAGGTCTGCGGTTCAAATCCTGCTAGGATGTCCTCCCTGAATAAAATTTGTTTCAGATTTTGCTCAGTCTTAATAACTGGCAAATTCCGGGGAGGTACCTGGCGTTTCCTTACCAAATTGTTTTTCTCAATTAACATTTCATGTCATGTAAAACCATTGCAACCGACTGCGGGGCCGTATGAGTAAGACTGGGCGTTAAACGCTATTCAAAATAAGAACCATACTTTGGATAAAATCCTTCAAACATGTGGAACACAATCTATTACATTTGTCTTTCGCCCAAAGTCCAAATAACCTTACTATAGTTCCACCAGAACTCCCAGGAGCGTATCACGAAGCATTTCCCTAGCATTGCAGATGTAATTTTGAGAACTGTAGAAGTAGAATAAGAATACCGGTTCTGGCGCACAGAGAGATGCCGAAAAACTGATAAGCTTCTTTGATCTATGCCGCTAGCACCGCCCCCTCCCTTTGTGCGCTACTATTTGCCGCCCGGTCGCGTGCCGCTAGCTCCGCCCCCTTCCCTTTGTGCGCTTACCTAATGCCGACAGTGTCTGTGCCGGCAGGTCCTCCCCCCCTCCCCCTGTGGTCACGTGGCGGTGTCCCCGCCCCCTCCCTCCCCCATACGCGTGTCCTCCCTCCCCTTTGTGTTCTGGTTGGTTCCCTGTGGATAGGTGGGGGGAGTGTGTATTGTTCCTATACGGTGACTACATTCCCGCCCCTCATTGTGACTTGTCTAAATCCCTGCCGTGTGATTGGCTTGGGGTAGGGGATGTGCCGCTCGGGGTGAGGGGTTATATGTGAGGGTTCTCGGTGCGTGACGTTGGCGGTGTGGGAATGCGATTTTCGATGCCTGCCGCACATCGGCAAATCGTTTGAGTACATAATTGTGTCAATCAATTAGGTAATGTGTGTTATTGAAAAAAGAATCAATGTTTATATACCGCTATTGCAATTAAACGCTGTTCGTTGAGCAATTAAGTATTTTTGATTGATTAATTGAATCCCACGCGCCTGACCGCCATCGTATATGTATAACTACGCTCACGGTCTTAACCTCTCTCTGGCAACAGCCCGACATGTAATGGAAAGCCCGCCAGCCGACTTCTGTCTGGTAATAACCCGTTTCACCCCCACTCCGCGACTGCGTGCGTGACGTCACTAACAAGCCTCGGCATGTAGACTAGCCCGGCTCCACTCTGTCGGCGTCGGTAAATCATGTTAAAACACGCTCGCCAAGGACTTTCCTTGGTATTCAAAAACAGACGGTTGGCTTCTGCCTGGAGGGTGAATAACAGGTCTCAACATGCATTCCACCCCCTCCACCGCCGAGTGACGTCACCGTCTACAGTATATAAGGAACGTAGGCAGCCGGAGCGATCATTTATTGTTTTTTCAGTGTTCGTTCAGTGATAATCGAAATGGCTGGTGATCATCGTGCATCTGATGTGAATGATTACTGGAGCGAGTGCGGGGAAGATTATTTTCACTACGTATACTTCCATACCGAAACATGCAATGGTTTAATGCATTCAGTGTTGTGTACTCAACCGTCGCATCATGATCAGATGACTACACTGGAAGTGTGTACAGAGAGCTGTCCTGTTTATCGAGGAGCGAACATGTAAGTAATATACATATTTCTATAACTCAGTAATATATTGTACGCATGTTAAATGAAATCTAACTTGAAATTATTTTATTCTTTCAGTGAAAATCACAAGGGTGTTGATGTGGAGGATCTTAGCGATGTCGATGAAGTTGACGATGTCTTCGTCTCGAAACATCTAGCTAAATGTGATACAGAGTCGTGCACCGGATACATGCATTCTGTACTTTGTACTAACCCGGCCCAGCATGAACGCATGACATCCTTCTTCCTATGTAACGACAACTGCGAGGTCTACCAGCGCAGGAAGAGAAAACTCGAGTAAGTAGAAGAAATGTTAAATTACATATTCATTTACTACTTCTAATGCTACTCTGTGTCTAACCTAAAAAATTAAAATTATTACAGATTGCGAATGACTGCGCCTAAGGTACCCGTGCCAATAGAGGAGCTGGATCCTGAAAGACGCGATGTCGATATAGTGGAATATCCAATCGCAGAGCGCCATACACAGCCTATGGAGGAGGATGCCGCTCCACTACCCGCCATTACTACTACCCCTGATGATAAAGCAACGAGGGTACAGGAGTGGATAAATCAGACGACTCCAGATTGCTCGCCCGAGATACACACAGAATCGTGCAAGACCGTGAAGTGAGTATGACACTCTTTGATAGTACTTTTTTGTGTGACAAGGGGAGAGGATTTTTCTAATATATGTATTTTCTCTTTCAGGCGTATGAAATCATTAACTAAACCTATTTCTAACATTGTTTTGAATATATGTTGCAGGGGTGTGAGGAGGAGGCTGGGGAAGAGACGGAACGAGAACGGTGAGAAAAAGCAGAAGAGACGGTGTAAGAGGAGGACTCTCAACGAGGGTCCTATGGTCTTCTTATTCATTGAAGATACCCCTGAGGAGCATGGAGAATCGATCACATGCGCTTGATGACGTCAGCATCTCCCCCTCCCATTCCGTGAACATTGGACTATACTATGACACCCCCTCCCTCTACATAAACTGCGAAAGTGATAAATCATTTGTTTATATTACAAAATCAGACTGGGATATAATATCCAAAAACATTCCAATGATTGAAGATTACCTACGCCAAGAAAAAAAGTTTGCGTGTGATGAATATTGTGACAATGTAATTTATGCATACAATATTATTGTATTTTTTGACCATTCAATTCATTTCATAAATACTTGTTTAAATAATAATGTAATATCTTTAGACATTGAGGGTGTAAGGAACCTAAAACGGCTATTGCCTTATATTGAAAGACATTTGAATATTTTAAATGATTTCTGCAAGTCAGGAGCAACTAGTTTTTCAGGGAGTAGGAGGGGGGAGAAGGAAAATGCTTGAAATGTATGCTAAAGTCAATAAAAGAGTATTTTAGTATATGAATTCAATTTATTATTCATAAACTTATCCTAGTACATTCCTTTACAAAACCATTCACCCAAACATATACATAATTATATAAGTGCTTGCATCAAGTGAGAAAGAGGTTTGTAGGTAAATACTTTGTCATGTAGAACCAGGCAGTACAGTGACGTCTGGGCTGGTATATTTGCAGATGCTTGAATCTCGATTCTGATGTTCACAGCTCCATTTATAACCTCCTCGGGTTGGTGAGAACAGTCTATTACGAATAATGGTGCACGGTGAAGAAAATCCTTTCTCTTCAAGAGGGGATAATTATCTCTTTCATAATAGGAACTTTGAAATTTACAGTACATTTCATATAGTGAAGCAAACTTTGAATTTTTAAAGTCCAAGTTCAAATCGTGGTAGGGGTAGCATTCACTGTTGAGGAATAGTCTCAAATTAGTAATGTTGCAGTGATCAAACTCGGAACTGTTCTTGCTATAATCACCCAATCTTGCAGTCTGCGCGCACACTATGATGAAGCGAGGTTTCTCGAGCTTAGATGTTGTTGCTACATTCCAAGTGAAAGATCTTGTCTGGGGTACAGCAGGCTGGGTATGAAGATCCATAGATCGAAAGGCAAGGTGTAGAGGTTTATCAGACTTGACAATTTTTAGAATGTGAACTCTTTCAGCATCGGAAAGACGAATTACAGGCATCCTCCATTCGATTCTAGTTAACTTTACATTAGCTTCCTCTCCATTCGAACTCAGGACACAGTTTCTAGAATCTTTGGATCTTATGAGAATCAATTCAAACTTGCTGTTGAGTATAAGCTCCTTGTGATCATCAGCAAATCCTAGGAGCATCGAGAGAGGGACTACAGCATTGAAAGCTCCATTCGTTGCGTGTACTATATCAACTTCTTCACCAGGATATGCCCATCCAGCATTCAGCAACCGATTCGACTCCATAGGGTTGAGAGTCACATAATTTCGTATAGTTGTAGTAATTCCAGGATTCCTTGTTCTGTCTATAGTTGTAGCATTCATATCTAGACGTATCTCATCAAACATGAAGGCTATAGCATTATTAGCGAGCTTCGCTGTAGTAGGCGATCCATCTACCTTGGTGAGAGCACCTTCGATGTAGAGATAACTCTTGTTAGGTACCGTATACAAATCTTCAGCTTGGCATGGTATTCTAATTTCATCGTTTACATCCAGAGCGGACGTGTTGTATGGAAGAAAAATATGCTCCTCTTCCTTGGTGATCTTGTCGTCAAAGGCTGGAACTTCTGTCACGTTTAAGATATCCATTATAGCGTTCTGTAACCTAAACCCTCGAGGAACTTGCGGTTAGCACGTGTTAACTCCTCGGAAGCTGGAGAGGTAGTATGCTTCGAACGTGATGTACGTCGTCTATTATAGTATTTGCGATGTCTTTTAAAATGTATTGCCATTGCGTCTTATGTGCAGTCTTGTAGTGATAACTTCGTTCCTGAAGTTGATAGCCTTTCCGTGTTGATCTACCACTCGAATAGTGATCTGGTCTATATAGTTTGTGTCTATGACCGGTAAATATATCGGGTTCGAGGGTTCTTGAGAGATATGATAGCCTGGTGGAACAGAAGGGAAAAACTCGTAGAGCGAATGTCCACTTTTACCGTCAATGAAAGAGCCTGTTGCAATACTGCACTCCACACGTATGATACTCACTTTAAATATATTCACAAGATCGTCAGATTCAAACGCTTCTCCAGCAGGAATTATTTTAGTGTCTGTGAATCCTAGAAGCGAACCAATAGATCTAGCCTTAGAAAAGTCTATTGTATAAGGACATTTAATCTCAGCCTTCATTGTATTATTGTTAGGCCTTATGAAGAAGACTTCATCATTCAATCCTAGTTTATCCTTTAGAAATGCATTGATATCGGCAATCTCGTAGGTTCCATGCGGGATGACAATGGTTTCAGGTTTACCATTATGAATATAATGAAATCTATTATTACTTTCATCGACATTTGGTATTGAATAGAATGTTTCAAAATTCAAGAGAGCAACCTCATAATGACCTGGAGAATCTAGCTGTAGAGGCGGGTTTAAATACGTTGAAATAACAGTGTCTGGCCCACTCACTGTAACTGTATAACTCATCTTGACGATGTAGCAGCTTCTAGGATAAAAGAAATTGCAAGCACAAGTGCCCGCAGATGACTGATTCGAAATTCTGGTATCTCCGTGTATTATAGTAGATTTTAACACCTTGTAGATATTTCTCAATCTCAGGAGGCGGTTTCAAATTGCCGAAACTATCAAAGTAGTATGCGACATCACCTTCTTTCCTTATAGCAACCCAGTGTGTTCCTTCATTATCGGAGGTATCGAGATTGGTAATAAGTCTCTCTTTGAAGTGTGGTTTTAAAGGAAGTTTGTCAATCATATAAACTCCTCTAAAATAAGGAATTTTTAAACGTTTAGCATAATATTCGATGGCTACGTTACTTAGGGCTTCCTCCGGTATATGTACAATCCTCTTCCACCGTTTTTTGCCTTCTTCTTTAAACCCCTGCCTTTAGATCCTCTTTTTTTCAAGGACCTTGCTATTTTAGATGTAGTGGCTAAAGACGACATCAGTGGCATTGCAGGTAAGAATCCTCCTTTATTCCTCTTCTTACACCTTCTCTTTCGGAGTCCCTTTCCTCGTGTCTCCATCGCCTTGTTATGCCTCGCAACTTCTGCTAAATGCCTATCAGCAGCCTTTTTTTATTGACTGCAGAGGCTAACTGAGCAGCGCCGCCTGCTGCAGCGCCTAAAGCAGCAATGATGGGTATCAATGGTAAGAACCCTCCTCTCTTCTTCTTCCTCTTTCCGGCTCCCAATGCAACCTTTCCCTTCATGATTGCAGTTACTAGCCTTGCAGCTAACCTTTCACCAAAAGTTGAATCTGATGACTGCACCCGTTTCCAAGCCTTCTCTGCAAGAATTTTATCCGCTATTTGTCTTGAAGCGGTGTCCTTATTCTCAGCGTACGCGAGGTCGTGCTGTTTACAAGCTTCGTCTAATTGGTTAATTCCGGGGTCTCCTCTTTTTAGACGTTTTTCCAATTTAGTACCAGGCCCGCAATATCTATATCCCGGTAAGTGAGCTTCAAAGGGGAGCGAATTAATTATGGAATTAATAATTCCGGAGCCGCGCTTATACTGCAACGACCTTCCTCTCTTAGCTCTCATGATATACTAAGCGAGTAATTGCATACATTAGCCCTTTTATATCATTGCAATCAGTCATTAACTACTTTACATCCGGTAATATATAAACATCGCACACGCAGTTTACAAGTTAGTTGTTAACATGGAGCTTGTTAAGCAGCACTGCTCTCTACCTATTCAGGTATTAGACTTTGAAAGTGACTTTAGAAGTGATCGTCATGGCAAGTTATTTCCATCTAATGTCAGAGCTCTTATTTTAGGGAGCTCCAGTGCAGGGAAAACAAACGTATTACTCAATATGCTACTCCATGAGAATGGACTACGTTTTGAAAATTTGTATATTTATTCAAAGTCTCTCTATCAACCAAAGTACCAATACCTAATTAAAGTGCTCGGAAACATCGAAGGTATAGAAGTGAACACCTTCGAGAACGGAGATGATGTTTTGCATCCTTCTGAAGTCAAACAAAATTCAATCTTTATATTTGATGACGTCATCACTGAAAAGCAGGAAAAGATAGCATCCTTTTACAGTATGGGTAGACATCGAAATGTCGACTCTGTATATCTAGCACAGTCCTATGCTAAAGTTCCAAAACATTTAATTCGCGATAATACAAACATGATAATACTCTTCAGACAAGACAATTTAAACTTAAAGCACATTTACGAAGATTATGTAAATACCGACATGACCTACAATGAATTTAAAGATCTATGTAAGAACGTTTGGGAGAGCTCCACAGAAGGAAGACCCTTTGTTGTGATAGTTCCTGAATCTCACATGAATGAGGGACGATATAGGAATGGTTTTGATGTATATATTAAGCTCGACAAAAAAGAAAATGATCATTTGTAGTTAACCATGAGCATCGATAGGTTCGGTTCTCAGAGAACTGGGCCAGTTAGAAGAGTGTTTGATCGTTTTATCATAAACAGAGATGTCAAAGGAAACTATCAATTCAAGAATAAGAGATTGTGCAATGTTCACGATCCTGAAGATAATCATGACGCCTCCAATAAGAATTATGTGGATGCTCTCGAAATTAGGATGCAAGATTTCTCTCAGCAAGCTGCTAACAATGTTGAGGTTATGGTTAAGACCCTGATCGATGAATTGATTTCAAGATATATCCTCAAGAGAGATAAGGAAAATAACGTCGTGATCGATAAAGTTAGATTGAAGGTATTGCTAGATCCTGTTCACGATAATAATGTTGTGAATAAAAAGTTCATCGTTGGATATGTCAATTCACTCACGCAGTCGAGAGATGGTAATGGTAACATTATATTCGACAATAAGAGAATCATTGATATAGCGGATCCTCTCGGAGATACGGATGCTGTAAATAAAAGATATGCTAGAGCTATGCTCATTAGGAAATCGAACGAGACGCGACAGCAGTTAAACAGGTACTTACCAAAGGAAATCGAGATGCAAATAGGCAAGAAGCTGCTAGACATTACAGCAAATCTGAATAAAACTACGAGTAAAGTGGATACTCTAACAATCTCTACAAAAGACAGAGTGGATTCTGTAATGGACTCTATTAAACAAGTTACCGCAGAGCTTGATAGAGAAAAAACAAATCTTCAGAATCTTTGCAATCAGAAAATTAGTAATTTAGAAAAGTTAGCGATGAAGCGAGTTTCAGATTTAGAGGCTACAGTCAGACAGTTAAAGATAGAGGTTTTGAATACTCTCAAAACTGACTGCTGCAATGATAAACTTAAGAAAGTGGAGGATAATGTAAATATGATGATGGACGCCTACAAAACTAATATGCAGCAAATGACGAGTCTAGAAGAATCGGCCAGAAGCCAGTACGCTAATACGGCAATCTTTGCTGAAGCGTTCAAAACACATACACAGGAGCATAAGAAAGAAACCGAGCAACTGAGAACTTCGATAGAGATGTTAGCTAAGGCTATCGACACGATGAGAACTCAAGCTGAACGCAGACTATAAATTGAAGGTAATCGTCTATTTCCTCATCATTTGTAAGATGGATAGTGAAAGCATAAGACTTAAAGAGTCTGTAGCCGAGCATACCAGGGCTGTAAAAGAAAAACTGAGAGCTCTAAAAGGTCTCAGGTTTGAGACTCAGCATGTCATGTCCGAAGCTTTGAAGCCTGTAACCACCCCCCTCAAGGATATTTTGGACACTCAACGAGGGTTGCCGGTGAAGAACGTCAAGAATGAAAATGGTGATTCTACAAGTATTTCTACTTACCTCCAACACGTTCGCTCAAAAGACAAGGATCGTATTGATACATTGTTCGGCGTGAGATATCAGGATGGAAGTTATATGCTTGGAAATAAAGATATTCATTTTATAAATAATCAAATATTGATAGGTGATGAAACGTATGAGTCTACCGCCGGTTTGACGGAGCTCATCTTTAAGCGAACGCCTCAGATTTCTGCATACACTAGTGAAGACTTGGAGACATACGCTAAGATTATGAAAAGTACTTTTCTTCATAGAAGTGGTTACAGCAGACACGGTCGCTTGAAATCTGGTAAATCGTATAAATACAAGAATATAATACGACCCTTGCTCAATACACATTCAGGTCTAGGACTGGCATGGAAGGAGCATAAGCCTGATAAGGAGGTTGACTACGTTTTCTGTAGAAATCCTAACACATTAGTGAATAGACTGAGGTTACTTATTGCTTCGAGGGACGCTGGTAATAATAGCTACACTCGAGAGATTGAGGAAATTATCCGGGAATTGAAAGCATCTAAAATTATAGCATGACCACCAAACAGAATATCGCCAGAGAACTTCACGGCTCGGCGAGGAGGAACTATTTACGACGGAAAATTATCAGCAAAGGCATGAATGATTTATTACAAATTGATTTGATTGAAATGATACACTATGCAAAAGTGAACAAAAATTTCAAATACATTCTGATCGCAATCAACTTTTACTCTAAAATGGCATATGCAAAACCCTTAAAGGATAAGGGTGGAGTTAATGTTGCAAAGGCTATGGAGGATATATTACAAGAAATGGACGTCCCTCCCCGGAATATTCAAAGTGACAACGGGAAAGAATTTTATAACAAGTTCTTTAAACGATTAATGTTTAAGTATAATATTAACCACTACAGCACCTATACCAATGTGAAGGCTGCGGCTGTTGAACGTTTAATTCGAACCTTGAAGAATATGATGTACCGCGAGTTTTTAGTCCAAGGCTCATACAAGTGGCTAGATCTTTTACCTAGAATCCTTGTAAAGTACAATGATACTTTTCATTCAACTATCCGCATGAAGCCTAATGAAGTGAAGAACAACGATCTTCTTCTGACTGTGTATAATTATAATCAAGACCGAAGAGAGAAGAAGGCTTCAATGAAGTTTAGTGTTGGTGATTATGTCAGGATATCTAAACATAAAGGACATTTTGAAAAGAGTTATGAATCTAACTGGAGCGTTGAAATCTTCAAAGTATTTCGTGTGAATCGTACCAAGCCTACAACATACATACTAAAGGATAGGAATGGTGAAATCATAAAAGGTGGCTTTTATGGACATGAACTAAAAAAGACTAGCTATCCTAACACATATTTAGTAGAAAAGGTTATACGTAAACGTGGAAACAAAGTTCTTGTAAAGTGGTATGGTTTTGCAGATACTCAATGGATTGATATAAAGGATTTGGTGTAATGTATGAAGACTTAATAAAGACCAGTTGTTATGATTGTAAAATCACGAGTATTTTTTATTTTAAAAATCCTTCATATTTTCTCTTTTTTTGAGGGAAAATTAATATATAAAAACCCTCACACATACTTTAAGTGAATATATACAATGACATTATCAGAGGTAAAAATTAATATATAAAAACCCTCACACATACTTTAAATGGATATATACAATGACATTATCGGAGGGAAAAATTAATATATAAAAACCCTCACACATACTTTAAGTGAGTATATACAATGACATTATCAGAGGGAAAAATTAATATATAAAAACTCTCATACACACTTTAAATGAATATATACAATGACATCAGAGAGAAAAATTATATAAAAACCCTCACATACTTAAATGAATATATACAATGACATTATCAGAGGGAAAAATTAATATATAAAAACCCTCACACACACACTTTAAATGAATATATACAATGACATTATCAGAGGGAAAAATTAATATATAAAACCCTCATACACACACACTTTAAATGAATATATACAATGACATTATCAGAGGGAAAAATTAATATATAAAAACCCTCATACACAATTTAAATGAATATTTACAAAATCCAGATTGAAAAAAACAAGATATCTTCAAATATTTACATATTTACAAGTTTAGGCACTAGCAATCACCAGGTCTAAGGGAATAATGGCCCCACGCTAGAGTCTTATAACTTCCCTCCATCAACTTCCTCTTATCGTCACCTCCCTTCAACGCCAATTTATTTGTCTCAATTGTTGTAATTTTGTGGTGTTTACTCCGAAATGTTTTTTGTATCGAATAAATTTTTAGGCTATGGTATTTTAAACATTCAAAATAATGGCCAAAATCTATTTTATCCATGCCTGTCCTGGTGATGCCCTTAGCTTTCTTAATGGTCTGCCCTCCATATCTGTAGGCGTATAGCTTCGCTCTAATACCGACATACTCCTCCATAATCAAGCCACCCAATTCGTCCTTGAACAACCCAATCTTTTTCCTATTGGCTTGCTTAATGCCATATACATTATCCTTTTCGAAGTTTGAAGTGTCGAAATATTGAGGATTCTCCCTGATGAACTCATAGATATCAGAACTCGTTTCAAAAATAAACGAGTCTGTATCCATGTAATTCAGCAGCAAGTCTTTTAAATTCGGTTTCATGATATTGTAAAAGAAGTCATACATGATAAATTTTGAAATGTCCAAAATGCGTGTCCTATGTAAATTGGTTTGTTCATATGTACTTCCTCTCTGCCCAGTTCGATTCCCACAAGATTTTCCTCAAAAATTATGGTGCGTAGGTAAGTGCTGCGTGCTATCAACTTCCTTGCCTGTTTCCAGGTTCCAACTATTTTGAAATCCGTGTACTTTCTAACATTCTCTATAAATTTCCCATATACGGCGTTATTCATCTTTTTCCACAGGTTTTGGCCGAATTTTGACTTTTCTTGTGCTCTCTTCTCGGTGTTGACGTCGATATATGTCTTCAACCAGTTAGACTGGTCGTAGGACACCACTCTGTGAATATGTCTCACAGTTAGACCTTGCTCGATACACTGCTGCATCACCCTGTAGTGCAAGACATATTTGCTTTTCTGTTCTAATGTTGCAAGCAGTTTCTTGTATTGGCCGTTCGGTGGTATTGCGCTCTGTGGGCAGAAAGGAAGTTCGTTATGGGCGTCGTGGATATGGTCGGGGTATTCGATATCTGCTTCTATCACATATCCAGTCTCTGAATCTTCTTTGACTTCTGCGAAGTTTATGCCTTCAATTTCTTCTCTCGTGAGCCATTTCAGATTTTTGTATGGTAGGGCAGACACCATAGAAGCTCCATATAAGTTGTTTATGTCCCAATAGGACAGGTGTTTAACAGGAGCATGCTGGTCAAAGTTGGACATGTACCTGTGGTTAGCTTTGGTGTAGCCCTTCACCACTGTGCACAGTCCGCCTCTAATAGCCGACTCGAAAAATTCCAGCATGCTCTTGTCGGATATTAAGGAAAGTTTCGCCTTTGTTATCTTCAGCATAGCGTCAAAGGCGAGTCCTGGTAATGTATAAAACCATGCTGGGTCAAGTTTATACATTCCCAGGATGAGATCTCGAAACTTTTCGAAAATATCCGCCAAGAGCAGTATATCTGTTTTCAGGTATAGGTCGCTGTATTCTCCGAGATTCCGGATATTAAAGACCTCCCAGACTTTTACAGCATGCCTGTATTCCTCTTCGGTAATGTGGCTGTCAGTGAGAGTACTGTAGAAGGCCTCCTTCGGTGGTAGAGAAGTTTCTTCGAGAACGTCAAGGCTTGAAACATAATCATATGGGAATATTCCCTTGCTCTTTGCCAGCTTAAAATGCTCCTCAACAGGATATTCTGCCCTTGTTATTTTAAAATCACTCTCCTCCAGCATGTCAGCCAGGCTGGACAGCTTGTCGTCAAGAAACTTAAAGCTGTCCAGAAACCTGAAGCTGATGTTCCTGTACCGTTTGCTAAACGCTATATACCTTTCACCACTTTGAGCGATGCACGATATAGGCTTATTATCATATGCCAGGCGTCTTATCAAGAAGTGGCTGTCATAATTAGATAGACAATGAAAAAAGATCGGTATGAAATCAGGGACCTTTCTATTCAAATTGCATCTATTATGAGCAGCACCTAGATATTCGCCTGTCACATGATCGTGATCCCCCACGCGCAAATCGCCCACAGTGAAAGCAGCAAGGCATATATGACACTCTGAGGCATTGTCAAAATTCTGTTGCTCTTCAAGGGTTAAATCCATAGGTTTAGGATTGGAATACACATCGATGACGTCATTAGCAATTGATTTCAATTGTTTGATAAAGTCATCGACGGCGTTTGGACCTCTAAAGAGAAAGAATTTTGACATTGACTCGTCATGCCTACATATCACCTTCAAGGCAATAGACATTGCTTCATGCTCTTGAACGGCTCGGGTCCAGCTCGAGCTGCTTGAGGGCTCGCAAGAGTGAACCTTCGCCAGAACAGATTCAATGTCTGCGTATATAACAAATGGTACAGGAACGCTCTTGGAGAATGCTTTAAATTCAAGGTATTCATCCTGTTGAGGCATTTTAAGCAGCTGGCATTTTCCACATTTTAATCGGTGCGTTTCCAAGGCCTTTTCATTGGCGCATCTCTTTAGACAGGCCTCACATGCCCATATTCTATGCCCATGTTTGGTGGCTTGACTGGATACAAGTCTGGACAAGTCTTTAATGATGCAGTAGTGGGACTTTTCCCCCTGCTCAATATATAACAGATTGGTATGGTGCTGCTTCTTTTCAGCTGTTTGGTATAGGGGAATAATGTTCTCATTCTCCTCCTCTATACCAAACACTGAAATGGATACTCCATTGTTCTGCTTTTCAAAGCATTCAATTTGATGGAAGGGTGTCGGAAATTCGATACCTTCATAATTGAATGTCTCGAAAAGCAGTTCCTGGGGGTATTTTGTAGTTCTCTGGCCGTCGCGTTTAACAGGGTATTTAGAGGCTAGCATACACCATGCGAAGCAGAAGTTGTCTTCATTCTTTATGTTTATAACAGCGTACTTATTCCTGATTTTCAGTGGTAGTTCAATGTATGAACCTGCCTGTAAAGGATCATAGTGTGTAAAGCCCATCACCAGGCTGAGTATCTTCGATGATGCTCCCCCCTCAAATTTAGAAATGTTTTCCAAAATATCCCCCGCAATTGAAGAGAAGATCTGATTGAGATCGCTTGACGGAAGAATCAATACAGGCTTAGAATTAAAGCCAGTGGAAAGACTCTTCTCTTCATCAGGTTTGCGGATTAAATATTCAAGTTCCAGGGAACAATGCATCTTTAATCCGCAAATGCTTCTCTGCAAGACGCTTTCCACTTCTTTAATAATAAGCTCTTTGCACTCATCTAAAAAGACTCTGGGGTCGAGTATTTCTAATGTATTTACTATTCTACTATTAAAAATACGTCCCTTGAATGCCGATTGGATGGTATTGCATTCCAGCCCCTGGCAATTACTAGCACTAACCTTGGCCTTTTTAATTGTAAGCTGCTCGCTCCCGTCCGATGCCGGCCCTCTCTTTCCATTCAAAGTTGACGCATTACTGGATGATGATGAGGAGGAGGTTGACGGTGCAGCGGCTTCATTGTTTGCACCTGAGGAGGTCGATGGTGCAGCGGTTTCATCGCCTGCGTCTGAGGAGATCGAAGGCGCAGACGGTACAACTTCCTCCAGAATGTTGAATGATGAGGAGGCGGATGGTGCAGCGGACGAGTCTTCACCAATCTCTGGTGATGTCGACTCCTGTGTTGCTAGATCCATGGGCTGGCTTCCAAGGTCACCCAGATCATTTCCTGGAATAATAATAATATTAATAATAATAACAATAATAATATAGAATGTGTAAAAGAAGTTCATAAAATGTGGAAAAAAATTCTTACCATTCAGTGGTTGCTGCATGTATGGGGCAGGGCCCCTCCACTGCTGATTTGATGCAGGGAATGTGTGTGGTGCAGATGGCGCGCAATGAACAATACCGCCTCCGAAATAAAGCCCATTTCCTGAAAATAATAATATTAATAATAATAATAATAATAATAATAATAATATAGAATGTTTAAAAGAAGTTCGTAAAATGATGATAAATTCTTACCGGTCGGTGGTTGCTACATGTATGGGGCAGGGACCCATCCATGCTGATTTGGTGCCAGGTAGGTCTGGAAGCCTGGAGGTGGCGGTGCAGTGGTAGCGAAGCCTACTGGTGCAACGGTCGCGAAGCCTGGAGGTACCGGTGCAGCGCTCGCATGTTGACCGATGCAGCCTCCGAAATAAAGTCCGCTTCCTGTAAATAATAGTAACAATATTAATAATATAAAATATGTAAAAGAAGTTCGTAAAATGCTGATAAATTCTTACCATTCGATGCTTGCTGCATGTATGGGACAGGGACCCAACCATGCTGATTTGGAGCCAGGTAGGTCTGGAAGCCTGGAGGCGGCGGTGCAGCGGTCGCGAAGCCTGCTGGTGCAACGGTCGCGAAGCCTGGAGGTACCGGTGCAGCGGTCGCCTGTTGAGCGATACCGCCTCCGAAATAAAGTCCATTTCCTGGAAAAAAATAAATAATAATAATAGTATAGCATGTTTAAGTACAGACTTCTAAAGAATCTACACTCTATACGTGAAAAAAATACATGTTTTAAACACCCTCGTGAAAAATACATAGCATTCTGGGAGATCGATAGAGTTATGTGACTGCATATGGGTGAGAAACTCCCCTTAAATATATCCTTTTTCTCCTTATACAATCCAGAACTCTATGCTGTCGGAGGCATGCCTTTGTGTGCCAGAATCGACATTGTATGTCTACTATCATGTAATTTTTTTTTTAGTTACAAATGCTCGAATACCAGTCTGTAAATTCTTACCGTACGATTGTTGCTGTATGTACGGGCCAGAGCCACCTCCATAATGATTTGGAACCAGGAAGGTTTGGAAGCCTGGCGGTGCCTGTGCAGCGGTCGATGGATGGTCGATACCAAAATAAAGTCCATTTCCTGAAATAATAATATAGAATGTGTAAAAGAAGTTAATATGAATTGTTACATTACTTTTTAAAACACTGAAGAATGCTTACCATTCGACTGTTCGGATGCCTGAATCATTACGGCATTTGATGAGCGATCCTGCAGCCGGCGTTGGGTATCCTGCTGGAGCTGGATGTATGCTTCAGACATGTTAGCAGAACTGATTGCTGAAAACGCAATTAATTTACGCGTTAGATTTTTATTTATTAAAGAAACGATATATTATTAAGTTAATTTACTTTACTGCGAATACCTTATACAGGGAAAATGTCGATGTATTTTAAACACCTGAGAAATTTCTATTACAGATATAAATCACGTGTATTTCTCGACACAATCATGGAAAATATCTCTTTAACATGATGGAAACAGGCTGAAAGTTTTTACTAAATAAATGCGAGAGAGGAATGAAACATTCACAGTGAATGTTCGACCAGTGCATGCAAGCATGAAGTCTTCGGATCGATTACCGTCGGTTACCCCGGGAGAAATTTTTATACAGATCATTTTTATTCGATTCGCAGGGTTTTTCAAGTAATTGTATTTCTCTAGAAAGGAATATAATTCACCCGGTGAAAACACGTATTTAAATATCCGGAATAATAATTACTCAACAATGTGAATACTTAACTAAACTGATCACGTTTTTGAGAATTCGCGCAGTTAGCTATTAAATGCAGAATAAGCTTGCCTAAAATGAATACTTAACTATTCACATTTCAGAAAATTCACTTGTCTAGCTATTAACTTTTTAGAATGCTCAGCTATTCGCATATAAATGCCATGCATTAAAAACAAGAACGCGAATATAAGTTAAATGTAGAGAGAAATAATTTAACTTTTAAAGTAAATGAAGTGTTTTGTTACAACTTACCAGACATGATGTTCGTTGAACTTTCACTTTGAATGAGAAAAGTTTGCAGAGACCTTAACTGGTTGATTTCAGCGGAGAAACTGTGAGAATTCCCGATGAAGCAGCCTTTTTATAGTGTTCTTTTGCGATATAAAAAAATGCATGAATGAAAGTTTAAGATATATAATACAGCAATTTTGATTGGCTACTCCGAAAATTCGAGAAGGAGAGGGAAATGCTAGCCTCGCACAGGGGCATTTCGTGAGCACGTCTAAACCTGTTAAGGGGGAAATCCTTCGATCACGCCAGCGTTCCTTAAGGGGAATGTTTCTGCGTATGACGCTAGAAATAAAAATATATTTTATTTTTTACATGTACCATTAAAATTCATTGTTAATTATTGTTACATTACCAAAAAATAATCATAGAGTGAAAATAATGTATTATTTCTGTAGATATAATTGTCCTCGAACCAGCGACCTTTCGTTTGTGAATAGACACGTCACAGATGTTTAAAGAACGTCTGATGCTATGTGATGGCTTTATAATTCTATTCTCTATGCATTACCGTTGGAAAAACGAATAGCAAGTTACCATTTGAGAAAAGTTAAAAGTATTTGAAAATTTAAACCAATATCAAAATTCTGATGTGTTACACTCACATGACTTTCTCTACTCTTGTACAAACTATTTTTACAAGCACTTATTCCCTATATGCTTCATGTTAATCGAGATATCGAGATGTCAATGTTATTGGTAATTTTCATGACGATACAAGGTGAATATGATAGGTTTTAAGCGATAGTCAAATTATTTTAACGCTGATTGCTATGTGCCGCATTCCTTTCTCTTTACATGTCCAGAACATAAAAACAAGAATAAGTATTGGAAATTTTAAGGGAATAACAAGCAATATCTCGAAACGATTTACTCATCAACAAGAATGTATATGTTATAAATTATGTATTTTAACGCGATCTCCATTTTTTTGTGTAGTAAAATTTTGTCTATCTCTTATGGTTTATCAGTTTTGCAAAAGTCGTTCAGAATGAAGAATACTTTGGGTGTCATTCCCTGAAAATTCGAAATATACATTTCATTTCTCATTACAATATCTTAAACATATAATATTTTATTCAATATCGTTAGATTACTTGAAATGAATTTGTGTGTGTGTATTAAGTTTATATTAACATGCTGGAATATTCGAAAAATATCTCTCGAATGGATGGGGTATTTAAAATCGTACTCGTCCTATGTTTACTAAGCCCAATCTTTTTAAAAATGGAATAAATTAAGAGTAACGAGGATTGTTTAGGCAAGGCTCCATATTTCATTATTTAGAATTAAACAAATGCTATTAGTCGTAATAATCATGCACATACGACAGCAAGCAAATGCGCGAGTCAATTCATATACAATTAATTAATAAAAAAATATTTAATTGTTTTCATCGATCAGCGAGAGCCTTATTTTAATAACGTATGTAATATCATTCTGAATACTTTTTATTCTTCATATTACTCTCGCCAAATCATATTTCTTTGTTTAACATCCCGAAAAAAAATCAGTTTAATTTTTTGATATCATGTTTGCATTTCTTGTACGCGAGAATTTAAATAATGACAAAGATACAATCGAATGTTTAAGTACAGAATCTATACAGTATACGTTTAATTGAAAACTTAAATCATTAATATTCTTCATGTAGAATTATATTAATTATCGGAAAACATTTTTGTGGTAAGCTTAAAACATGTCTAGATTGGTTTTCCCCTGTGTATGATGGAATTTCTGGACAGAGGAAGCTCTTAAGAAAATCTTTTGTGCCGGTAATTGTTATTTACCCCGAGGGTCTGTGGTTTTTCAGAGCGCTTAGCCTGTTTAATGAATTGGAAACGGGTGTTATTGTTCACTAAGAGCTCTATACAAGACCTTGTTTTTACATTCTTCTGACGAAAATTAATGGTGCGGAAGAGTTTGCCGTTGTCTGCTAATGGGTCTACATATGCATTCTTCAGGGGGTGTACACCATATTTCTTTCAGGCAGTGTACGCCAGTGAATAATTCGTTGAATTTCTCAAAGTTCGCTACGTCTTTAGAAAGAACATTTAAAACGAATATAAAATTTATATTTGAAGTCTTCGTGCGTGTTACTTACAGGTACGCCTGTTTTGAATTGTAATTATTACTTCTCTCGTGTGAGAAGAGACATAGAGGGCTTTGTTGAAGCGTACTCGATGTGCTGGATACCCCTAGCCATTAAGAGCAGGTAGTGGGGAAAACCCACGCGTCCTGGTTTAACCGCCTCTCATGATGGACTGGGCATTGCTGTCACATTGCGTCTTGTTTTTTCGTAAAGGGTTCTCGTGTTAACGTCTCATACAAGCTATTTGCAATTTCGCTTTAAGTTGCTTTTTAATTCATCTAAGCAATGTAATATTTTCTATAAACCCGCAATTCAAAAGAAGAATTAAACACACGTTATTAGCCGTAATAGTTATATACGCGTAATAATCGCGCATATACGATAACGAACAATTGCGCGCGATTCAATTACATTAATTAATCAAAAAAAACTTAATTGTTTTTAATCGATAGACTGCGTCGTTTCATTAGAAGTGAGATATTCATGGTAGATGAATAATTGGGTGAGATATCTCTAGGCGCGCGAGTCAATTACATTAATTATTCATTGTTTTCATCGATCAGCGAGAGTCTTATTTATTTTTTATTTATTTCATAATCAATTCCTCCGGAGCCGACATGAACGCCCCTTGCATGTTAATTCCCCTTTATTTTTTCCGGAATCATATTTCGCAGAATTATATAGAGTTAAGATGGCCGTCTTGCGTACACCTCGAATTTAAATATGGTGAATTCACAACTTTCGGATATGACCGCCAGGGGCGCTGTGTGGGAACACTCGCTGGAGTTTCACTCATATTACCACTTGGCGCGCTAGTGTATGTTGCGAACTGAAGCGGGAGTGGAGGGGATGCAGAAGTCGACTTGCCAGTCCAAATATCGAGAGTCAGTCATTCGTGTGAAACGTCTCGCTGTGGAAGGTTGCGGTCGAGGTTCCACCGCAATTATCACGCGATAACGAGTGTTACGTCAAGTCTGTCCTTTCATCTATGTGTTGTAATATTCTTATAAATCCAAAATATATTTTCCCTCAAAAGTAGAATTAAATAAATGTTATTACTCGTAATAATTATACACATGCTACCACACATATACGATAACGAACAGTTGCGCGCGAGTCAATTACATTAATCATTCAAAAAATACTTAAATGTATTCATCAACCGACTAGCCGCGTTTCATTGCAATAGTAGTAATATAAGGGGGGTTTAGGACAAGGTGTGCGCGATTCAATCAAAAATACTTAATTGCTCGACGAACAGCGTTTAATTGCATTAGTAGTATATAAACATTGATTCTTTTTTCAATAGCACACATTACCTAATTGATTGAGGCAATTATGTACTCAAACGATTTGCCGATGTGCGGCAGGCATCGAGAATCGCATTCCCACACCGCCAACGTCACGCACCGAGAACCCTCACATATAACCCCACACCCCGAGCGGCACATCCCCTACCCCAAGCCAATCACACAGCAGGGATTTAGACAAGTCACAATGAGGGGGGCGGGAATGTAGTCACCGTATAGGAACAATACACACTCTCCCACCTATCCACAGGGAACCAACCAGAACACAAAGGGGAGGGAGGACACGCGTATGGGGGAGGGAGGGGGGCGGGCCACCGGCACGTGACCACAGGGGGAGGGGGGAGGACCTGCCGGCACAGACACTATCGGCATTAGATCAGCGCACAAAGGGAAGGGGGCGGAGCTAGCGGCACGCGACCGGGCGGCAAATAGTAGCGCACAAAGGGAGGGGGCGGGGCTAGCGGCATAGATCAAAGAAGCTTATCAGTTTTTCGGCATCTCTCTGTGCGCTCAAATCGGCTTAACATTTCTACTTGTAGATATGTTTATAAATGCACAGTGGAGTCGATCTTCTTGGTAGAACTCGCTGTGACTAGAAATGTTTTTTTCATCCACAATAATACAGAAGGGCGGTATCTTGGAAACCTGGTTTTCCAAGAGGATGGAGCTTCTTCTCATTTTGCAAGGACTGTTCCTGAGTACCTAGCTGCCATATTTCCACTTGGGTAGATTGATAGGAAATCACAACACATTTGGGCTCAAACTTCTCCGAATCTCGCACTCCCCGCCTGTTATGGGATAATTAAAGCGACAGGTATATAGTCAACATCAGATTCATTGCCCATCTAAAAGAAAGTATCTGACATGGAATTCTCAACATCATATTTGAAAATCTAGGAAAGATGCATAGTGCAGTGTTGCGTGCTGGGAGTTGCTTGTGAATGGACAGTCATCAGGTGGAATATAGCGGACACACAAATGTTACTAAGTGATGTGTTAACAGTTCGTATCTAATGTTCGTTTTCTCAAAAATGTATAGAAACTTTGTATTGTACAATTAATTTTATCGTAAATATTTTAATATGGGAATCTTCAAATGAGGTAATCTTTAATATGAAGCCTAGAAATCCATTAAGGCATATTTTTTAGGATTTTAGTATTTTTACTGTGACTGATTCATTAATATATAATGTGCATTATTCTATAAAATAACTGATCTTTATTCAGCCCAAATTGTGACGTTCATAGCCGTTTTACCAGAGGCATTAATGATATCCGCATAGGAAGATATAAAACAACTAAATATTCAAAATCACCAATTTGTCGCACTAGCAAAATTGTCAATGCTTTCTCTCGTGAGATAATGAAAATAGCTATATATTTATAAATTTAAAGGAGCACTACGATTGTTTTACATAAGTAAAACCATTTTATAATATATATGAATTTGCTAATTAAAGTGTACGTTAAGGACGAGTCTATGCGTATAGCGTGTGACAACAGACAATAAATTATCCGTCCCTCCATCAATACTCTCTACTTTCTTAAGTTTTTTTCGACATTTACTTTCTCTGCTGTTTACTTAATATAAGTACAGTAAGTATTGCACTACACCCGAAAGTTCGACACAAACATTTTACCGAAAATACTTCGTGAATAAAACAAAATATTAGAAAAAGGTCCGAGCGCACGTGTGTGTCTCTTTGAAGCAAAATACAAAAACGGTCGGTTTAACACCAAACTTGGTGTTTAGGTGCAGTATCTTTCAAAGATACGACACGAAGATTTTCAGGAAAATCCCCCAACTGTAAACGACCCTTTGCATGAAAAAGTTTTCAAAAGTTTTGATTTTCTCAAAAATAGCTCTCAATAGCTATATAGCAATAGCTCTAATATACCATATATTTAAGGTACTTTATGACAAATTGAATATTCTGGGAATAGAATCTGCGTCCTCTTCATTCTAAATGACTTTGTTTAATTGGTAAACTGTAAGAAATAGACAAAATCTTGCTACAAAAATTATGTAGATCTCGTTAAAATAGGTACTTGCACCTGGGAAGTCGTCCGGTTTCTTCTCGTGGCTATGTAAAGAACACGGAATTTCACGTAGCAATTCGCCTTTTAAAAATTGACTATCGCTTTAGCCTACTGTATGCTCCTTATAACTAAAACGAAATGTGTAAACGTATAATGAAAATTGATCTGGATAAGTAGACAGAGGAAGAATAATTTTAAGATTAGTTGGTAGAAGAGTGAGTAGAGAAAGTCATGTGAATACAACACAAATATTTTGCAACTAGCATTACATTTCTACTCCAATAGTAAGTATATCTGAATAAGTATTTACAATTTCAAAATAATAATAATAATAATAATAATAATAATAATAATAATAATAACAATAATCATAATAATAATGTGAAGAAGAATACTTAAGTCGTGTATAGACAAAGAATATCACATTAGAACAAAATAACGATAATATTAAGTGACAGTAATAATTAACATAACGATAAAATTAAATCTTAAGAAAATGCATAAAAGGAAAAAATAGCAAAATAACAAACAGTTAAATGGTAAAATGACAGAAAGAGAAGAAATATAAAAATATACACTTAAGTTTGCATGTATTACTTTCTAATTAAATGATTTTAATATAGGCGTTCTGGATAATGTAAGTAATTTCTCAGTTAATATATGCGAATAAAATTTACCTACTATTAGCACATATTCCATAGATTGCATTTATGAACAACAGTTTGAAATGCTTTTTCTGAAACAACTATGTTATAAACCTGATGTAGTCACATGTAACATGAACTATTAGCACTCGATATTTACCTGGTTATTATCCTTTTGAAACTTTATTTCGCAAGTGTAATTATTAGATGCAGGGAAAGGTGTTAGAGATAAGACTGTTTTAAAATATAATTACGCTAATGAAGAGATAAGGAAAGGGGATGGAGCTGAGATTGATACTTGGAGGTAATAAGCTCCTTTGTGTAACAGCATCCCTATGTTCGATAACACTGGAGCCCGTAAATGACTCCTAACTTCGAGTCTTCCTGCCTGCCTCTGAAATTGCCTTAGCCATCTGTTTAATTACATGCTGATTTAGAACCATAATTTTAAGGTTGCGGAGAATGAAACCTAATGTTGGAACCATATCCGAGGTAGTTTACAGTAATGCTGCGTACTAGTTTAAAGGATGAATAGCGTTTCTGTATGAGAGTGCACTAGGATGAAACGCATCATATTTCGCGAATCAGACTTTCATAAGAATAGCTGTAATGGATTTCTGCACATATTTACATAGGTGTAAATGCTAACTAAAACATTTGTAGAGGATTCTTATGCAACTCTTTAAAAATCCCTGTGATGTTAATGTAATATTTCAATACATTCTTTGCAAATTCTTAACTAATTCATAGGAGACCCGTTCCAAACCACATTAAGTCTAATGATATAATTTTTTTCAGGAGATAAGAAAAGCTACTTATATGTAAACTAAAGTAGGTAAATTAAAATACTAAAAGTATTCATTCCCAGAATTATCAAAATCCATTCTGTTTCAAATCACT
This sequence comes from Deroplatys truncata, assembly GCA_030765065.1. Lineage (NCBI taxonomy): Eukaryota > Metazoa > Arthropoda > Insecta > Mantodea > Mantidae > Deroplatys > Deroplatys truncata. The sequence continues at coordinate 262,617,881 of CM060975.1, forward strand.
TGTTTATCAGCTTGCCCTGAAATTCATAAAAAATCTTGGACATGACACAATAAGGTGAACACATGGAACCAAAAATTGTATATTTGTAAATGCATTCAATAAAAGTAAATTGTGTAAGCCATAGGCCGGACTACTTGAATTAGTCTTAGCGAATAAAGGCAATGTTTTCCTCAAAAAAGCTAAATTTATGCATTACTGTTAGAAATATTTTTTGAATATTCTATGGTATTCACCTAAAGTTTTTCTGTTTATTTTCGAAAATACCCAAAACATGCGTTATGTTATTTAAAGTTACGAATAAAAGTACAATATTGGATTAATAAATATAACAATAGTGATGAAAAGACGTGACAATCACTTTCCGTAACCTTATGGTGAAGAAGTTTGTTACCGTTTCTCTTTAAGATCAAGAAGCACTAAAAGTGCATCCATTTTCAAGAAATGGTGATGGTGGTGGTACGCTCTCGTCTCTTGGAATCGTTAACCATAATATTGTTCCACTCAACAAGATATTTTTACAGTATTACATATCAAATAACGCGTAGCAACTGGTTAGCGCCTTTAACGAAATGTTATAGAATAATTGTGAAAGTTCCTTCAATATCGTAACAATGCAGAATACTACACTTACCATTCCATAGTCAATACGGTAATTTGGCGTCAATGTTTCTCATTGCTGAAAACTGGACACCAGACACACAACCTTCAAATGAACAGTTAATATTAATTGGTTTTGAACTTAATAAAGGTTTGCCATGAACACCAGTTTCATGCATTCTTTTGGACGGCATTTAATATAGTTGGACGAAAATAGACTTCACGGAGTGAATAGGAAATCATACAACTTAATTTCGTGCACGGGTGGACTTAAACGGTTTGGAATCGAAGTCCCCATATGGAGTCTTTCAATAGTCAATTCAAACCTATGAAACACACAAGAGAAGTCTTTCGACTCGTATAGAAATATTGGGGGATTTTATGTAGAAGTTTTATGTTATACGATTAGGGAAGGAAATGTCATTGTGTGACCCCTCGTTTGCCCAATATCGGACTTCAAAACTGTACATAAGATTCAACATAATACATGAAACAATATGTAGTCTCACATGAAATATCTGAGCATCCCTCAGAGTCACATTCTTGAGCTGAAAAATCAAATGCCTCTTTAATCAGATTTAATTCAGCAATATATGTGCGAGTACTGTACCCAGCCAACTGCCGGGAATATTGTAGTATTGGGTAATGCACTGGAGTAAGTAGGTGATGAACAATATATAGTTTTCATGATCAAAATTCCTGGTTTTTGTTCCATATGTTCACCATATTGTGTTATCTCCAAGATATTTTATGAATTTCAGGACAAACTGATAAACAAGTGATTTGAAACAGAATAGATTCTGATAATTCTGGAAATTAATACTTTTAGTGTTTTAATTTATCTACTTTAGTTTACGTATAAGTAGCTTTTCTTATCTCCTGAAAAAATTATATCATTAGACATATGGTTTGGAATGGGCCTCCTATGATTTAGATAAGAATTTCCAAAGAATGTCTTGAAATATTACGTTAACCTCACAGGGATTTTTAAAGAGTTGCAAAAGAAGCCTCTACAAATGTTTTACTTGGCATTTATATCTACGTAAATACGTGGTTTATAATCGAAATCATATACTGTTATCCTTCTTGCATGTATTTGATATTTCCGAAAGGAATTAATGTTGTATCCTTATAAGTACTCCAAGAATCACTTAGCAATATACACTTCTGGTTATTTTCGACGTTATCGTAAATGTCAGTCAAGAAAAAGGTTTTTAAGTGTTCTTTTGATACCTTCGCAGTTGTAAAAGCCACCAAACACATTTTTGGCGGAAGAGTGCCTTCAATATCTTTTCGGGCCGAAAGTTATTTCGCTGTGAATAGTATAGTTTTCTTCAATGAGTATCCACTCGTTAGATATATTTTGTATAACCTTGATTTGTATTGCGTGCAGACTCAACTAAGGCAGTTGTCCATTTATACCCTTTTTGATAATGTCGTATGAGAAATTAGTTAATAAATAAATGCATATAGATGGGCATTCCAAATGCAATAATGCTGTTTTTGGAAAGCTACAATTTTCTTGTTTACTTCTTCGGCAAAACATTCCTCATACTGGCTAATATTTTGGTCGTATTGCATATCTCTGGTTGTCGTGAAAGCAATGAAGTGTCTATGGCACGTTCTGTAACTGCCTTGATATATGTTATAAGAGTTTTAAAACATTTAAAATACCAGGGAATGAATTATCCAACACAGTCGCTAAAGAAACCCAAAGCAACCATTTAGTTTATAAATCTTGACTCCACATCACGTCTTACTGATGCACATCAAATGAAGTATACTCTGTCAGTAGGGAAAACACTGGAGTGACACACCAACCAGTAAGCTACAGGATATTTCCCCAACTCCACACATCAGCTACCCAATAAAGCATCTTCCCAGAAGAGATCAGTTAGTCATTACACGCCTAAGAATTGGACTTAGTCTTTAGCCACATCCACCTACTAATAGTCAAAAATCTGGTTACAACCTGCCCATTGTGTAATGAAGAAACAAGACATTGCGAAGTTCTGGACTGCATCCAGACAGCGTTTAGGAAACCTATCCACATCAGAAAAATTATTCTTTTTACGAATCGCATAAATCTGTACACAAAAGTTTCTTCTGTCAACACAATGTAACTCTTCCTTCCCATGTAACAATATCTTACCGTAACCATATACCATCAATGTGTTACGCTGTTAATTTTGTATGGTTTAAATTGTTCAAGCGATCTTAAATAAATAAATTTTAAAAAATCTGACATATATGTGCCCAATAACCCTTGCGTCTTGCATTTCTCAAAACTTTAGACTGCAATAATGGACACAGTTTCTCTCGTTCTTGCTGTCTATTTGGGAGAGAATGCTTTGTTTTGTCTTCAGTACTTTAGCTTGTTTCCTCAAAACTTATGATCACTACATCTCTTTTTCTTCAGGAAATAAAATATTTCTTTGATATTTGATACTTTTTAGAGTTGGATGTCTCTTCAATAACGAGATTAGGTCGTCAATTTATGTTGAAATATATAATTATCAGCATGAGAAGGTTCATGAGATTCCCCTAAAGATTTAGCTAAAATGTTAACAGTTTTGGATTGCCTTTCTGGGGACGATTTATAGTCGCCAGAAATTCTAGTTTCTCTTTGAGGAATACTGTTTCCGTCAAAATGCTAATACTGCAATCTTTAACAGTACTAACCACTTTATCGTCTACAAAATCTTTTATTTTTCCACTATCTTATCCAGTGTAATTTCAGTTGACCAATCAAATGAATTGCCATGTTTCTAAAAAATAAGGTCCACCTAAAATATTGACGGAGTGTAATCATCCTGTCTTCTTTCGCATAGCCCTTCTTGATTTGGATGTCCCGATATTTAAAACACTCCAAATATTAATGGTTTCATTCATGTTTGCTGTATCGGTATAAAATACTGAGACACGTATAGTAAACATCAATTACTAGCAGAGGTAACTGACAGACTGCTGTTTTAACACCCCTCCCCCAAGATTACAGGCGCTGTAGTGGACAAATCGAATGCCTTAGATAACTGAGATAGGTGTTTGTTCAAAGTTTTAAGAAAAAATTCGTCTTCGAGGCGAAAGTCATCCCTTATGAGTAGTAAACAATAACCTAATTTTCACACAGAAATGCCTTCTAAATGTGACCAATTTTTATCTATGTTCGTTGTTAAAATATTTATGAAAGTGTGTCAACGTGAAAGAACATGCTTTCGGTATGTTTTTGCCGAATAAACTTTTATTTATTTCAAAATAAGTTGGTAATGGATGGTTTTAAGAATATTCTTTCATTTTTGCTGCAAATTTAGTGCATTTTTCTGTCTTAAGTTCGCTTACCTAACCTCCATTTCTTCGCATTATGCCAAGATTTGACAAAACAAAACTAAGTTGTATGTTGAGGTTAAAGTAATAACATTTGAGATAATTCATGTCCATTAAATTAAAATATATTAATTCAGTGTTCTTTTTATGTGGATCTAAGGAAACTTCTCCAAGGACATAATCTTTAACGCCGAATTAAATTAAAATATTGAAGATGCGGAGAACTGGAAAACTGAGGTATTTCATTTATTCATCTTAAAAGGCTTTTAATTACTTATAATCGTGACATTTAGGTATGGTTATATGCAGAAAATGTGGAGAACGGAAAAAAGGTTGATATGTTTGACTTTCTCTATCCCCTACTGTTTATTATTCTATCTCTTCTAGAAACATTTCATACAAAAGTGTAATGTTTCTATCTGCTTCATGTTAAGCAAGATGAACGTTTGAAGAAACCATTTCCTTACAAATTTCATTGCACAAGGAGGACATGGAAGGCTGAAGTGATAACATATCCGTAAAAGCGGTTCTCTATATGCTTTGAAATTTCATATCAATTCAGGGTCTCTCTTTGATATCATAAGTAACAAATTAAATATATTTATGTATTAGATTTATATATAATAAAATGTATGTAAAGCGCACAAGTATGTTTCCAAAGAATTTCTCTTCCTTTAAGCAGGCGCTGGGAATGTTCAGTCATAAAAACATGCTTATAGGACAAACATTATGTGCTGAGATGTATTCTAAATATGGTACCTTTCCGTTTTTTCAAATGTCTCATTTTACTTCTTTAAAAGGTATTACTCAGAAACTTGACATCAGGACCGAAGAAGTTAACAAACGTTAACTTTGTTGCATTATTTTCAGAAGTTTTATTTCCAAAATTCTGTCATGATAAATATATAAGCAATTATACAAAATTGGCTTTATTGTTGGAGTACACAAGTCGTTGTTAATAATAATAATAATAATAATAATAATAATATTTGCCGCTTATCATAAAAACCAAAACATTACTCTATTTTACGTCGCTTTAACTCCTTGGTCATATCTCGACGGATCTGTTTATGGATAACTCTTTGAACGATTTGTGGCGGACAGTTAACCTTCTAGGTCTCATCCCTGTAACCACCCATTTCGTCACGTGTTACAGAGACCCCAGCGCACAGCTACCTGATCCTCTGCTTCGCGCCGTACAGATGTCATTATGATGTCTAGTCTAACCGCCGTCTTCACACAGAAAGGCGGGCAGTTAACCTTCTAGATCTGTTCTAGACACTTAAATGACTTGACGTCCTTACTTTATTCTGCTAGCGAGCTCCAATTCATGTTAAAAGTATTACAGTTATTACTATAAATCAAAATATTAGTTGACTAATTGGATAATATTGAAATCTTCGTCTTTGAGCTGCCTGGCTAAGGTTTTATTTTACTTCCCTTTCACCTACCTATAATAGGTAGGGATCGTACTGTATTCCACCCAAAACTTCGACATTGAGATTCCATCGCTAATTTATGTTTTGAGGTCCACTGAACTTTAAAGAAAAACTTCTGTAGAAGAAGGTCTTTGAATGTGTGTGTGTGTGTGTGTGTGTGTGAGAGAGAGAGAGAGAGAGAGAGAGAGAGGGATAGGCATGGAGAACAGCATAACTCAAAAACGAAGATTTGGGTAATACCAAATTTCATATTTGAGTGAGACTGTTTAACAATACCAAGGGAGAGTTTTCAAGAAAATTCCTTCAACTCAAATTACCTTTTTACAAAACTGTGTAAAATTATTTTTATTAAGATTCATATTTTAATACATTTGCATGGTTAATAAAATGCAGGATGGAATTTTTTGCGATCAGTCTATGATGTTCTCTTCATTCTGACAGAATTTTGAATATTTTTTTATAGTAACTGGGCAGTCGTAAGTCACATTAAAAACGTTGATTTCATCAAATTGCGTAATCTTTTTCGCAGCGTTAGTGGTTTTTAAATATTCTGTGTTTGCAATTCTTCCTTCTTTCTTTCCATCGCAAGAACTGGCTATCATAGCTGAAGATTTGAATGCTACTTCCGCATGTTTTGTATATAAATCATAACTAGGCAAAGATAATACATCGAAAATAACGTAGCTGAATATAAGAACCAATTGTATGAAGGCTATAAGAATAGCACATATACTTTGTTCAAAGCCTTTTGAGACAGTGGAAGGGGGGATATAAGGCCGTCGCAGGGCCGGTGCAACAGTCATCACAAAGAGCCGCGACACGGAGCCAACCTGAGCACGAGCAACTGTTTTCCCAGCTTCCCCTCTCCACTGAAGATTCTAAATGCACAATAACATGATTAATCGTGTGTTTAAAATATACTTTTATATTACACATTTTTCTGTAGTCATTAGGCAATTTCATGCCCCTTAGACACCGAGTTCATTCCGTACTTCATCTATCGGGTGGTGTGGTCTGTTTGAACGCAAAATAAATACTTATAAAAATCGGTATAAATTTTGAACAATAAAATAGACTAAAAAATTCAGTTCGTGCGACAGTTATCTTCGTAAGCAAACGTTAGCGAACTGAATAAACCATAATCTGTGTTTTATAACAGATTTAATACCTAGTTAATTTACCAAAAATTAAAATATATATTTTATAAATTTGGTATGTTAAATATGCTATAAAAGTTAGCATTTATATTAATTTTTATATTTGTTTTATGAGACATTTTAAATACGAAAAGTGAGAAAGTTTATTGTTTCACGTATGGAAAAGCCGATTTGAAGTAGGAGTTGTATTGTACTTCAACTGTTGGGGAGCCGAACTTGTAGTAGTTGCAACCGCACGTATGGTAAACAGTTTCCGGTAGCCTTCGCCCCAAATGTACTTTCAGGTGGCCTTTGTCCCAAGTTTAAAAAAAATATTAACTTTGTTATTTAACTGTTTCTTTAAATATTATATATTTATGTTTGCCTCGGCTGCGTCAGTATTTATATTAGAGACATAGATGTCTTGGCAGGGTTGTGGTGCGACTACGAATGTAGGCTTACACAGATTATAATTTTACTTCACTCCTTTTATTAATGTTTGACACGATTTAAATAACACTTCACTGATAGAGAGCTGTGAGATTCTTTTATGAATTACTTGCACTTTTTAACACGAAAACTATTTTTCGTCTCACACGAATACATATTAAATCTCTTGAGGACACTTTTTGTGTCTGGTTAGTAACGCTCTCTGCAACTAACTGAATTGATTTCAACCGCCTAAACTTGTAAATTTCTGTATTTCAAGTCTCTGATTGGCTATTCCTAATCCAATAGAATACCTTCATTTAACTAAAGCTTTTTCTGGTTGTTGATTGGCTACTTTTATAAACTGTCACTAAAATTACATTATTGCTTCCAAGAATCACAAGTAACATTTAAACTTTCTAATTTATTAATGCCTCAAGCTTACCTAATTGTTAGCACCTTTTAACCTATTATTCTCACAGCTCCTACATTATTAAATTAGGTAATATATTCACATAACATTATTACACATGGATACAATAATACAAACATATACAATGACTGTTACATACATTTTTTGTATATTGTTACATAAACATATTGCTTTTAGGCGGGCTGTTATTGAATTTACATATTACATAATTAGACTGAAGTTATTTAAGTGTTAAAAGTACTGCCTCAAAAGACAGAAGGAAAGGGAGGAGGAAAATCATAGCTGCGTCTTCTGCTGTTCCTAAATAAATATGCACATAGCCGATAGATTAATAAATAAAATATAATGTATTTAAGAAAACCGTAATATTTGTTTCATTTGTGTTTATCTAACTGTAATATTAACATAAAACTGTTATTATCTCAGAGATTGTATCATTTGAGGTGATTCTGAAACCGAAATAATGTAGATGTTCCTATTAGTGAATACAAATCAGAATCTAAATGCATATTAGAACATCGCTGTTATCCCAGTTGCTATGAAGCATCTTGGTAAATGTCGGCATTCCAAGCTCGGCGGGAACTAATAAAGTTAATGCATCCATTGCATTTCAGCAGTTGTTGTGTCTCATGCATACTTGATGCAATCGTCAGTACGTGCGTGTGCCGAGATAAACGTGCACATTGTGGTAAAACCTTCCTCTACGATTTATTTACCCTTGTGTGCAGAAAAAGGGGCGCGTTCCCCTAAATCACAATGTTTCTTTCTTTTTCGCATTTTCCGTAAGGTTTTTAAAACTTTCTAACAGTAGGCTTTTTCCAGCCCTTATCGCTTCCCTCGATGACTGGCTTTAAACATTTCCAAGAAACAAAAATAAACCAATTATTAGTGATGCTATATTTGGTGGCTATTAATAGTCGGCCCATAAGTAATATATTTTAATGGTTTATGCTGCGACTAGTGTAGCTAATGTCCCCACGTGATAGTTTTAGACCCGACTTTGTGGGGAAGTTGTGAATGAGAAGCATTAAAATGAGCAGCAGCCACAATAGCAAACCTTTTTTACTTTCTCTACTACGTATAGTAAGTAGGGGAAGTATTGTATTCCACCCAAAAATTCGATACCGAGATTTCACCGAAAATACATGTTTTGAGACCCCTGAATCCAAAAAAAGCATTTTTGGAAACATGTCCGTATGTGTGTCTGTGTCTGTTTGTGTGTGTGTGTGTGTGTGTGTGTGTGTGTGTGTGTGTGTGTGTGTGTGTGTGTGTGTCTGTCTGTGAACAGCATAACTCAGAAACGAACAGTCGGATAAACACCAAACTTGGTATTTAGATTCAGTATCTTCCAGAGGTGCGACACGAAGGTTTTCAAGAAAATCCCCCGCCCCAGATTACCCTTTACATGGAACATTTTTCGAAAAGTTTAATTTTCTCAAAAATGGCATATGTTTAAGATATTTTCATGACAAATAAAATGTATATCTTGAATTTTCTGGGAATGTCTCCAAAAGTATTCTTCATTGTGAACGACTATTGCATAACTGGTAAACCATAAGAGATAGACAAACTTTTACTACACAAAAAATGTAGATTGCGTTAAAATACACAATTTATATTATATACATTTTTTTGTTGAGTAAACCATTTTCGAGATACTGCTTGTTATTCTCTTAAATTTTTCAATACTTATATTCTCAAATGGGAATTCGTTATTCATTTTTTTGTCTTGGATATGCAAACAGTATTAATCTGTGGCAAAGGGAATGGTGCTGCACCTAGCAACCAGCTATTAAGAGATATGTATGTGCTTAAAGGCTACTGTATTTCTATATTGCCCTTGTAAATATATATTCCCCTTACATCTACAAGAAAATTAGCAATAAGATGAGTCTGCAAATGTTTATCTCGATTAACATGAAGTAGATGGAGAATAAGCCTTTGTAAAAAGAGTTTGTACAAGAGTAGAGAAAGTCATGTGAGTGTAACACATCAGATTTTTTCTAAAGAGACACTAAACGAAGTGTAAGGCAGTATTTTTAACACCTAAATGATTTCAGTCTAATTATATAATATATAAAATTCAATAAGAGCCCGCCTGGAAGCAATATGTGTATGTAATAATTTGTAAAATGTATGTATCAGTCATTACATATGCTTATATTATTGTATACATGTTTAATAATGTTATGTGAATGTATTATGCAATTTAATAATGTAGGAGCTGTGAGAAACAGGTCAAAAGTTACTAACAATAAGGTAACAATGAGGTAACCTTGAGGCAATAATGAGTTTGAGAGTTTAAATGTTACTTGTGATTCTTGGAAGCAATAATGTAATTTTAGTGACAGTTTATAAAAATTAGCCACTCAACAACCAGAAAAAGCTTTTGTTAAATGAAGGTATTCTATTGGATTAGGAATAGCCAATCAGAGACTTGAAATACAGAAATTCACAAGTTTAGGCGGTTGAAATCAGTTCAGTTGGTTGCAGACAGCGTTACTAACCAGACGCAAAAGTGTCCTCAAGAAAATTAATACGTATTCGTGTGAGACGAAAAAATAGTTCAAGTGTTAAAAAGTGCAAGTAATTCATAAAAGAATCTCACAGCTCTCTATATCAGTGAAGTGTTATTTAAATCGTATCAGGTATTAATAAAAGGAGTGAAGTAAAATTAAAATCTGTGTAAGCCTACATTCTTCAGACGCACCACAACCCTGCTAAGAGAAACGTGTCTCTACAAATACCGAAGCAGCCGAGGCAAACATAAATATTAAATATTTAAAGAAACAGTCAAATTACAAAGTTAATATTTTTTTAAACTTAGGGCGAAGGCTACCGGAAACCGTACCATACGTGCGGTTACAACTACTACAAGTTCGGCTCCCCAAATAGGATACAACTCCTTCAATACAATCTACTTCAAATTGACGCCCAAAGCGTGGTGCAAATAACGTAAAGATACAACTCGTACTTCAAATCGGCTTTTCTATACGTGAAACAATAAAACTTTCTCAAGTGTAAAGGTATTGCTGTCATAAAAAGGATATGTAGCGGTGCAATTGTGTTGCATACCTCGAAGAACTGAATTCCGTTGGTAGAAAAATTATATAACCACTTTGGTCCATAAGGATTTAGATATATTATTATTATTATTATTACCCATTATCGTTACTTTTTATGTAACTTATATAAAGTATACTTACGAAAGCCTATTTTCTATTTATTTCAGGAAGACTTTCAATGCACATTTCGTTGTAGGTACACTCGCTACCATTTATGCTATCCCCGCAGCTCATAGAGGCAGTTTACTGGCCTTCACAAGTGAGTATGTATACCAAGGAGTGGCGCATGTCTTTATCATAGAAGACTTGCTCCAACTATTGAATTAAGTTCTTTAGGATGAGGCGGTGCATTCGTGTCTCACAATTTGTGGTTATTAGGGGTACACGGGAGGGCTAGGAGGTTACGACAGGTTCTTTGGCGAGGGAGGTTCTCTGGGTTTTGCATGAGGTTTCTTCGAATGGTCTTAGGAGTGGGTACCCTGGCTATGGTTGTCAACTCAGTTACATGAATGCACTTGTAGTTCCTTTGTATCATATGATTTATTCTTTATCTGTCGTAACACTCGCCACCGCGTAATCTAATGAAGATGGTTTGGCTATGGTAATGAGATGTTCGCTCGTCGGTTCGTGGCCGTCAGATATGAGGTTGATGAGGCTTGCACGGTGTCGCGCCGTATCGATAATTTACTATTTGACAAAAGCGCTCGCGCCGTCATTCGGATCTCCTTTAATGTGTAATTTGTTCGAGGTTAAATACACTGTTACGTCGGAGGGTCTCTCTCTCTCTCTCTCTCTCTCTCTCTCTCTCTCTCTGCTGTGCAACGTCTTGGTCTGCGAAGATATTTTTGTGGACTCCTCACCAAGAAAAACCTAAAATCGCCACGACACCATTTTCCTCTTCTCTCATTCCTGATTTTGCTTTCTCTAGTCGCATGATATTATTTCTGTGAATTTATTCGCTATTCGAAATTATATTTTTCTTGGTTGGTCAGTTTATATTTTATTATACACACAGATGTTTAGGTTTCCCAGCTGGTGTCTGAGATTTAAGAAGGCACGCGGGCTAAACCATGTACGTATTGTCTTGAGCACGTAGGGATATATTACAAAAGAAAGTGACCGGCTCGTCGGAATGGGCCAAAGTACCTGCTTAAAATATTTATAATCAAGCCCATTTCCCTTAAATCGCAAGAAACAAGTGAAGAACGACAACACTTTAAAAAATACAAAGGTATTGAAACATTAAAACCAGCAATAACGATATCCCGGATATTAGCCGATACCAAAGAAAAGCTTATTTTAATTAATTGTGTTTTAAAGAGTTCTGCATTTTATGTGTGAAAGTTTCTGTGTATTTCTTAAGGTTTAACAGTTATATTCCTTCGGAATGAAGAGAATTTCAGAACCTATGCTGAGAAAAATCAAGAACTTTGTCATCTAAATATTTTAAACGTATGACATTTTAATAAACATTGTTGCAGCCATTTTTTAAAAAAATGATTTCGAAAATTTGCCCGTGTAAACAGTAACATAGGTGAGAGGATTTTGTTGAAAAATTTGTCACATTTTTGGAAGATTCTGAGCTTAGCTGCCAAGTTTGGTACTTATTCGACATTTCGGTTTTTAGTTGTGCTACTCACAGGTACAGGCGCGCACGCACACACATACACACACAAGCACGCACGCACATATCTGTTTCTAAAAATAATTTTTTCTGGTAAAATATTGGTATCGAATTTTTGTAAACAGACAGAAGTCAGGCTTTAACCAAGAAATCGTCTTTTATTGTGATATTATTAGCTACATAACGCAACAACTTACTCAAAGGCCTATCCCAAGTCAGTTTTTGACCACTAAGTCGTTCATGCTTTTCACATGCCACCACTTCTTGTGCGTCTTCATGAATTTACATCATTACATATCCGGGAAGTCGTTTTTTTTTGCATTCGTTGTAGGCAACCTAACCTACATACCTCTTTTGCTGTTCTTACAGCCCTTAGGCGCTACTCTGAGGCAGTATTTGTAACACTTAAGTGATATCAGTCTAATTACATAATATAAAATATAATAACAACCCGCCTTAAAGCAATATGTGTATAATATAATATATAAAGTGTATGTTATAGTCATTGTATTAATGTTTATACTATTATGTACATGTATAATAATGTTATGTGAATGTATTACGTAGTTTAACAATGTAGGAGCTGTGAGAATAGAAGCAAACTGATTTCCGTAGCAAACAGAATTACAAAGTAAAAGCCGAAAGTTGCTGATAATGAGGTAACCTTGAGAAAACAATAAATTTAGAAAGTTTAATAAAGGCTACTAATAATTCTTGGAACAATAATAATGTAATGCAGTTTATAAATAGCCAAACAAAAATTAGAAAAACTAAAAGTTTAATAAAAGTATTCTATTGGAGTAGGCTTAGCCAATCAGAGACTTGAAATAGAGGAAATGTACAGATTCAGGCGGGAAATGCTACAAGGAAGCGTAACCAAGCAGATCGGTACGGTACAGGTTCAGAGTGACATATGAAATTTAATTGCGGTGAGAATAATGCAAAGTTTGCCTGTTAAAAAGTACAATTAACAATAATCTCACTGCTCTGTAGTAGGATACAACAGTTAAGTGTTATTTAATCGTGTGAAGGATTAATAAAAAAAAGTAGGTACAATACAATTATAATTTGTGTAAGCCTTATTCTTTAACCGTACCAGCCTTGCTAAGAGATACGTGATTTACAAATTACTAATGACGAAGCCGAGGTATACATACATATATAACATATAAATAAACATTAAAGTAAAAAGTTGATTCTAAAACGTGGGGCGAAGGCCACCGGAAACTTTGTACTGTACGTGGGGCGAACACTCCTAGAAACCTATCTCACGCAAGTTTGGCTACGATACGAGGGGCTGCAACTACTGCAAATCTTATCATAGTGTGACTTAGTCCAGTTTATCAAGTGTCACTTTTCTCACTGTCACTGTTTAGCGTTTTTCTAGTTCAGTTTCACGGAAAGTTCACTTAACGAAGGTGAACTAGTTCAATTCTCCTCACTTCTCTTTCTTCGTGACGTAGTCTCTTCACGCTGAACGGTTCATTTCACTCGCAGTCGAAGCCGAATACAACACCTGTCGCTTAGCAGTAGCACTCGTTGCACTCGGAACAGGCGTCACCAACTCGCCGGAGATGTCGCACTAGAGAAGCGTTCGCTAATTCATTCGCTCGCTCACTGACTGATTCGATTGAACTCTAGCACTGCGCGAGAAGCTCGCTTATATAGGCAGTGGAAACTCACAGAAGGTTCTTGAACGTTCTAGAATTATTTCGACACACTTTCTTAAAAAGAGGGGGAAGAAGAGCTTCCAGAAAATTCTGATTATCTCCCGATAGCCCACCCGGTGTTTACGCTGGCGAGCGCAGTTATCGTTGTTTACTAGGACCGCTCGGCGCCGACTCCCGATAATCTTGGGACATAGCTGCTTCGTCACAATAGCCATAATTTTATAAATTTTCTACTATTATAGACATATAATATAGTCATATTTGCATTTAAATGCTTATTATTTATTGCCTCTCCCTTTGCTTATATTTTTATTTCTTAGTGCCATTTCATTCTTCTCATCTACTACTTTTTTGACAAGCATATGTTCTATGGTACCTCGATATTTATTTGTTACGAACGAAAGACGCACATTCTATCTGTTCGACTCAAACTTTACAGCCATAATAACGTCTTAACATTTTCGTAATATAAGGCAAAAGTACTTTTCGTGGCTCGAATCCGATCAATGTGCGTTTATTTTTAAAATAAAGTTGGTCACTGAATAGGCATTTGTATGCGATATTTTTAAAGGTAGTCATTTTATACTTCAACAAGCTATTAATAAGCAACTAAGTAAATAACAATTAACATCATTATATCGATCGCCCAAACAATAGTATGTAATACATGTGAAATGTGCAGTAGCGGCTCGTGAGAGTACATTTTGGGTGTTCACACAGCGTTCAGACGGCCCTGAAAATCTGAAATAGCATCTGTTGCATAATAGTGCTGATTATGAGCAAGCTAATACAACTGAAACCGTTCCTAACAATAAATAATAATAATGCATAACTCGTCTGAGAAAGATACCTTTTATATTTGTTGTTGGCGATAATTAAGTACCTACACGTGTTAGGGCAAGAAAGGAGTAGTGTTAAATTAAATTGTAGTTGAGATTATGGGTGGTAGTGAGAAACCGGAAGAAGTTCCGAGGTTGTACCTTAACGTTCCTACTTGTGCTACAGTAACTCTAACTTCTGGTGAAGTGTGCTACCACCTAGTGGCGTTGACGTAAACTTAGTTACAGTATGGAAAGAGAGTACAAGAAAAGCTTCACGCGCTAGTGGACTCTTTCACGTGTGCACGGCCCGTATACATTTGCCCCATAAGCAAATTACGTCATACCAGCTGCGCATGCGCAGAAGTTCCATAAAATGTGCACAAGTCAAGATGTGCTGGCAACTGTGTTGCTATGTGTAATCCAGTTTAGAGGAGTAGTGCGGTAGATTTAAACGCCGCCGATTTTAAATCATCACATGTACGTACGTGCATTCAAAAAAAATCAATAGATCCACAAGATGTCAAAATTTAGGCTGTTCTCGTGCTATTAGACTGCAGCCGTCACTGGTGAAAGATTTTTAGTTGCTTCACTGTTGGAAAGCCAATTTGAAGAACTGCCCCAGGTATCTTACAATTTGAGAAAGGTTAATTATTGCTGTTCCATGTATGGTACAAAGTTTCCGGTGGCCTTCGCCCCAATATTTACTTTCCGGTGGTCTTCGCCTCAATGTTTAAGAATCAACTTTGTATTTTTATGTTTTCTTTAAATATTACATATATATTTATGTTTGCTTCAGCTGCGTCAGTATTAATTTTTTAGAAACATGTGTCTCTTAACAGGGTGTGATGCGGCTAAAGAATGTAGGCTTACACAAATTATAATTTTTACTTCACTCCATTTATTACTCCTTCACATGATTAAATAACACTTCACTTATATAGAGAGCTGTGAGATTCTTTCATTAATTACTTGCATTTTTTAACACGTAAACTTTATGAATTTTATATGTCTCACACTGAATACGTATTTAAATGCTCGGGAACGCGTCTCGCGTCCAGTTAGGAACACTGTCTATTGACAACTGACTTCTACCGCCTGAATTTGCAAATTTCATCTATTTCAAGTCTCTGATTGGCTAATTTTACTCCAATAGAATACTTTTATTTAATTTCCAGGTTTTCTGGTTGTTGATTGGCTATTTATAAACTGTCTCAAAAACTATATTATTGTTGCTCCAAGAATTACTAGTAGCATTATTAAACTTTCCAGTTCATTATTGCACTCAAGGTTACCTCATTGTTAGCAACTTTCGGCCTCTATTCTCACAGTTTCTACATTATTAATTTACCTAATACATTCACATAACATTATTATACATGTACATAATAATATAAACATAATGCAATGACTGTTACATACATTTTATATGTTATTTATACACATATTTCTTTAAGGCGGGCTGTTATTGAATTTTATATTTTATAATTAGACTGAAATCATTTAAGTGTTAAAACTACTCCCTCACTGGATACGTGTATAACGGAATCTGGGGAATAGAAATATTTTTTTCTGGATTCTGTTATAAACCACTTACCCCCTCATAGAGTTATACACCATAACCACTAAGTTTACCCGAGAAGTTTGCCTTTTACAAAAATGTGGCAATATATTGTTTCAAGTGTGAAGAATGTGTATCGCCAACAATATTTACGACGTGGTAGTTAGACTGCAGATTACCCCACTTCTGAGGGAGTTGTAATCTTGCAGTTTATTCCGGTCACATAGAAAGTTTCGCCTCTAGTAACGTATAAAGAAAGTTTAGTACGCACGAAAAGTGAGCAGGTTGTCACTTTGACTGTTTCTCATGCCGAAGATAGGTCAGCCTCCTGGGGAATCTATGCGATGCATCTCTGAAGCTTTACTGACGTGCTGGTAGCCGTAAACTCAGGCTCAATATCCCAATAAATTCTCAAGTGGATAACGTCCTTAAAGAAGATCTTCGCAACTCCTTGTGGATGAGACATGCTCGTATATTTCTTCGAGTGTACAGGGAGAACGATCTGGTTCAAGAAAGTGCGAGGTATGCTTCTGAGAAAGTAAAACCTTTGCTGAACTGTACTAAATCCCGAATCATTACCTAACTGGCTTAGACGGTCATAGCTTTATAAATGCCCCAAAAAAACACAAACACACACCAGGTTCCAATACTTACAAAGGAGATAGTACGCAATAAAAGAGGAAAAACAGTTCCTGTAAATATTAGTCGTAAACATAATTTCTTCTGAGTTATGTTCTTATTTTGTACAAGAAGTGCATCTTGCATTCCAAGCACTTTGGCACGAAACCAATGAGAAAACAATATTGCACGCAGAGGTTTGTTATTATGGAGCACAATGTGTTTGCATATGATGTATCGAGCAAGAACAGAACACAAGAGTAGTCAACCTACGGTATTCCCTGCATGCTATACGTATTGTTCTATCAGTCAGGTATGATATTTATATCTGGTAGTGCTCAAATGGCGCATGTTTTGTTGCGACACTGCACTACTGCAATGTTTGTTGTCCTTCTCTGAATCAGATCACCCCATTTTCATCATAGGGTTAGGCAACAGCTAACGCAAATCTTTCATGAGCGATAGAATGGTCGAGGAGGGTCAATACCTTGACCTTCCGGTTCTTTTCACCTTAACCCTTTATATTTTTAACTTTGGGGCCATTTAACCCTCCGTCAGGCGCGCGCTTTGGTAGAACGCCGTTAGTCGTGCGGGGCCTAGTAGACCCGCGCTATATTTTTGTTGTTATTGTTTGCATTTTTGTTTTTTTTTATTTTATTTTTTTCCTGCTTTTACCTTTATTTAGATTAAGCGTACAAGGCTTTCATTAATATATATTATCTTACAACATAAAACTACAAGCTAAGATATGAATACATATACGTTATGAATTATATTACAGTAAGTATAAAGAAATGCATTGCCATTTCCAGGTGTACATACAACTTGTAATTTCAAATTTTCAGTTACTCAGAATCATTTACACCAGATTCTTCAGGTTTATATTTTGTCAAAAGGCCTTTCAAATCACCGCGTAGATTTGATGCTGTTGATCTCCTTTGTAGCTGTTGCAACAGTAAAGCTAAAGATAGTGACTTCAAATACTCCTGCCTTGTGGAATATTTATTTTGTTTTCCAAGGAAGATAACCCTAGAATTAATACCTGCAATGTTCAAGATATGGTCAAAAATTACCATGGGCCACCTTCTCGTTGTTCTGGCTACATTGTATGTAGCACACAATTTATCTACTGCAACAACTCCACATTTAGTGTCGTTGTAATGAAGGATTATTTCAGGCTTTTTCTCAGCACCTTCTGATAACTGTGAGGATGAAACATGTAGACTTGAGAGCAAAACTACCTTTTTTACCCTTTTTTGGAACATATGAAACAAGTGTTTCATTTTTTGTGAAGCCAAATATGCTTTCGTATTGTCTGCGATCTTTTGGAGAAGTGAAATTAGCGGGTAACTCTTTTTTGTTCTTTCGCACTGTACCGACGAAAGAAAGTTGTCTTTTGCGCAATTCATTCACAGCGATACACTGGTAAACCAATTATCTGCAGTTACATTTCGTCCAGTGCCAGAGATTGGTTCAGTTAGTCTCAGCACTACAGCCTCTGTCGAGTTAGTTTGCAAATATGGTCCGTCCAGCTGCTGTCCACAATAAATCTCCATGTTAGTTGTATAAAACAGTTTTGCATCACTCAAACAGAATATCTTTATGCCATACTCGTTTGGCTTGGATGGTATATATTGTCTAAAAGCACATCGACCACGAAATGCCGGCAACTGCTCGTCGACAGTGACATTTTGTCCAAGAGAATAATAGTTCTGACAGTTGTTCAGAAACAATGTAAACATTTCTCTAACAACAGCCAATTTATCCAATTTTCGTCGCTCCACTCATTAGCTCTTGTCATCAAAGCGAATACAGCGTATTAGAAAACTGAATCGTTTCGGACATAGTCATTCGGAACAGAGGAATTCCAAGATCGGTTCTCCAAAACTCGTGAATATTCTGGTGTCCACCACGAAAAATTCCTGCCAGGTACAATAAGCCTAGGAAAGCTTTTATTTCTATTACATGTATAGGTCTGCTGTCTCTTGCACAATAAAATTTGTGTTGCACACTGCCAATGTAAGTATTTGAGCTTTCAGTAATCAAATCAACTATATCTTCGGTAACAAAAAGGTTCCAACAATCAATTTCCGTTTTCGCATTTTTGGCAGCTCCTATCACACAAGGAAGTTTGGTCAATATATTGTGAGCCCTTGTCTGTGTTATTTTCAAAGGTGTTTTTTTATTTTGTTCCATCTCTTCCTGTGAATAACAACAGAATGTATTGTCAATAATAATAATAAGAAGAAGAAGAAGAAGAAAAATAAGAAGAATTACTATGATACGCATATGATGTTACCTATAAAATACATGTTATCACACAAGCTGCTTTCATCGTCTTCCTCTTCATCTTCATGGTCAGTTTCTAAATCTAAAGATCTCGTTTCGAGTTTATCTTCTGAATCAGAGTCATTTTATTCATATAAGTTGTCATCCACGGGCAAGGCATCATCATCACAAAGTAGGCGATGTACTTCTTCCAAATCATTCGGATTTTGTAGATCGTACCTTTTACTCGTATTCATGACGAAGCAGTAACAGCTCCGTGCAATAGTAAAGCAATATTGCACAAAAGCTAATGAGAAACAAATCTGTCAACAATATGTAACGAGAGCAGGCGCGCGGGGCCTGGTTGACCTGTGCGACACGTAACTGCTGATTATTCATTCCTCCAGCCAAACAAATAAACAGATAAGGTTATCCCTGCAGCAAATAATCGCGTAAGGTGTAATGTTAGATGTCCTAGTCAGGCAATTGCACAGGTGCGTTCTTTCGAAAATTATAACATTTATATAATGCCAGGGGTCTCTCAGGCCCCTAGCGACTGACGGAGGGTTAAAGACCTGGCGTATGCAAACCCCACAAATTATATGCAGACGAGAACAGGTGTTCAGTGCCTGTGACGTAATCCAGCAACAACCAGAGGTGTTCCAAATAATGCGTGATTCCCTAAGACGCACGGTGGAAGGCTGCATTGTAATGGATGGTGGCCACATGAGCACCTGTTGTGAATAGTAGATTAAGGACATGGTAACAATTGATGGTAGTGAAGTAGAGCATAACTCAGGAGGTCTTAAGTTTACAAGCAATGTTTAGAGGAATTGTTTTTCTTCTGCTGCTGCATACTATCTGCTCTGTAAATATTGAAAGCTTTTTTCCGGACACCCTGTATATGAGTATTACAAAATTCAACCAATAAACGTTCAGGGGTTACAGAGGGATAGTATAGTAATACCTTGATGTAAGACACCTATGGTTAGTGACAACAAGCTTTTGAAGGTACCTAAGTAATGATATTTCATTTGAATATTCGTAGCGATAAATGCAAGTAAATGAATATTTAATACGATCCATTATAAAATAGTTAATTTTCCTTCGACAAGCGCCAAAAAGCTACCTTTGTGCCATTTTCAAATACATAAATGTTGTTTTTTCTGTATAAATGCTATAAATCAATAATTCTCCCAATAAAACTGTGATATCAATGTCAAAATACAAATACTATTCACTGAAAGCATACTCACATCACTTATTCTTTTTTGTTCAATTTCTATTATTCATAAGGCAAACTTTTTAAAGTGATTTCTTGTACTTTGGATAGAATTTCGAATGAAAATATTCATGTACAGTTAATTTTTTGTTGCAGTTGGTAGTGAGAGAGATGAATAGGTTGGGAATGATGGTGGACCTATCCCACGTTTCTGTGCCCACAATGTTGGACGCCCTGCGTGTGAGCAGAGCTCCGGTCATCTTCTCCCACTCATCTGCGCATGCGCTGTGCAACAGTTCCCGTAATGTGCCTGATCACGTTCTCAGATTGCTGGTAAGGATTACATCTTTGAATATTTATTACCTGGCAATGATATAATATAAAAGTGTCATTGTTAGGGGTGCCTGTAAGGATTGCGCCATCGTGTAATGACACTAGTTAAATAAAACAAGAAAGAAATACATATTTAAATTATCTTGTATTCAAAATGCTGAGTTTGACCTTTGTATTCAAAGTAGGAATTCTTGAAACTTTATTTACGACGTTCTACTTAAACATAAAGCAGGATTTTAACTTATTTTGTAAGCTTTGTGTTCTATGTTGTCCAAAATTAAAAAAAATGTAATTTAAGGAGCTAAAACCCAATATAAACTGCTGATTTATTCATGGCCAAGTGTTTCCTAAGCGAAGCAGCGGAATGTTTCCGAAGTGCTTGGATTTTCTAGCTCAAATTAAAATATAGTGCCATTAAATTTATATTTGATAGACTAGAAAACAATGGGGGGTGGAGAAAAAATCAGCTGCTTTATGTTATTAGAGGTGAAATGCAAGCCCAGCGCAATCCCACGCAATATTTTTAACATAGTTCGTCTATTTATAGCCCAATAATAAAAAATCATGATTCCGTGGTGTAATTCTTGAAATTATAATGTTTTTTGTTCTTTTCTTTTGGTGCTTAGTGTTAATCGTATTTTCGTTCATGTGTTATTTTGTCCACGACGATGATTAATACGATTTCTACAAATTTTATATTTATTGCGATGATTTGAAAATGCGTTCAGGTATGTAGAAGTGCCTGGACACCATCTAGGATATAATATAAATATATGGTAGAATCCAGGACACGGATTTTGATGACCTAAAAGACCCCTAAAATGAGCTATAAAATGTGCCAAAAATTGTTAGAAATTGACCTAAAATGATGAAAAAATACCTAAAATGAACATTCTCTAACAGAACGATGGTTATTCTGAACAAATCCTAAAGATATTGGAACATTATGTTTTATTTTTGGTGCATGAGCAGGAATATTAGGAACATCTCTAAGAATTTTAATTCGAATCGAATTAAGACAACCTGGATCTTTAATTGGAGATCATCCTTTCCGTTGCAATGTATGACAATTTACATCCGGAGATTCTGGAATGTGAACGACCGGTGGTTGTCGGCGAGAACATTGTTACACATTGAGAATCTTCAGCATACTTGAAGAGTGACAGATCACTGGGTGTTCATGTTGTATCTGTTCTGTTATAAAGCTTTCACCTGAGAGTACTTTAACGATTGTGCACACAGTTTTGTATCATGGATTTTTATCCAACACACCTTTAATTTCCATTGAGACCTTTTCGCCAATATGCCAATCACACGCTCTTATTTATTTTGAATATTCTTAACCAATGCTATTGAATTTTCCAGAGCTATGCCCCTTTCTTAAAGACGTGTGATAGTTGATGGTAAAGAGCCAAAATTTGCCTTAATATAAGCCAATTTTTCCTCCGTTTCATCGTCTTTAAACACTTCTTTGGCTGCCCTAATTCTTTAACATCTTCTGTGTCAAATGAATTCACAAAGGATTCGCTGTTTGAAAATGCTCGCAGAAGTAAAAACAAGCTTCTAATCAGGAGCCCCATTTTATTATTGGTGTCGCGGGTAAAGGGACATCTGGAGCTTTGAAATCTTCTCTGGGTGAATGGGATTTGACGAATATCTTTTTTGCATTTTTAAAAAGTGTGTCCACTTGTTGTGAAAGTATGACCTCACTTCTTCTGCTACTCTGTGGATACCGTGTGCCAAACAAGTTATAGCACCATTTTTGGATAGAAATTCAAAATCCAAATCATATATATGTATGTGCGTATATACCATTTAAACGAATTCATATTTTGAGAGGTGGTAGTACGGACCAAAACAGGAAAAAATGTCCAGTAAACGTGCGTTCTAAAAGGCATACCTTAAGAGCTATGAACATTTGTTCACCTTTGGTACTCTGAAGCATCTCTTATACTGCAAGCTCTTTGCTATTACGTACGACCTGCAGCAGGCAGTAAACAAATTAGGACACATTACTCTGTTATTGTCCATGAATACAGCATGCAGTAAACATCTGTTAGTGTTGTTACTATAAACCGTATTCACAGTTCTGGGTAAGTGCAACGCATATTCTTATTAGTTCTAATGGAATCAGTTTGTGTTTTTATGAGTTTTTTAAATTATTTTACATTGTAGGTTTATCTTAAATATTTGATGTATGCAACCCCAATTAATGATGTACAAACGCTACAAGGAAGGCGTCATCAATGCCTGCCAGAGCATCCGTAACCAACCTGGAGTGTGACAGTGCGTGATTGCTTAACACGCTGGACAGAAGCATGCCGTACTATGAATGGGCACCATATTCAGTACCTCCTTTAGCGATGGTTCACAAGTGCAGGTCTAGTGTAATTGCAAGCAGATTACACTAGAAACTATGCTGATTCACAGTAACAGAGTAAAGTATCCCCGTTAGTTTACTGCATTCTGCAGGTCAGACATAATAGCAAAGAGCTTGCAGTAGAAGTGATGTTTCACAGTAACGAAGGTGAGCAAGTGCTCATAACTTTTAAGGTATGCATTTTAGAGCCCGTGTTTAATGAGCATTTTTTTCTTGTTTTGATCCACACTACCACCTCTTAAACCATGGAATGCTGTTTCTTTAACATCCTCTATATGGCTGCATCGGTTACAAAAAACAGCACGTCTTCATGGCGAATTCTATCAGGCCACAGCAAGAACATAGACTCAAACAGAATATACATACTTGAATTATTTACTTTCTATATCATTTCAGAAGTGAACAAAAATACTTTACCTGGCCCATTCGTCTCTAGCGTCCCCCCTACAACATTTGCTACGTATCGACTTTCAGCATTGCTTGTTTCGTCTATAGAGATGAAGATCTTCCATCTGACTTCATCTCTTATTCTTTCCATAGTTTCGTTATAGCACATGGGAATATATTTTTTCTTAATATGGATTCATCCGGTAAAGAAACTCCCATGTGACGTTCTAGAAAGCTCTTCATCAGAGTTGTTTATTTTCTTCAGTTGAATACTCACAGATACTAATTGCTTACAAAAATCGAATGTGCCCGCCTTTGCCCTACTCTGAGCAAGCAGTTTTTCTGTTGTTGGCGTTTTCCACTGCACACATGTTTTTTCGCGCCGATATGTTGTTGCAGTGTAAATCTTTTCTCAGCCGCCACTCTAAACTCACTAAGTTTACAAAATAATAGAGCCATATGTTGAAAAAACTTCGTCCTCACGCTCTTTAACCATATTTCTTAAACTAGTAGCCTTGCTAGGCGTTACTTTTGGCATTATTTCAGGCAAGTAGATAACACGAAAAAAAATCCTGTAACCATTGGTTCACTAAAGCAGTCAGAAAAGAAGTGAAAAGAACGTGCTTACACAAACAGATTTAGGGACTTCCCGGTTCCCGTATGATGCCATGCAACCCAACTGGAGCCCATCACAACTTATTTACACGTAAGCAGAGATGATGGTATATACTTGTATTATGCGTACAACTACTGGTAGCGAGTGACAACTTGGAAATGCATTTTATTTCCGTATTCACGAAACAAGGACGTATTTTTAAGAGTATATAAATTGTTAGAATGACTAAAAGAAAGCCTTGAAAATTTTTAAAAATGCCATAAGTGATTAAAACAGCGGTAAGTAAGAAAAATGACGTAAAAGCTCCACATTTCTGCAATCAGAAGCTCGTATACAGGATGTATGTATTTACAGGCATTCCAAAGGATGAAAAAAATGACATGTCATCAAAACCCGCGCCCTGGTACAATCCTACCATTAAAAATAAATAAAACGTTTGAGGATGTCGTAGATTTATAAAACATCCTATCACACAAAATAGCCGTTGAGATACGCGTGCAAAATGTAAAATGCACATAGGTACAGAGGTTTATACTTAGGTGGAACTGGGGATGAATGACAATTTGTATATTTATCAATGTGCAAATATATTCGCACGGGATATCCAGTGTTTTTTGTTTCACACGTACAAAAACACTTTCCCAATGAGGCTTGCAATGATAGGTATGAGAGTGGCTTCTTCTAGAAGCTTGCGAAGAAGTTGCAATAAAACGTTACTTTCTATGGATTCGTGCCTGAGTAACGGTGTATCTCAGACATGCGCAGACGATTCCAGAAGACAGCCACAAGTCCAGATCTGGACTTGTGGAATAAGAGAATAGCACATATCCGTTCCAAGTAGTACCTGTTACTGTTCCTTGTGGCAGCACCTCAAAGCATACCTGCCAACATTGCAACATACAAAAAGAATTAGTGCAGTACCTAGTAAACTATTCGACGATATTTTGCATTGTAAATATAAGCGCAAAGTCACACTTAATTTCACATTTTGACCAATTCGTTCCTGTCACTTTAACCATATTTAAAATTTAAACAGCGTAGCGTCAATAAGAGAGAGGTCACTGCTTACTGTATCATATAAAAAAACATATATTGACCGATTACAATTGGAAAATATGCCACACCCAGCGACAGTCAGGACATGAGTTCACCTGATGAAAACTGAAAGAAGAAATCCACCCCCAGAATCAGCATTTTACAGCGTCAAATGTCCTGAATAGAACAATGACCCGAAACATGCGAGAGTTTCACTTCAAAGGAGGATTAAACAGGATTACCCAGCAGCCACGTCGATCCTTTGAAGTGGAATATTCTGAACGTTGTTAATGTAAGTGGACTGAAAACAATAAAACGTTTGCCAGTTAAGTAACTATGTGTACCGTCTCTGTAATCACCCTCGCACATTTCACCCCTTGTAACAGCATAATATAGATATTAACCCTTGTTTTCCAAATTTCCCTAAAAACAAAGGTATTTTAGGCAGCCGTACGTTGTATTCCAAACGCTCGCCGTCGCATTCAGTTCCGGGAGGTTAATCGCGCTCGATAGTCCCGGAAATAGACGGCTACGGTTCGTGTTTCCGATATTAGCTTTCCGGACACTGCAAAACGGTGCACTGTTAACACACCCCCCGTACCCCGACCGCCTCTCAGGTCTTTTATGTTTACACGCTGAGAGAAAAAGAAGAAGGGTGGTGGAAAACAAATTCCAACTCTTTCAATAATCCGGTGGCTTATTGGAATGCGAAAAGAATTCCTTGACCTACTTGGAAATGAATAGATAACAACTCTCATCTTCGTATTCGTGCAGAAGAATTTAATCATTGTGAGAAACTAGTTCTTCGCAAGGAGAAATTTACTTAAAGAAAGAAAGAAAGCCAAGCCAACAATTGCTGGTGAGTCAGCAACGTACAAATGATTCTCTGTGCCTCACAAACATTTGCGTTTCGCATGAAACTGGTTAATGCTATTATTATAACACTAAATTGAATTTCGAGTTACAGGAGCGATGAGTAGCTTATAGGGATTGAAATAAAAGGTTGAAAAATGTTGTCTTCACTAAACAGAAAGTAACAAAGTAGCACTATATATATATATATATCTTATTTTTACTCTCTCTACTGCGTATAGTAAGTAGGGGAAGTATTGCATTCCACCCAAAAATTCGATATCGAGATTTCACCGAAATACATGTTTTGAGACCTCCTGAATCCAAACAAAGCACTTTTAGAAAAATATATGCTGTGCTCAGCAGAACTCAAAAACGGAAAGCGGATAAATACCAAACTTGGTATTTAGGTTCACTGTCTTTCAAAGATTTTCAAGAAAATCCTCCACCTCAAGACTGCCATTTACATGGAACATTTTTCAAAATGTTGATATTCTCAGAAATGGCTCTAATGACTTTGATTAAAATATCGTATGATTAAGACACCTTTATGGCAATGAAATGTATATCTTGAATTTTCTGGGAATGTCCCCAAAAGTCCTCTTCATTCTGAATGAATTTTGCATAAGTCGTAAACCGTAACAGATGGCACAATTTTACTACACAAAAATGTATATGTCGTTAAAACACACAATTTAAGTCATACACTTTTTTGTGGGGGAGTGAACCGTTTCCGAGATATTCCCTTTTATTTGTTTGAATTTTCCATTGCTTACACCTTTTTCTCAACTGGAGTTCGTTATTCGTTTTTTTTATGCGCTGGACATGCAAAGACAATGGAATGCTCCACATAGCAACCAGGTCTTAAAAGATTTGACTATCGCTTAAAGCCTACCATATTCCCCTTGCACTATAAGAAAATTAGCAGTATTAGTTTCTGCAAATTTTATATCGATTAATATGAAGTATATAGAGAATAAGCGTTTGTAAAAATAGTTTTTACAAGTGTAGGAAAAGTCCTGCGAGTGTAACACTCAGATTTTTTTTCTATTCCCAAAGTTATATTTTCTATACATATTCTATAATGAGCAAAATCTACTTTGCTTATCATTCTGATTATGTACGTTATGTTAAACCGCGCTGTTTGAAAACTATTGGACATTGTTTGTTTTTAATACACATTCCTTGCTCCGTTTTTATTTTTACACTATTTTGAAGGCAAATGACATAGTTGTAAATATTGTGTTTGCGTTTCAAAGAAATTAGCTGCTAATTTTTAATTTCTCTGCCATTTCCTATAGTAAGTAGAGGAGGTTGCATTTAACCTAAAAATTCGATATCGAGATTTCACTGAAAATACAGGTTTTCAGATTCCTTAAATTTAAATAAAATCTAATGATACATTCCTATGACTTTCTCTACCCTCTATCTTTATTATCGGATATACAAATAATTCTTACTAAAGCTTATTTTTCTATCCACTACATTTTAATCCAAATGAACCTTTGCAGAAATAGCCACATTGCACTTTTCGTTATAGATACAAAGAGAACAACGATAGTCAAATGTTTAAGAAATGGACGATATACACTTGCCTTAAAATTCCATACTGCTTCCATGCAATCCCGAGAAACAGCTGAAAATCGATCAAACTTTAAAAGAATGACAAGTATTGAGCAACTCGAACCTTTAATTACGGATATGCCATATAAACCTTATTTTAAGTAAGTTGTGTGTTATAAAGGGATCAACATTTTTTTTTGTATGGTACGTTTTCTTCTATCGCTTAACAGTTATCAGTTATACAGGATTATACAAAATTCCTTCCGAATGAAGATGACTTCTCAGGTTATTCCCAGAAAATTCAAGTTATACATTTTATTTGTCATGTAAATATATTTAATATATGATATTTTAATAAAAAACCGTTAACTGTCACCTTTTAAAAACTCAAAATTTCAGAAAAAATTTCATTTAAATGGTGGGTAAATTGGGGGGTTTTCTTGAAAATTCTCATATCGCCTCTTTGGAAGATACTGAACCTAAATACCAAGTGTGGTATTTATCAGACTTTTAATTTTTTAGTTACGCTGTTCAAATACGCACATTTTTTTTCTATTCAGGGGATAGTGGTCCTCAAAACATTATTCACGATGAAATATTGGTATCGAATTTTTGGGTATAATGCCATACCTTCTCTACCTACTAATTACGTGGTGGAGAAAGTAAAAAGCATTTTTAGAAAAAGGTGTGTGCGTGTGTGTGTGTGTGTGTGTGAACTGCATAATTAAAAACAAAAAGTCGTTTAAATGCCAAACTGGCATAAGTTCGGGTTCTTCAAGGATGCCATATGAAGATTTCCAAAAACGCCCTCACCTCAAAGTACCTTGTGCATGGAAAGCGTTTTGTTGTTTTTTATTTTTTCAAAAATGGCTGTAACGATTTGGTCTACAATAATACATGTTTAAGGCATTTGTGGGAGAAATAAAATATATATTATCTTATATTTTCTGCCAGTGAAGTCCTCTTCATTCTGAATGGCCTTTGTATAACTGGTAAACCGTAAGAGATACACAAAACCTTAAGCAAAAAATGTAGAGTAAATGTAAGTTCACGATTTATGACAAATCAAGTTTTCGTGGCGCTAACCCTTGCCGAGAGTTCATTACGTTAGTGTTAATTTTCGAATATGTACTTTTGAACTGGTAAGCCGCTGTTAGTTATTTCTCGTGATCATGTAAAGAGCGTGGAATTCTAAAGATATCGCATAAGAAATCCGCTTTATACTTTCTCTACCATCTACATAGTAGTTAGAGAAGGTATTGCATTCAACCCAAACATTTGATACTTAGATTTCACCGAAAATACATGTTTTGAGGCTCTTGAATCCAAAAAAACCTTTTTAGAAAAAGGCGTGCGCTTGTGTGAGTGAGTGAGAGAGAGAAAACAGATACTCAAAAACGAAAAGTCCGGTAAATACCATACTTGGTAGTAAGGTTGAGTACCTTCAAAAGATGCAGTAAGATGATTTTCAAGAAACTCCCTCTACCCCAAACTACCCTTTACATGGAACATTTTTCGAAATTTTTGTTTTTCAAAACCTGGCTCTTAATTATTTCGATTAAACTATAATATATTAAAGATAGTTATATTGCAAATAAAATGTATACCCTGAACTTTTTAGGAATAGCCTGTGAAGCACGCTTCACTCAGAAAGAATTTTGTATAATCTTGTATAACTGATAAAAGTTGAGCGATAGACGTAAACGTACTGCATAAAACTGTAGATCTCTTTGAAACACAGTTTTTTAAAATAAATCTTGTTGTGGCGTAAGCCGTTTCTGAGATCCGTTATTAAAGTTTCGAATTGTTCATTTCTTGCCTCATTCTCCTAAAGTTCTGTCAACATTCAGTTATGTCTCCGGATTGCATGGAAACAGTATGGAATTTAAGGGCAAAAAATATAGTGTTCAAATTTGAAACATATGTCTACCGATGTTCTCTTTGTATTTATAACGAAATGTGAAATGCAGCTATTTCTGCAAAGGGATCCTTTTTAAATGCAGTAGATAGAAGGATAAACTTTAGTAAGAATAGCTTGTAAACTCACTAATAAAGATAGAGCTTGGAGAAGGTCATGTGAATGTAAAACGTCAGATTTTTAGAAAAAGGTCCGTGTGCGTCTATGTATCTATGAATAGCATAACACAAAACCGGAAATTTGTGTAAATTCCAACCTCGGCATTTAGGCTCAGTGCCTTCCAAAAATTCGACGAAGTTTTTCAGAACCCCTCTACCCCAAACTTTGCATGGAATTGTTTTCGAAATTCTTTATTTTCTAAAAAATGCCTCTAACGATTTTTATTAAATTGCCCTGTATTAAAGATCTTTACATTAAATATAAAATGTATATCTTGAACTTTATAGGACTAGCCTGTGAAGTTCACTTCATTCGAAAGGAATTTTTTTATATTCTTGTATAACTGATAAAAGTTAAACGATAGACGAAGACGTACTCCAGAATAAATGTATATCTCTATAGAACACACAATTTATTTTGTGACGATTATTCAATCCTCACGTACAGGAAATAAAGCCAGCATTATATATAACACATCATAATAGATTACGAAGAAAGAGTGCCGCATTTTTTACGTAATGGTCTCCGCGGAGTGATATTAGAGTTGAATGAGGTTAACCCGCGATGCCTAGCGACACGTGTCACATTCAGTATCAGTATACCTGAGACCACTTTTAGTATCAGTACAGCAGAGTCCTCGTACATATGCAGTAAAGTGGAGTCTTGGATTGCATCTTATACAGTTGTGTCTTTGCTTCAATGAGGTAAAGTTTTGTCTTCGCCTGTATGCTTCAAGGTATTAAATTACGAAGAGAATATTATTTGTCTGCAGTATATTAGACACAACTGTGAGTTATTATCATCGCTGCAGCTTGTCTTCACTACTTCAAATATTTCCAGGATAATTTTAAAAAGAAAGAATTCCATCATTCAAGCAGCATGCACACGTCTTGTAGAAGTTTTGGCTGTCTACAAGATTAGTCAAATGTTCCTGTCTTGCAACGTGAGAATCGACGACCTTTCGAGAACATCAATAGTGAAGGCCCACCGGCTGGCTTTACATGGCATACCACCTAGACATCCGACACTGAAAATTATCTGGTAAAAACGTTCGGTTTTACTTAATTTTTTCTATTTCAGCTGTTATGCTACTTCAGTTTAACCAGTGTATAACATGCTCGGTAGGCTTTATTGTGAATTATTTTGGTAGGCATGCTAAGAAATCGTTTGTTAAAATCTGAAAGATACTGTTCACATACTCGGTTATTAAAAGGTGTGTACAGTGAAAGAGGAACATGTGGAAATTATAAAACACAGTGAGAAGTGAATGAAGTTAGGGAAATTATAAGCTTAAACTCCAACAAGCTATAGTATGCAAGAAAGTTTAAATTAGAAATCATCATTTTATGTTGGAAGGTGATAATGAAGTTTTAATAATGTTTAAAGGTCGAGATTTCTATATAACCAACGTCCTCGGGTAGTAGGGAAGGTAGTGGTAGTTCTAATAAATACACGAGTCGTTAAAAAGGGTTGCGTTATTCTTTCCACAACTCGCAGCAAATGGTAGCATTTATCAAGCCAAGCGATAACAGGAATAATTAACAATTATTAGCTTCTCGCCACAAAGCACGCTGCAATCTCGAACAACCTTTTTTGTAGCATCAGGCATTTCCAAGATATCCATTATTAATGTTTGAATTGTTCAATACCTCCTCATGCAAGTCTTTTGGATATTCATTTGTTTCTCGCGATTGCACGCAAGGAGTATGACATTTTAAGGCTAGCGCATAGCGCCCAGTTCTAAAACATTTGACTATCGCTATTCGCTTTGTATCTATATCGAAACGTGTCATGCAGCTATTTCCGGAAAGGTTTATTTCGATTAAAATAAAATGGATAAGAAACTAAACTTTCATAAGAATTGTTTGCATACCCACTAAAATTCATGTGAGTGTAACATCAGATTTTTAGAAAAAGCTCTGTGTGAATGTGTGTGTGTGTGTGTGCGCGCGCGTATCGTAGCTCAAAAACGAAAAGTCTGATAAATACGAAACTTTCTATTTAGGTTCAGTATCTGCCAAGGTTGCAACACGAAGATGTTAAAGAAAATCCCCCTACTCCAATCTACCCTTTACAAGGAACATATTTTAAATTGTCTTTAAAATTAAAAAATGGTTCTAGCGATTTTGATTAAATTTCCACACGTGAAAGATATTTACATGACAAATAAAATCTGGCGAATCTGCTCTTAGTTCTGTTTGTTGAAAATGGTTATAAAAGCAATAGGGAAGTGAATAAAATACCGTAAAAGTGAGTTTAGAAGTGGATTGATCTCTTCAACAGCTGGTGCCCACCCCTTTTAGGTGCTTTAGTTTTATAGGCAAATCGCGTAATGAACACAACAAACGTAGCAGTTTTTGATTCTCAGCTGCAACTGCTACACTCCTTTCCTTCTAAAAAACATCCCTCGGCTACGCTTTGAGGCTGAGGGCCCTCAATCTCTCAGCTACGCCTTGAGACTGAGTATCCTACCGGCTTTGGCGGCATTAAATATTCGTCTGTTGGACATATAACACATCATTTTCATCACCATGGAAGGGAACTAAGAGCAGATTGTCATAAAATCTATATCTTGAATTTTCTGGGAATAGCCTCTAAAATCCTGTTCATTCGAAAGGAATTCTGTATAATCTTGTATAGCTGGTAAACGTTAAGCGATAAATGAAAACGTACCCTACAAAAAATGTAGACCTCTTTAAAACACACAATTTATTTCAAATAAGTTTTTTATGACAGCCATTTCTGATATATCCATTATTAAAGGTTCAAATTGTTCATTTCTTTGTCGTTCTGTTAAAGTCCCATAAACATTAAATTGCTTCTCGCGATTGCATGGTAACAGTGTGGAATTTTAAGGATAGAATATAGCGTACATTACTTAAACATTTGACTATCGCTGTTCCCGTTGTATCTATAACGAAATGTGTTTATTAGCTGCAAGGGTTTTTTAGATTAAAATATTTTAGATTGAAAAATAAGCTTCAGTAAGAATAGTTTGCACATACACACACGCGCACACACAGTAATAAACCATAGAGGGTAGAGAAAGTCATGTGAATTCTATTGTATCCTTATGTCTACAACCAGATTTGTAAATGTGTAATGAAAGTTTATCTCGATTAAGTAGAAAGAGGATTAAGCTTGTTTAAGATTCGTTAGAAGAGTAAGTGGGTAAAATCATGCGAATGAACCATAGCCATCGACACATCAGATTTTTAGTATTATTAAGCTGTGTACTACACGGAAGATGTGCCTTAAGTCTGCCTTTTTCTCCCACTAGCACCTTGTTTGCGTAATAAGTTGAATAGCCTCTTACAGGATACAAGTGCCTATGAACTGAGTTCTACCTCAGTCACACAGCCCTTTCAATTAAGAGCTGCACTATTTGTCTAGCAGATATAAACCTCGTTGAATGTTCATAGTTACCCACTCCTAAACCTCCAATGAACGAGACGTCTATCATATAAAATCAGTCAAAAACAGCGCGTTTATAAAGTTGGGGAGAAAATAGACTAAATTCAATTGCAGATACACAGTCACAATTTTATTCTAGCATTAATTTTGACTTTTGCATTTTATATAGCATGCTAATACCTTATGTTGTGTTTAACAGAGCTAATATGTCTAAGAATGCCTTAGAGGCTATAGCGTATGTACAACAGAGTTCGACACTCGCGTAGTGTAAACGAGATTAAGAGTTTAAAACCCATTGAGTTTCTAGGTTTAAAGCAACTGGGTGGTATCGTGATCATTCCTTCAATGTTACGAAGTAGTAATAGGTTTCGAATCCTATATAAAATTACCTTGTCCCTTTTTAATAACTCGGGCTTGGATATTTTCTGCACGAATTATCATTAAATTAATATAACAAATAATTACACTACTAAACTAATGCTTGAGGGGTACCTCTGTCTTCATAAGAATTAACATTCAATTAGTACAGTATCGGATACAAACAAGACCTTCACAGCTAACAAAAATTAAAAGGTGAATAATTAAAATGTCACCGGGATTGCAACAAGGACCGTTATAGCCATATTCCTTCTCCACAATGAACCTCTGCGAAGATTTTAAAGTAAGACATATTTCTCTACTATGGAACTTTCAGATCTGTTATTATTATTATTATTATTATTATTTATTTATTTATTTATTTATTTTCTGAAACTTCTTTGCATATGTGGAACTGAGTAATTAAGGTTTTTAGTCACAAAAATAATTACGAGGCCTATACAGGGAAAAAGCTGCAGAATAGCCTGAGCTTTTATTAAATCGGAGGTGTTCTGTAAACTAATATAAATTCTTATGAGAATGCATATGTATATTAGTAGGTTAGCTACGAATCTCAAATGTAGATAGAAATCGGTTTTAAGCTGAGGTAAAATTAAGAATTATTGTTGACATACATAGTTTTTGCGCTCGAGGATTGTTAAATACCTAATGCGACAGAGAACCAATTTTTTTTAAGTGCTTAAATATTAGATTAAAAATGTTTTGTAGTGTAATTAGTTCATGGGAACGTCGCTTATTGAATCGATTGCAACAAATTTTGAATCCTAATTTGTGCGTCCCTACATATTACCAGATTAATACATTTAAATTATGTTCGAATGTGATAGAGATGTTAATGGGATGACAAATGAAATGTGCAAATATACATTAGCCGTACTTTTCCTGCGACATATGTTCATCAATAATTTATGGAGCAGCAAAATGCACAAATAGTAATTACATATGGTTAATGACCAATCACTGAATTAGCTACATGATTTGAACAATGAAACACATGAAAATCTCCGTCTCCCAGATTTTCTCTTAAATTTTAATGTCATTTAAACTAAAAATAGAAAATTTTACATTCTGCTCATGTTGAAAATGAAAGTCCTGGTTCTTCTTGAATCACTTTCATAACTTGTAACGTTAACCTTAAAACAGGCTGAGGTCGTTCTATGGTTATGGGTATGGCACATATACACTGCCGCTTGTGAAAATTGCAACACCAAGAAGGAAACGCATGAATTCAATGAATTTAATACCACATGAATTTAGGTACATGACAAGTAACAGATGATAAACTTTTCAAGTCTATACATGACATTTGAGCCCTAATATTCAGTGTTTGGTGTGGCCTCCATGCGCTGCAATTAGAGCTGATATACGCCATGACATTGAATCTAAAAGGTTCTGAATAAGTTCCTGAGGGATTTCCCTCCACGCAGTTTGTATTCGAGCCCACAAATCCGTGACGCTTGTTACTGGAGGATCGTGACGCACCAGGTGCCGACTAACCATATCCCAGACATGTTCGATGGGCGACATGTCAGGCGAACGTGCAGGCTAGGAAGCAATGGTACCCGTCGCTCTTCGAAGAAGGCTTGTACATTCCTCGCAATATGTGGCCGAGCATTGTCATGTTGAAATGTGGCCTGTGGAGATGCCAGAAGCTGGGGAAGTACCTGATATTCTACAACCACCGTTGGATACCGGCTGCTGTTTAAAGTGCCCTCAATTCATAGGAGGCGAGGTCAGTTGTTGTAACCATCACACCTGGTGTTTGTCTGCCATGCTGTTCAGCAATGCAGCCCTCCAGGTTGCGCTCACCACGGTATCGCCGAACACGTATGCGGCCATCACTGTAGGACACGTTGAAGCGGGGCTCGTTCGAAAAGACTACACTTTACCACTTGTAATCCCACTGACGGTGTTCCCGTGCCCATTGCAGTCTTAGGAGCTTGTGATTATGGACAATGGAAGCCGCCGTAATGATATGTATGCAACAAGTCCAACCTGCAGCATACGGCGCGACGAACCGTTGATGCAGACAAGTTCACACCCGTTGCAGTGCTCCAGCGTCGAGCCAACACTGTGGTAGAAACTATACGGTCCGTTATGACCATGCGGATAAGATGATTGTCATTCCGTGCTGTGGTCTTGTTCCGTGGTCCAGTACCCGCTCTTCGCTGGTACGACCTTATTCTATCCACTGCTTCCACACACGCATCACTGTCGTAGCTGCATGCCCTGTACGAGCCGAAATGTCACGGTATGACAAGCCTGTTTCTCGGAGACCGATAATTCTGCCCCGTTTGAACTCGCATGCCGATACTGGCATAGTGGCACTCACTCTGTTCCACCTTGTTTGATAGCTCTTCACTGACTACACTGGGCGCAATACTGACCTTGTCGGACCGACACGAGAGGGATCTCTTCGGCTACGTGTACCCCATCTCTCTGCAAACCTAATCACTTTATTGCGTGTGCACTTTTCTACACTTTTTCGGGAAATTTTAATTTTCGCAAACGGCAGTGTATGTAGCTGTAAAATGATTGAAAATCTCTAGTTGCACATGTGAAACATTTAAAGTTCGGATTTGTTGAGTTTATTTGTCTTTAATTCCGTGAGATATTATCTCAAATTTAGTCGTTATAAAATGTCGGAAGAAATTAATATGAAGTGGTTACGTGATATAACGTAATGAGATTCTCAGATAAATGCATTACTTCCCTTACCTTAAAGTAGAGTAGATTAGGTGCGAAGGAGGATTTTTGTATAGGACACATAGGGCGATCAGATCCAGAGCGGTAGCCTCGGGCGCAAGCGGGTCCCTTAAGTTCTACAGGTGTGACTTCCCGATGCCACCAGGATCATCCACACAAGTCTGCTTGCTCAAGGAGAGGCCTCGCTGGCGGTTCGTCATATACAGACGCCATGACAGAAAAGTAAACCAAACTCGAAGCAAATCCCATCGGCACACGCCATCCACTCGTCTGATCCTTTTAACTGCCCTCTTTTGTAGTTTTCCTACACTTGTGTTATATACAATTATCCCAATAGTAACAAGTGTGAATATAACTAAAATACACAATCTTTAATAATCTAAGTTAACATGGTGCCATAATTTCCTTTGAATACATTTTTATTTATATAAATAATATGAATGAAACTTACACTTTAAATACTATTCTAATAACACACCCTAAATCTTTAAAGTCACGATTCATTCTTACACCCAAGTTGTCACTTAGCATTTATATATGTGTTTTATGATTAAAAATGCAAGCTAAGAACTCTTGTTTGTATTTTGTTTCAGGCTGAGAACGGCGGTCTCATGATGGTGGCCTTTTACCCTCATTTCATTAGCTGCAGTGAATCTGCGACACTGCATGACGTTGTTGGTGAGTTATTTTCTGTAATTAGTGTGGTTGTTTCGCTCATGTATCAAGTGAAAAATTCAGGGTGGAAACAGGTTGAATTTAGGCCACTCACGGTTTTTGTTTTTCAAGTTTTTCCTCTCGCCACGACATGCAATTACTTTTCTCTCCCCTTTAACATCGCCAACTATGTTGTTCTCATTTTTTTATATAAGCATCAATAACACAAACCCATTGCAATACAATTTGAGCTAAAATACCTACATATACTGAGATAGCATAAATAACTTTATAATAATTTCATATTTCAGATATTCAATTAATCCGAGTTCTAATATGCTATCTTGAC
The DNA here is from genome assembly GCA_030765065.1 of Deroplatys truncata. Lineage (NCBI taxonomy): Eukaryota > Metazoa > Arthropoda > Insecta > Mantodea > Mantidae > Deroplatys > Deroplatys truncata. Next base: position 262,654,829 of record CM060975.1, read on the forward strand.
AATGTTAAAATTAACCAATTATGACCCATTATACAAAACTAAGATAATTAGCTGGATGTTTTAAAACATGTTCTTCAACACTGTTAAAATGTTTTTTTTAATATTTTAAGAAATAACTAAATTAAACATAAAAATAGCTACAAATTAGTGGTAAAAGTTTCAGCACTTTGTAGCATTTATTGTAATATATAGAATTGTAGTTCTTTATAGGTTGCTGTTAAATGTAACACTTAATAAATACTCGGTTTACCTGACACAATGTCTGATAACCCTCCAGGCTCACCGTCTTCTATTTTCTCGGTTCTGCCAATATTTGCTGTAAAACTTCCCGATCAAAATGAAACGATCTCTCTTTAGCACTAATATTTTCTGATTATTTCCGTTTTAATAGTACGAGCGAGTCTGAAAATTCTAAAAATATACTAAGAAAGGTTATTTTCACTAACAGTTTTAAATTATTTACAGCTATAAAGTTACACCAAAGTGAGCGGAAGATTTGAAATATTCACTTTCAATCAAGGATTGATAATATAAAAAAAATTAATTAAATCGCCATTTAGACTACTCTTAGTGTGGAAAGAATTATTTACCAGCCAATCCTTGATTTTGAACTTAAAATTGTTGAAATTTACTACTTTTATGTTTTTCTGTTAACTTATTCTAAACCTTTGTTGGTAACATGATTTAGTTTCCTGTGATCAGTCTCGACAATACTGGCGGCTAGCCCTTCGCTTTTTAACGTATTGAGTGTATCAGCGAATTTTTCGTGTTGTATACCAAAGTTTGGTTCAATGCATTTACGCTGGTTTTTCATTTGCTTCATAAACCTCCCACCAAAAAGAAGACGAAAGGAAGGTATGGTTACATCCACATGACGTTCTCTATAAATTATAGTTTACTTTTATATTCCGTCTACAAACTGTTCTTGCAAAAGTTGATTGAGATAAACGTTTGTAGGAATATTTCTTGTTTTACACACTTCGTTATTACAAAGGGTCTAGTGATAGTCAAATATTTAAAAACTGATGGTCATATACTGGACTTTATATTCCATACTTCTTCCATGAAACCTCTCAATAGCGATATCACTTAAAAATGAAGAGAGTATTAAAATTGAAAACGAGTAATAACGGTTATCTCGGAAATGGCTGAAGCTACAAAATTTTATTTTAAATTTAGAAACGCGTTATTGCTTGTCTGTGCGGAAAGCCAATTTGAGCAGGTTGTTTATTTTAGGGGTTGTATTGTAGTTCGACTAATATTAAGTAGATATAAGAACAAGTTTTTGTAATAATAGTTTGTTGAAGAGTGCGTAGAGAAACGCATATGAATTTAACCATAAGATTTTTCAGAGGTACATCCTACGTTGTAGGTCGCCATAAGAAATAAGGATTGTTAACTGTTAAGGTTATTTCAAGCTTTTGTCGTATCCCTCTCGTTTATCCCAGCATTGCTAGCTTCACAGATGTTGAACAAAGAGACTACAGGTGGCAGTTAGTTACAAAAGTTAATTTCCCAGAACACTCCTGCAAAAGGCAAAGTTAAATGGAGTAAACACTAGATTACCGGATTTCCGAATCTAGTTGATTGTGCAACAAAACAGGTCAACTATATGTACAGAGAGTTTCGAGAAAGAACGGAAATGTAATATTTCACAACTTGTTAGACTTGCTTGACTGCAGAGACGAAATGTAAACCTACGTTTCTAGAACACACAAAAACAGAGCACCATGCAAATGCTCGAGTTTTGGCCAAAGTAAGAAACCATAAATTCTGTGAATTTAAGAGGAAACAAACAGAATAATTAAAAACCTGAAGGCTTTCTCGACCGGAGTCTGTTTGTAAAATTTCTGGCCTTATAGGTCTTGTTCCATTGTTTGTTGTGACTCCATAAGTTTCGTTCACAGCTGTGACGAACAACTTCAATAGCGAGGCCTAAATTTATTGTTATAAGGCTCGGCAATGCTTGAATAAGAGACGGGCAGTCTTCCATTGACAGTAGTACCACCACTCGCCGCATCAGTCTTGCGCAACCTTACAACAGTAATCTTCGGCCCAGCCTCTGAAGATGTTCGCCATAGCTATGAACGAAACATACGACTGCAAGAAATTTGAAAGGAACACGGCCTATAAACCCGGAAATTGTACAATCTATAATCATTAAAGCTACAAGAGATGCTAAAAGTCTTGTATAAGAATGTTTCGTTCAATTTGTGGGGATTTAAGGGATATTTTAATTCCCTAACCCAGCACTGTTAAATTTTCTAACTTCAGGACTCATATCAGAAACTATTTAATATATTAAAATGAAATTTTTACAACAAACACGCTTTCCAAGTACATTCTTTTTACAATAATGTCTCGTAATAGTTTTTTCTTTATTATATAATTTTTATTAAAACGTATTAGCAATTATTAAAAAAATAGCTAACAAATATAGCATTAGTTGTTACGTTTACCATAATGAAATTTCATTTAGCTATTTTAAATACTTTCTGAGAAAACGATTATTTATATCAGAACATGTTATTCATATAAAACGCGATTAAGAGCAAAATTGGAAAAGAAAGATTTCAAGTATTGAAAACAAGCATATGGTTTGGGCATACAAAGTTTCTATATTTACTAGTGATGTTAATTTGGAAACCAGAACTTTCTCTAAAAGATCAGCTAAAATTTAACACTCAACTCCAGGAAGTGCAGCATATAGAGTAGAGGCATTACCACTTTTAAAAGTATACTTAAAATGTACAATGTGGTGCCCAAATTATAAAATATAAATATGTGTAAAATTAAAGGGGAAACTCCAAAATAACATTACACAAAAGCTATTAATGTAATGATTATTAATTGCTCTTTCACACAATCCGTGTGTAGGATAGAGTAAAAAGTAGAATCAACATGAAAAATGCAGCTTCAGCTTGATCTACCTCAAGTTTTTTTGAGGGGGGTCAAATTTTCCCCTTTGAACTCTCTTTAAATAGAAGTACAAAGACAAAATGCAGCTATCTTTCTCGTTCAGCAGTGAGGATACTAGTCTGAAGAGAAGGTGAGTGATTACGAGACATTTGTAAGGCTGAGTGAGGCTTAATCTATGCCTCGGTGCCTTAAGCCTAGTTTATTCAGCTTAAAGCTTGAAGCAAGTCGAGTTGTAACCTCTCCGAATTAATAATGGTTCGGCAAAGCGAGCGTAAGTGAAAGTGTGCCATTTCCCACTTCATGACTCACTGATTACAACTTTATTAAGACTTAAAGAAGTAACAAGTGCACCTGGTCACGTTAGAACCTTTCAGCAGTAAAGGTTGCTGTAGTTCATGATGGAATGGTGACTTTTGGAGAGGGAAGATTTATGAAAAGTATTGCATTTTCTATCGAGTGTCCCAGAGCAACCGTATCAGCCATTTATCTCTAAAACTACAAGATACTTGTTCGCAAAAACAATTGGGATATTTTCATTTTCCGGAACAAATCGGAAGTGAGTAGGGTATTCGTGGTCAACTTTGAAATTTTAAATGGGATGGGTTGTTCAAGGTATCATTAGATAGTGCTTTTAAAATGAAAAAAAATTACCAATAGTTTTTTTCCTACTAATGTTTACTCACAAATGAACGATATATTTCCTTGTCAACATTTTGCACTAGTTGCTTGATAGTGTTCCTCTGGTTGTAAGGTTATTGATGTTTCAACCGGATGGCTGTCCGGCTCACTTTCCACTTAGGGTCGGCAAGTTCTTGACCAGTTGTTTCCTGGATGGTAAATTGGACGAGGAGGACCAGTGTTTGACCGCCCCGATCTCCTGAAACTTTGAAATTTTAAATGGGAACATGGATTTTTTAAGGTATTATTGGATAGTAATTTTAAAATGAAACAAGTTTACCAAAACATTTTTTTCTGTTTCTAATGTTTACTCACAAATGAAAGACAAAAATAAACAAATTAACATCTTTTGGGAAATGATGTACGTACCGATAGAAAATATCCACCACCCTCTGCTATACAACGCTGTGATCTACTCCTAACATCTTTGATGGCACGGAGACGTTCATCACTACTTCTAAGCACAGGCTTCTCGAATTCTTTCTTTCATATCTGTATAATTGTAGGACTCACCTGATAGACAATGCCTTTAATTCTCCCCCATAAGAAGAAGTCGTTTGGTAATAAGTAAAGAAACCGGGCCGGCCAACGTACTGGTCCTGCTCGTCCAATCCACCAACCAGGAAACAACTGGTCAAGCACTTGCCGAACCCTAAGTGAAAAGTGAGCCAGACAGTCATCCTGTTAAAGCTACATCGGTAACCCTACAGCCAGAGGAACACCAAGAAACTGGTGCAACATGTTAACGAGGAAGTCTGTCTTTATTTGCGAGTAAACAATAGGAGATTAAAAAAAGGTTTTGGTGAAAGTTTTTTTCATTTTAAATGTACTATATAATATCTTAAACAACCCATGTTCCCATTTAAAGTTTCAAAGTTGACCATGGTAACCTTACTTCCGGTTTGTTCTGGAAAATGGAAATATCACCAATTTCTTTATAGTTCTTTACATAGGTTTTAGTTATCAAATTATTTTTGTGAACAAGTATCTTGTGATTTTAGAGAGAAACGGCTGATATACGGGTGCTCTGGCTCACCAAGTATGTAAAATTCTATACTCAAATTATTCTTGAAATCGAATCAATTCAGTCACTGCTTCAGAAGAGTGACTGAACTAAAGGAAAAGGTTTTGAGTGTCAATATTGAAATCGTGCGAAAATAGATAAATTAGATAAATAAAATAAGATCAAATAAAACTAGATTAAGTTAAATTCAGATCTAAATCATCAGCAAATAAATAATATTTTAGGAAGTAATCTCGTTTGTGGTTGGGAAGATAATTTATATACAACAGAAGTGGGTCGAGAACGCAGCGCTATGGGACACCATATATTACATTTATCCAATTACATTTCTACCATTTTAATAAATAGACTGATATCTATCTTCAGGTAGAGATCAAGAAAATGTATACTTTCGCAATTAAAATTATAATACTTCAATTTATGTCCAAGAATTTCATGGCAACTTGTGTAGAATGCTTTTATTAGATCAAAAAAGCTTCCAACGACAAAGTTACTGTCTTCAAAAGAATTTAAGCTTCGTTTTATAAATCGTATAATTTCCTCAACAGTATTATGACCAGTTCTAAAGCAAAACTGACTTGAAGAAAAAGGGAATTATGTTCAAAATATTTAATTATTTGCCTGCTTAACACTTCAAAGGCCTTGGGCACTACTGGTAATATGCAAAGTAGCTTGAATTTAGAAAACTCTTGATTGTGTGTCCTACCACCATAAAGGCATCTCTAAGGGTAGTGAGCTGTGATTACCTGATACTTATAGGAGTTGTTAGATAATTGCACTTCAACCCTAGTAAGAGGAACAGAAAGAAAGTTAACTTCACATGTTTATTAATGCAACCAAACGGCGATAAATAAAAAACGATCAAGAAATCAAGTTTTGCGTTTCTATGTATCGTTTACTAAGATTATTTTCATACCTATAATTCATTTATCCTACTTTCGAAGTTGAGTCCGTCGCGTGATAATTTAAATACCTCTTAACATGGGTCACTATCTCTAACTTAAACAGAGTTTTGTAGGTTATACATTTTTAACCCTCTGCAAACGCTTGATACACCATGAGATGAAACTTGTTAGTTATTGTTGCGAAATTTAACCGACAGCCTCCCAAAAATATATAAATTGATACTTACTATGCAGTGGTTGTTCTAAGATGCATGCCTTCTTTCAATGAATTGATAAATTAAAACATGTGATCAGGACATTTTAAAAACTTAAGAATACTTATGGAAAGGAAAGGAAAAGAAAAGAAGAAATAATTTTTCTTCGTAGCAAAAACTTGAAAATTGCTCGTAAGGAGTGCTTCTCCCATAACCTTGATTTTTTTTAAACATCCTTAATTTGGAAACCGCTTCTCATACAAAAATTCTGTAAATTGTTACAAATTTAATTTCTTTTAAGTTCACTGATCGGTCGTGTTTAAGTCCCAAATAGAGGTGGACATACCATTAGAATTCCCTTTACATAAGAGTGATACAGTGTAGAGTTTTACTCTGGGTAAAGATGTGGGGAAAAACCACAGCGCACGTCCAGACGCTATGGCGTTCCCATTGCAACATATTGCAAAAACCTTGTCACGTGACCAGCACTTGCCAATCTGAGGAACAAGCTGATAACAATAGCGTCTCGAAACCACTGGAAGTTTTCGTATAACGAATTATTCAAGGACAAAACTTGTACACCTTTCCATGCTATGGACGTTCGCAATTAAACCCCTAACAATCAAATAACCCACAAAATAAATACGTATGCAACTACACTAAACTGTTTTTTTTCATCACAAATTTTAAAACGCTAAACAAAAGCCTCCAGTTAATTAATCATACACTTCGAAATTGCTTCTTTAACAGTACTTATCATTCATAAATATTAATTACGAGATAACTGGCATTTTTTCCTTTCGATTCCATACATGGTAGTAATTGCATTAGTGTTGAAAATGACAGAAAATGCAATAAGACATAGATGCGCGTAATGGTTTATTTATGTGTGAATGTCTTTAACTAGTCAATAGCATTTAAAAAGACTTAAACCGAGTCGTTAGGGCTACTTACGTTCCATTCACTAAGTGAAATTAAAACAATGGTACAGTCGTTTATATAGTATTAAAAAAACCGCCTAAGATAAGGCACTTATTTGAACTTTCCATTTTAAAATCGTCTTCACGAATACAAGCCTTCCTTTTATTTGATCAAACAATAGTTTACATATAGAGCTACAGAAAGATGTTTTTTTAGTTTTAGTTTTAGTTAGCATTGAAGTAACCTTTGTAACACGCAGATTTCAGTAGAGCACCTTTTAACAACTAGGTAATCGTTCTTCTATCGCATTGCATCTAATATAAAAGAGAACACATGAGTCTAGCTTTCATTTTACAACCGCTTCTGCACCAATCGAGCGAATCCTTGTATGAAATAAATTGCATTGGTTGACAGTCGGAGAAATTCGAAGGAACCTCGATGCATGGGCTGGATTACATCCTACCGTGTGGTGGTGGTGGTGGTGGTGGTGGTGGTGGTAGTAGTGATGTAATTTCCACGCAATCTACTGTGCACCGACCGTGTCCCTACCGTGTGGTATGGTTGTAATTTCCACATAACCTATCGTATTCCGACTGTGCACTGACCGTGTCCCTACCGCGTGATGTGATTTCTACAAAAACTACCAGGTTCCGAATGTTTACCGACCATATCCTTACCGTGTGATTCCTACACAACCTACCCTGTTCCGAATGTTTACCGACCATATCCTTACCGCATGGTGTTGCGATTTCTACACAACCTACCCTGTTCCGAATGTTTACCGGCCATATCCTTACCGCATGGTGTTGCGATTTCTACACAACCTACCCTGCTCCAAATGTTTACCGACCGTCTCCCTACCGTGTGTTCCGATTTCCACACATCCTACTCTGTTCCGGCTGCGTAACGAACGTGTCTCTGCCGTGTAGTGTTGTGATTTCCACACTTCCTACCCTGTTCCGACTTGCACCGACCGTGTCTCTAGTTTGGTGTTGTGATTTCCATACTTCCTACCCTTTCCGACTTGCACCGACCGTGTCCCTACCGTTTGATTTTGTGATTTCTACACTTCCTACCCTGTTTCAACTTGCACCGACCATGTCCCTACCGTTTGGTGTTGCGATTTCCATACTTCCTACCCTGTTCAGACTTGCACCGACCGTGTCCCTACCGTTTGGTGTTGTGATTTCCATACTTCCTACCCTGTTCCGACTTGCACCGTCCGTGTCCCTACCCTTTGGTGTTTTGATTTCTACACTTCCCACCCTGTTCCGACTGGCACCGACCGTGTCCCTACTGTGTGGTGTTATGATTTCCACACATCCTACCCTGTTCCGACTTGCACCGACCGTGTCCCTACCGTGTGGTGTTGTGATTTCCATACTTCCTACCCTGTTCCGACTGGCACCGACCGTGTCCCTACCCTTTTGTGTTGTGATTTCTACACTTCCTACCCTGTTCCGACTGGCACCGACCGTGTCCCTACCGTGTGGTGTTATGATTTCTACACATCCTACCCTGTTCCGACGATGCACCGAACGCTTCCTTACCTTGTGGTGTTTACTGATTTCCAACCTACTGTGTTCAGAATGTGTACCGACCGTGTCCCTAAAGCATGGTGTTGTGATTTCCACGCAAACTACCCCGTTTCGATTCTGCACTGGCCGTGTCCCTTCAGTGCGCTGTTGTGATTTCCACACAAACTACCCTTTTCCGTTTGTGCACCAACCGTGTCCCTTGAGTGTCCCTGAAATTTTCGCGCAATCTGGCCTGTACCGAATGTGCACCGTATACTTACCACGTCCTTACCGTGTTCCGAATGTGCATCGACCGTGTTCCGAATGTGCATCGACCGTGTTCCGAATGTGCATCGACCGTGTTCCGAATGTGCATCGACCGTGTTCCGACTGTGCCGGCTTTATTCGATCCATACGAAAATCCACGGAGGGGTTAAAAGTATCTATAGCCCTCTTAATTATAGAAAACCATAGAAATTGTGTTGGCTTTGAGTAAGTAAAAATCAACACCTTTATTTCTATTTTAAGTACTTAACAGATGGCATCTATTCGTTAAGTCATTCAGTGAATTTACCATATTGGTGGATTACATTTCAAAAGATGTTGCATTATCTCGAAAATAATGAAAGTACACATAGGCAGAATCAAATATGCTTCATATTTGCTAACAAATAACTTCTTAATAAGAATTAAGCTCTCGTACAAAAAAGAACAATAGTCGTTTCCTCGTAGCCTACCGTGTCACTGTCATGTCCTGGCTGTCTTCCGGGTGTTTTCTAAAAAGCAATATGACTTATCGCCGACAGCAAGGTTGGTGCGCGATAAGAATACGACAGGAATATGTAGATAGGTCATGTGGAAATGAACAAAAAGCTGTCTTCATAAATTGGTTGGAAGATTCTCCTTAGCGGCTTCCAAATACAGCAAACGACCGAGACACGGTCGGTGCACAGTTGGAAGATGATAGGTTATGTGAAAACCCACCTGACTCTGCCGTGACTTAGTCATGAGTCGTTATGCTCCTTGTCCTATAACATGAAACTGTGCCTAAGCAAACAGAGCAAGATTTGCTATTTAAATAAACCATTATTGATAATATTCTATTAAAGAATAATAAAGAAAGAAAATGAAAGGTTTGTTTGGAACCTCATTAAATTCCGAAAATGTTAATTGTGTATTTATTATGTTTGGTTATAGAACCTTTATGCCTTCTAAAGTAAAGGCATTTTGACAAAACAATCGGGTGTGTGTGTGTGTGTGTGTGTGTGTGTGTGTAAATTTACGCCTTTTGAGTACTTATTCTTAAATAAGGTTATGTAGGTGATCTGCTCCTTTTGCCACACAAACGTCGTGTTTTAAATGTTGAAAATTATTTGTAATCAAATATTTTTTACATAAACAGGGCTGTAATTTTGATTTTTAAGCTGGTAGTGTGCTGAAATACAGGATGCTTTTATAGGAAATGCATTAGCCTTGCTTGATAAAGTTGATTGAAATAATGCTCTGAAGAAACTTTGAAACTTCATGAAAAATAAGCATAATATGAACTGATAATGCGTTCAAATGAAAAAGTTTTTGTTTTGAGTTGTATAAAATTCACTTATTACTGTTCAGAATAACCAAAAGTGTAATCGGTTCCCTTGTTTTCAAATTAGTGATTCACTATCACACATGTACTTGAATGGAGCAGTGGAAATATACTGGGAACTAAAAGAGAAATACCTATAGTAAATATATTGATGCCTAACATTCTTAGAACTTTTATTTATCTTTGTTAAACATTCGCTTTACTTTCTAATTGTATATTTTTGAAAGTTTGTGTATTATTTATGTACTCTTAGCGTCTATAAACCCAGAGCTTTAGTCATAAATAATCTCTAAATGTTTCTCAGCTTTGATAAAGAATATGGTCACTAAGTATGTTAGCATAGTTTAGGCGAATAATATTGAAACTTTTTATGTTTTAATAAATAAGAGTGCATATGTTATGAAGGGAGACCACACCCACTTTGTCTGTTACAGCCCACATCAACCATATCCGGGACGTGGCCGGGGTGGACCACGTCGGCATCGGAGCAGGCTACGATGGCATCAACATGTGAGTCACGCACACAATGCATGCTGGGAGTGAGTGATGGGGAAGCACATAAGACGGTAGTGGGGGGATGTCGCCACAGGCAGGCAGGGTGGAAAGAAATGCCAAATCATGTAGCAAGGGTTGGGTTCGAGCCTCTTTGTGTCACTAAACAAGTCTCTGGAGATATTCCAGAAGACAAGTTTTCTTGGGTGAATTAGCGAGGAATAATCCTGTGAATATTTAAATAACCTTTCTACACAATTATGCCGTTTGGAAAGTTCTAAGGAACTATATTTTATTAAATATACAGGATGGACCATTTAAGTTAAGACTGTACAGTATCTCCAAACCTAAGCATTGCAGAAAGAAATATCTTGAATAAAAGTTGCTTGATATTATGGGGAAAGTAAAAGCTATTATTCTTGTTTTGTTTGGAGGACGTTATGATGGTCATTTTAGGGTCAATTTATTATTTTTAAATAGTAGCTTGCATTTTGTATGTATTTTTTCTCATTAGAAACTGGTTTATAAAAAGATGTTTATTTTCTGATGAGGAATAAGGAAACCAAATAAAAAATGTTGGTTCCCAATTACGAAACGTAACTTGACCCTCAAATGACCATCCATGAATGGTCCAACCATTCATTGTGCTCTTTTTGTACAGTCATTTAGAATTTTCGTTATTTACCTTGGTGTAAGTACAATTACAAAGTGCTTTATACAAATATTATTTAGTTTTTTGTGAGGAGTGAGAAAACAACATAAAAATGTACGTTCCCATTTAAAAAATAAATTGACCCTAAAATGACTATCACAACGTCCTCCAAATAAAACAAGACTAATGGCATTTACTTTCCCCCATAGTATCAAGCAACTTTTATCCAAGACATTTCTTTCTACAACGCTTAGTTTTGGAGATATTTTACAGTCTCAACTTAAATGGTCCACCCTGTACACATATCAATGAAGTTCTTGAAATTTTAAGCCTATATAATTGCACAGAACGTTAGCTGAACATATGATTTTTTTTTCTCCATCTTGAAATACCTATTCCATTATTTTTGTGAAAGAACATAGTAAGTATCAAACATTTATTTATCCCTCTATCTAGAAGTTGAAAACACATGAGGGGTTTCAGTGCTTCATTCTGTTGTTACAGTGCTCATGTTGTATGAAGTATTCCGTTATGTGTAATGGCACCACAGTTATTAATCTCTTATCACAAACATTTAAAATGAGTAAAATGGTGCTAAACAGGAAGAGCAAAAGCAATGAAATTGCTCCGAGATTAATAACAGAATATTCCAGCATATATGAAAAAAATTATACATACTTTCAACTTTAGTAGTTGAATAAACACTGTACTTAGGCATGCTTCTCACTTAACCGACATACAAGCTCCTGCTTCACAAGGAGAAACACATTGATAGACTAAATAATTCCGATATCCATACAATTGCAGTAAATGACTGCAATGACAGTTAGCATCGCACATCAGCAGGAACAACCACCATAAATGTGACCATAACTTCGAGAAATTATGCAAGTACTTTGCTTGGCAGTGTTTAAACTTCAGTTTGTATACCTGTTCATTGACCAATAGAATTGTTGTCTATTTTACTGATTGACTGATTGTATCTTTAAAATCCTATCAATTCTATATTTACTTTATTTTTCATAGTGTTTAATGCCCGGTCTTACTGCATTCGGCAGCACAGGTGGTGGGTACCAATGGAAATCGTAATTCATACAGGAAATTTTGGTAGGAATCGTTCCAGACTTGAGTTTAGGGTACCTTCACACAAGTTGTTAGTTATGAGGACTGAGGAAAGCCCGGAAAACACCTGTCAGGTAGGACAGGTCTGGCGGGATTTGCACCGCAGACCTTCCCTTTACGAATCCGTGCCTTAAGGACCTCGCTGCTCGTGTCGGTCCTTGCTATTATCCGAGAATAAAGGATCTGGCGCTACTGAGAGTATAGATAATATGCGAAGCAAAGCATCGGCTGGTATCTGTTTTTAATACTACTTATTCATTACTGCCTCCTACAAAATCGTTAGAAAACAAAACTTTCATACGAAAGCAAAATATAAGAGTAAAAGTTTAATTATAAAATCAGAGGTGCTTTCTGAAGGATGTAGTTGGTATATACTAGTTACAACTGTTTTCGCCCACAATAAATACAAATTGTACTTTTACAAAGTTAAATTTACATATATTCAGTGCATATTCATAAATGCATGAAATAAAGAGAGAAAACAGCATAATTAAAACACTTCGAATTTAGGTGCTGCATATTTCAAGAGCCCTAGGCTTGGCTGCAAGTTCTAGAGGGGTGTAAACCCCACTTACGGAGAGGGTAAGCCGACGAAGTAAGTAATCTTCGAGAGTGGAACACAAAGATTTTCACGAAATTCCTTCCCAAACTACCCTTTACAGTGAAAATGTTCACTATCATTTATATTGTCCAAGATTGCTGTAAGAATTCTAATTAAAATATCACTTAATTGTGCTTATTGGGATGAGAAATAAAAATGTATCAAATTTTCTGTGAACAGCCTGTGAATTCCTTTTCATTCCATTCAGGAAGGTATTACAAATAGAAGTATATATATAGAAGCTAGTAAAATATGTAATTTTATTGAATAAAGGTTTTTAGACAACATGGCCTAAAAGTAGAATTTCTAACACAATGCGCACGAGCTTCAGATTATCGCACTAGTGCGATAATTTTCATTGTGACTAACTTTGGTTTCAAGTCCAATCACAAGGCAATTGCCCTTTATTTGCACATGTTTAATAATTCGTCTTGGTTTGATTCTGTTTTGCTTTTCATTGTGTATTTTTACATGATTAATTTTTCATGGCGCTCGCATTATCTGTTCACAATACAAATCGCCATACGTCAATTTATTGCAATTTATTGTGGAGTTAACCTATACGTTATATTGGCAGCCTTTTGCTTTCTTTGATCCAACACGTTATACCTCTATTTAGTAGTGCCTACATAATGATTAAATGGTGGAAATTATGAAATGGAAGTGAAATTACAAAAGCAGCAGGAAGAATAACAGAAGTACTTAACCAAAAAATCCAGAAAGCAATATTATTTAGCATTTAATCGCTTCATTGCCTGGTGTAAAGCAAAGAATGTTGGAAATAATTTCACTGAAAATGACTGCTAGCGAATCAACAAAAGAACATCAAAACTTCCGATCTCTCTTTTTTAAATTTCTCTTATTTCAAGAACGCGTTCTAAACGTGATATGTTAGTTTCAAGAATTATTATTATTATTATTATTATTATTATTATTATTATTATTATTATTATTACAAATTCGAGCGCTATCTAAAAATAGTATATCCCACATGGTCTTCGTTTCGCATTCTACTCGCAAAATAAAACTCTACTTTTAAACCTAATGGCATAATCTAAATGTTTTATCTCTAACGGTTTAACATATTAGCTGTCTTAGTCGGTATTCCACAGGTCAGGGGTTGAAAACAAAGATTGGGTGGTTTTCGTAAGTTGAGAATTCCATAATTTGCACTCGTACCTAAAGCGTATTTAAAGTCTTATGCAGATTGTCAAATCGTGTAAACGTCTTCATGAAGAGCTGAAAATATGATGGGGATAGCTTCTTAATTATAAGATATCATTTTTTTGCATCGTATAAAATGTACAATCTTTGTCTAGATAGGCCAAAGAGAGTTTGTAAGTTACGGTTGAAAATGGCACTGAAAATACAGGTAGCGTAAGTTTTTGAAATCTGTAAGGTAGTATACAATTTAGGCATATTTTTAAAACCCATGTGTTTGTCAAAATGACATAAAAATACTCATTGATAGCAAAGTTCAACGAAACCAAAGGGAAATTCGGTGATGTAAATACAATGTGCAGCCTACCTCAATAATGCAATTTTAAAAGATTTTAAGGCTCTACATTTACACCTTTGGGCCACAAAAATCCTGTTATATTCATATTCAATGACATAGGATTGAAATTAGGCGACATTAACATAAAGCCTCCTAAACCCCATTTTCTTTTAGCTATTTTTTAGCCTATGTTCATCCGAAATAAGTCATTTTCAGTGGCGAAAGAAATGTCAAAATCATTTAAGTGGTTTCCAAAATTAAACCTCTCTCTCATTCTCTCTCTCTTTCATACACTTAATATTCTCTCAAATATTAATATAAATATAGATTTCCTGTTCATTTCAGTTTTCCTGTTTTTAAAAAAGTTGAATGATAATCATTTGTTCTTCGTGAGGTAATGCAAAATGTATAGTACGCAATTACAAAGGCAGCATATAACAATCTGCTTTTCATTTGTTTGACTGTCCTCTTAGCCTTAGGAATGGCTGTGTAACCATATTAAAAGGTTTCGGCAAAATTGATTATGTGAAATCAATTTAGGAAAATCATTGAAGTAGGCAGTGGTTATCTCAACTACGCTTTAGAAAACTTCAATTCTCTAAATGAAGAAACTTATTCTGTGTATCTCATTCTCCTTTTAAATAACAAGACAGTGGGACAATTCCTCTTTTAAACAACCTTTCGAAATATAATCCACTGTACAGTTGAAACGTTTCAACTCATCCATCGTGTTATCTTTTCTTTTTAATTTATTTAAAGTCGCCCCTGAACAAACCGCCATACCATGGATACAAACCGCCATACATCTTTGTAATATTAACTCTGTTAGAGCATTGCTGTACTTAAACCCACTTCCCCATTTCACATTACTGTATATTCAAATTAACCTTTCGTGTTCAGTTCTTTGCTCCTTATTAAACAAAAAGGTATTTCATGAGGCAATGCTATCTTCCACGAAAATATATTTAGAATTTCAAGTTTGATTTTATAAACTGAAATACTCGCCAAAACCGCGAGGTATATAACGCGAGCATTGAGCAGTCAGCATCTCCTTTTATCTCAGGCCCGGAGGCGACTCTATATGCTCTGAAATGCAGCCAAGCTCTAGGCAGTTCGTAGGAGTGGGGAGTATTTTGTACGGATGGCGTCAGCACGCCAATATATCTGCACTAATTCCACACAAGGTGAAGGAGATTATAGACTGTCGCAACATTATAGAAAACGTATTATAATTAGTCCATCGAGTTTATCGATCGGTTCTTTTAACCGATCTTGGTTAACCTAAAATCCAGGAGTCTAATTAAATAAAGTTACAAATGTAATCAGCATTTGTAAATATGGTTGTCTTTAGAGGTTCAAATTATGTGTAGCATAAGAATTTTGGGCCTTGATTCATCAACGTATCAAATGTTTAGGTATGTTACCGTCATGGAGTTTGGATTGTACAGCTGAGAACATGAAACAAAGCTGCGTATTGATGTTTTAATTGAATATTTAAGTACAGAAGGCAGATTTGTAGAAATCATTAAGTTTAAATTAAGGATGAAATGTAATTAGGAATAACACAAACAACCGAGGGAATGCTTTTAGACTCCTGCCAGAATTTCATCTATCTACTACAATATTATCATTGTATTTTGAGATTACGAGGTTTAAGAAGATCCAGCTGCAGCGTGCAGCAATTTTAAAATGAAATATAGCACATTCCAACTTAAAACTGTGGAAATGACACGAGGGATTCTTTTAACTTTTAAAGAAACTAAACAATAAAATTGAGCACAGTTGGCAAACTTGCAAAAATCAACATCAAAGGTTTTTTGGCTGCCATTACGTATTCAAATAGCTATCTAGTTGCCTTTGTCTCGACTCTTTTATTACTTGCGTGCTGTTCTCCCGTGGGAAATTAATACAGGCGTCGTTTTTATTTGAACTGTGGGCTAATTTGCACACAAGCTCCGTATCCCTAAGAAGCTTGCTATTTACTTCAAGTTTCAAACTTCCGTGGCTCACAATAGAGTTGCCAGGAACACAAACAGCATCGGGCTTCACAATACACAACAAGGAAGTGATTCTCTAAGTTTTTTCTTTTGTTATAAACTAAAGTATTTACGTCAATTTCTAAATAAAATAGCCTATCGCATGTATTGTAGAAACTTCTTTAATATTTCTTGTTTTCTGTACCACGTACGTAGTAGATGAAGATATTGCATCCCACTCAAAAATCCGATATCGAAATTTCACCGGAAAAGCATGTTTTAAAATGCATTGAGAGAGAGGGGGGGGAGAGAGGAGAAGCGCGCGCTCAAAAACCAAAAGTCTGATAAATACCATACTTGTTATTTAAGTTAAGTACTTTCCGAAGATTTTCAAGAAAATAACTTGCCACAAACAAACCTTCACATTGAACATTTTTCGAAATCCTGGGTTTTTTAAATGTGGCTCTGCTGATGTAAATACCACAATATATTAAGGATATTTACATGGCAAATAAATGTATATCTCGAATTTTTTGAAAATATTCTGTGAAGTCCTCTTCGTTCAGAAGTAATTTTCTATAATCTTGTATAACTAGTAAATTTTAAGCGATAGATGAAACCGTACTACATTTAAATTCTAGATATTTTTGAAACACACAATTTATTTCAAATAAGTCTTTGTGCATTAAGCCATTTCTGAGATTTGTTTTTCTTATTCACGATGTAAATACAGGGCGCTGCAAGAACACTAACATTTTCTGAAATGCGGAAGATTATGTTAGATCCGTTATCAAGCCCCCCCCCAAAGAAACCTAAGGGTATTAAGACATTACAAATTTTTGCTTTCTCTACTGTATAAGAATTGTTGAAGTTGCATTCTGTCCAAAAATTCGTATTCATACTGGAAAGGTAGAATTAGACGACTGAAAAATTTAATACCATAGCCGGGATTTGAAACACGGATCTCCCGGTCTCCGTCCAGTTGCTCTAACCACTGAGCTACCATGGCAACATGGCAGCACAACATTAAATTCCCCAACTGATGAGCATTTTTCCGGTAAACCACAAGAAGAACTCAAACTGTATTTAGACGATATACCCCAATGGCGACTTACAATGTGGTAAGTACTTTTAAGTCCCGGCTTCATGTTTCAACCATTATTAGGTCAATTAATGAATTACCTGTTCTTCCACACAAGCTGTGTGTTGGACAAGGTTAGAAAGGTTGAATCAGACTACTGAAAAATTAAATGCCATAGCCAGATTTGAACCACGGATCTCCCGTCTCCGTCTGTTGCTCGTCCAGCACACGGCTTGTGTGGAAGAACAACAATTAATTGCATTATTCATATTGGTAATGCACACTTAGATATACTGTAGATTACAGAGAGAAAGAGAGAGATTTTTTGGTGGCTTTGACTTCTTAACCAAATGTCGGTGTTCGAAATTCGCATTAATTTTTTTCCTTTGGACATTACCTGGATTGATAATTGTATTTTCACACAAATCGTGTGTAGGTTCAAGTGGAAAAGCGGAATCAAACTAAAAATTTCAACCCCCAGCTGGGATATTAACCACGGATCTTCAGCTTGCTGTGTCGTTACTCTAGCCATCTGAGCTACCAGGCCAACACTTTGACCTAATGGTGGTTAACTAAGAAGTCCAGCAGCTAAATTGCTTACGAGAATCTAACTTTGAGAACGCCTTATGGTTTACACGAAAAATATGAGTCAGTTGGAGAATTCAATGTGGAGTCGGCATGTTGCTATGGTAGCTCAGTTGGTTAGAGCAGTGACAGGTAAGGCGAATATACATGGTTCAAGAAATAGCTATGGCATTGAGTTTTCAGTCTTTTTATAGCTTTCCGACTACGTAGACTAGTTTAGTAGCTGAGTGGGTGGAGCACCTGCCTGCAACTTTCGATGCTCAGCTGGGTTCCAGCCCTTCTTCTTTCATAAAGAAGGTTTCTTAGTGTGCCCAGAATGTGGCGTAGGTGTATAAAAGTGTTATGTAATAGCCAGTCAGCATATAGCTGGACTGTTGCTGGACTTGAATATAGCTCGATAGTCATTCTCTATGCCAAGGGTGGCGAAAACGACTTCCTTCCGCGAGTCACCAAATATGCAACACGCACTGCTTCACTCAGCAGCATGTGAAAAACAAACGGACGGTTGCAGTGAGGGAACGGCGCCTGCGAGTCAAAATGTGCTGGGTGGGCACTGGTCCTATACCTCGGACCTAAAATTCGCAACACCATGAGTGGGATCAAACTCGGGCGCATTCCATGGCCGGAAACCAGAGCAGCACGCTCCAGCCCACTGCGCCACAGCGCAGGACAACGAAGACGATGGACACAGAAAATAAGGGGCACGAGAGTCGTGTTAGAATATAAACAACCCCAGATTTCCTGCGAACTCAGGAAAGACCCACGAGTCAGTGGTCGGGATCGAACCCGGAACCTCCCGAATGCAAATTCACATGTTACCGCGGTGCCAGCTCAATAGATGAAAGGTGTCTGACAGGACAACTGTGTGCGCACTGTCTCAACTAATGAGTATAAGTGCATAATGAGAAACTAACCATTACATCTAATGTAGTGAACAAGTTGAGCATTCGGTATTACCACATCATCCAGTAGGATTCACATCAGACACACTAACGACAGTGATAGTACTGCACAAGCGTGCGTTTTGCTTACATCCGACACGCAGAAAACATGTTCCGGTTTTATTGTACACTCCAACGTGACAGATTTAATGCTGACGCACGTAGTGCAGTAAAAACCGCTTCTGCGTCCGCTTATTTCTATTCAAAATGCTTATTTTGGTATTGCTTTTCTATTCTAAGATTTTCTGCACATTATTTTCCGCACCCAATATACTCAGCCGAGATACGGACACAGGACTTCTAGATTCACAAAGTGTGGCGCTTACCACTAGAATGCAGAGGCGGAACATATATTATCTAGAAGTTCTTGACTGCTAATTATAATCAAAGCGGAGAAGAAAACATTTTACATTTTCACTATTTCAAATTATTCGAGATTTTTTGGTTAACATAAGGCAATGAACAGGTTAAAAATAGTGTGGTTTTACTTTTTGCTTTCTCTACTACGTATTGCATTCCACCCAAAAATTCGAACCGAAATACGTGTTTTGAGGCCCTCTGAATCCAAAAAAGCACTTTTAGAAAAAAGGTCCATGTGTACAGCATAACGCAAAAACAAAAAATCAGATAAATACCAAAATTGTTATTTGGGTTCTGTATCTTTCAAAGATGCGGCACAAAGATTTTCAAGAAACACCCCTCATTCCAGACTACCCTTTATATGGAGCATTTTTCGAAAATTTTGATTTTCTCAAAAATGGCTCTAGCGATTTTGATTAAAATGTCGTACATTTAAGATATTTTATGACAGAACGTATATTTTGTATTTTCAGTCCCTAAAAGTACTTCTTTCTGCATAACTGGTAAACCGTAAGAGATATACAAACTTTTGCTACACAAACAATGCAGAGCTCTTAGAACACACAATTTATGTTCTATACATTTTTTTATCGAGTGAACCATTTCCCCAATATTCTTCCTTATTTGTCTGAATTTTCCAATAATATTTTTTCATAAATTGGAATATTGTTGGTTTTTTTTCTTTTGTGCTTAAAGCCTACCATATTCCCCTTGCACCTACAAGAAAATTAGCAATAAGATATTTTCTGCAAATGTTATTTTGATTAACACGCATCAGATGGAGAATAAGCGTTTGTAAAATATTTTATACAACACTAGAGAAAGTCATGTGTATCTAATACATTAGATGCTTTCTGTTTCATGCATCTTATATTCATTCCTAATTTCATCTTGTGTTTTGGTTTTTTTGAATTATTCAAATACTTACGGCATTATGCAATTTAGTGTTGTGCGTTAGTACGTATTTCATTCGTTAAATACTTAAATCATATTTTCTCTAATAAGTCAAATTTCTTAGCATTAAAGTCAGGACGAAAATAAATAAAGTTAAACTGTTTCTGGACCTTATGTAGAGACGTCGCAGGTAACAAACACCCCTCATTTGTCGTATAGTCTTTTGAAATTTGCGGAGAGCATTCAGTGAATCGACTGTTTTATTGACGCATAGTTTGAATGTAGATAACTTGAAGGCAATTGCCTAAGGATTCCTATGTCGGCTAAAAATATTTATCAACATCTTGTAATATGCTATGTATGCATTTCTGAAAAATTCAGACACCATAATGTTTAGGGGTTATAAAACTCGTACTTCGAAATAAATCTTGGTGCTTCTTGAATGACGTCCGCGAGGTTACCGCTTGATATACAAAGTAGAGGTATAGACTACTATGGTCTCCGTTTTGGATGATGCTGGGTTAAAGGTACCCATAGGTAAAATTTATAAATCTCGCAGTTTTTATCTAAATGTTTTCAAAGTTTTGTGCATACTGTTTCACCTTCATTATAAGCGTGTTTTAAATATCATGTAGATATCTTTAATATTTTATTTAAAAGCTATTATGGTCACCAATCAGGTGCTCCACACGATGCAAAAGTCTTAACTTTGAAACAATAAAAATACTACCATATTTAATTATCCTCATACAAAACTAGCACACAGAGTTTTAAGTACTCTTCTAGATGTTTAAAACCTTTAAATATCATTTCGTTAACAATTTATCCTCACTGGTCGAATTAATTGTCATATCTTGAGCAAATTAAAAGTGTAATAAAAACCATTTATCAATTTTTTAACTTCGTTCTCATTAAATTTCTCATGAAATTTGAACAAGAATAGTTACAAACTTCAAGGTGTGGAACATTTTAATGCGCAGAAGTGTAAGGACAATCAAAGTCGAGTAAAAGATATTGAAAGTAAACAAAGGCCGTTCTTGGGCAATTTAACTGTGACTTGTTGAAGCCTTAAAAGGTTCTGAGAGCAAACTTCATTGCATGTGGTTGAAGCTAAAGGTTCAAACTAATTTTTGGACAAAACTAATTTAAAGGGTTTTTGAAAATGTTAACCAAATTTCAGGTATGGGTGCTCTTAAATGGAAATGCCTCAATATAGCGAAACAATGAAAGACCTTAAAGTGAAAAATTGAAATAATTTAATATCATAACACTTTATCAAAGTTGAAATAGGACAATATTAACAGTGAAGAGTCAATTGATAAAATAAATGAGTCGAATGATATTAAAAGCCTTCACTTACATCATGGTGGTGAAAGGTGGACGATCGTTTCGAGACTTCAAGGTCTCATTATCGGCACAGAAGACGACATGCAGTCAGTCCATCTTTTACCGCCATGATGTAAGTGAAGGCTTTTAACATCATTCGACTCATTTACTTTATCATAACACTTGTTTAATAGTCAATGTGTCACCGTTGTTAAATCATCTACAGCTTTACCCGGACCTTGCGGCCAGTTATAAGTAGCTCATTCAGGAAATTAACGACGATTCTGGGATACCGCGTGCTATCTCTGATGTATATTTTTACATGTGCAAAGGTGTCAAAAGAAGACTAACATCCGCCGACAGAAGTTTGAATTGGATTATAAAATTAAGATTTGTCTAAGCCCAGCCAATGAAATAAAATTGAATTGGTGTAAATAGGCATATGTATAAACACACAGGAAGAAAATAAAGGTGAAGAATGGCATGGTTTAGATTGGAAGGCTGGAGGGCACAGAAAATTACTGGACAACTCTGGCAGGAGAATCTGTCCATTTTGTACATATTTTTTGGAATATGCACAGCAGGAGAACCAGTGCAAAATTAAATTCCCTGAGAAATTCTTAAGTCCATATAGAAGGAAATTAGCAGGTTGGCATCTACTGGCAAACCAGAGGAACTGGCAAAACATTGGAAACTTCCTGGCTAAAGTGCCCGAAGTTAGATAAAGTTAGACTTATCTTTTATTTTATTCTCCTTTCTTTTCTTCACACTTAACTTTTATCTTATATATGCACGCGCTAAGTGTTTCTATAATAATTTTGATAATAAATATACCATATCCATGCATACACTCGCCCACTTTGGGTAGAGTTTTCCATATCAGCAAACACAAGATGAACGTTAACGCCTAATGTCATTCAGGCTCGTAGCACTTATGTTTTTGGGGTACAGGAAGAGGACGAGCAACGTGGTCGCTTTAGGAATACTTGTAAAACACCGTTATGAAGTAATACCATGACGTGCTAGGATTTTCATGAGGAGTAGATCCCCTGGGACTCACGTCAGAGACTATCATGTCTTCTGCTAAGACCGCTCTGTCACAGCGGTATATCCAATGGACGAAGATATTTCCGCAACGGAGTGAAAAGAAATTGAATCTAATCTGGGGTCAGGGATAAGTAATTCTTCCACTGGGATTGTCCCTGAGCTTCAATTCCTTCTAACATGAGCTCATCCACTATTCTCGAGGCAGGCATGACCAGCTTCTTAAATCTGACAGTGATTTACCTTCTACTACATCCTTTCTTCAGCATTCCTATTGGAAACAAATTATTTGGTAAATTGCCAGTAAGTTTAAAACAGACCAGTCAGACACATTTTAAAAAATCTGATGTGTTACACTCACATGACTTCTCTACTCTTGTACAACTATTTTTACAAACGCTTATTCTCCATCTACTTCATGTTAATCGAGATCACATTTGCAGACTCTATCTTATTGCTAAGTTTCTTGTAGATGTAAGGGAAATACAGTACCCTTTAAGCACATACATATCTCTTAATAGCTGGTTGCTAGGTGCAGCACCATTCCCTTTGCCACAGATTAATACTCTTTGCATATCCAAGACAAAAAAATGAATAACGAATTCCCATTTGAGAAAGTAAGTATTGAAAAATTTAAGGGAATAACAAACAATATCTCGAAAATGGTTCACTCAACAACAAAAATGTATATGACAGAAATTGTGTATTTTAACGCGATCTACATTTTTGTGTAGTAAAATTTTGTCTATCTCTTATGGTTTACCAGTTATGCAAAAGTCGTTCACAATGAAGAATACTTTTGGAGACATTCCTATAAAATTCAAGATATACATTTTATTTGTCATGAAAATATCGTAAACATATGATATTTGAATCAAAATCGTTAGCCATTTTTGAGAAAATTAAAGTTTTCGAAAAATGTTTCATGTAAAGGGTAATCTGGGGTGGGGGATTTTTTTTAAAACCTTCGTATCGCATCTCTGGAAGATACTGAACCTAAATACCAAGTTTGGTGTTTATCCGATTGTTCGTTTCTGAGTTATGCTCTTCACAGACAGACACACACACAGACACGCACACGGACATGTTTCCAAAAATACTTTTTTTTGGATTCAGGAGGTCTCAAAACATAGATTTCCGGTTAAATCTCGGTATCGAATTTTTGGGTGGAATACAATACTTCCCCTACTTACTATACGTAGCAGAGAAATTAAAATTTTGATCTTTAATTTAGCTACCCCTCTCTACTCACTCCCCTACAAACAATTCTTATAAAAACCTATTCCTCTATTTATGGTTAATCGGAATAACTTTCATTTCACATTTATGAGAGGCGTCCAATAAGTAAGCTTGCCTATTTTATAAAAACCATTACACACAATTTACCATGTTCAATTAATTTTGTTTATATTGTATACTCCTTCTGTTACTTTTCTACGTACTCAACATGTTTTTCCAAGCATTTTTGGGGACGTGACACAAGTTTTTCCAAGCCAGTGTTGTACCAGGTCGGGTCCTGTGCTCGCAACCAGCTATTCACTGATTTGACTTCATCATCGGTGTTAGAAGTACTTACTATTGAGTTAGAGGAACATGTGTAAATCACTTGGGGCAAGCCCCGGTGAATACGGAGGATACGAAAAAACTCCTAAGTTGAATCTTGAACCAGCCGGAGCTCAGAAGATTAAACTGGGACTTTTCTTGCATCCTCCATATTCACCAGATCTCTTCCTAATTGATTTTTCACATGTTCCCCGGACTTAAAGGTCATCATGGAGGTAAGCACTTTGACACCGTGACGAAGATCAATCAGAATTGAACAGCTGGTTACGATCACAGGACCCGACCTGGTACAACACTGGCTTGGAAAAACTTGTGTTAGTCCCCAAAAATGCTTGGAAAAACATGTTGAGTACGTAGAAAAGTAACAGAAGGATTGTACAATATAAATGTTGAATTAATTCAACATGATCAATTGTGTGCAATGTTTTTTTTTTAAAAAATACTTATTGGACGCCCCTTGTACATATTTTGTTGTACGAGAAGGATACGGTAGAAAAAGCGACAATAAAAGTTTTAAAACGTCCATCACTATATGTTGGCTTTGAAATTCCATTCTCTTTGTATGACCACCAGCAAAAACGAATAGCATTTTACTTCTTAAAACCTCTGATGTGATACATTCACATCAATTTCTCTACCCTCTATCTTTATTAGTAGGTATACAAACTAATCATACTTAGCTTATTTTTCTATCTACTACATTTTAACCCAAATAAAACTTACAAACAATAGCTATATTACAAATTTCGTTATAGATACAAGGGGAACACCGATAGTCAAGTGTTCAAAAACTGGACGCTATGTGTCGGCCTTGTTCCATACTGTTTCCATGCAATCGCGAAAAAAGCAACTGAAAATCGATGTGAATTTAAAAGAATGACAAGTATTCAACAATTCGAGCCTTCAATAATGGATATTTCAAAAAGGTGTACGCCATCTAAAAGATATTTGTAATAAACTGTGTGTTTTAAAGAGCATTTTTTTTTAAAAAAAACTAAATTTTCGAAAAATTTTTCATGTAAGGGTAGTTTACGGTGAAGGGATTTTCTTTAAAATCTCCGTGTCGCATTTTTGGAAGGTACTGAACCTAAATACCAAGTCTGGTACTTCACACGCACACACACGGACCTTCTAAAATTCTTTTTTTCTTTTTTTGTTTTGTGTTTAGGGTGCTTCAAAACGTATTTCCGGTAAATCTCGGTATCGAATTTTTGGATGGAATGCAATACCTTCTCTACCTACTATGTAAGTGGTAGAGAAAGTAAAAAGGTATAAACACTTTAAAATTCAAAAGAATTGAAAACAAAGAATATCAATTGTGTACTTAAACGAGATCCACGTACTTTGTGTAGCAAGCTTTTATCTATATTTTACAGTTTAAAATTTAAAGAATATTCGCAGAAAATTGACATGTACATCTTATTTGTCATAATGCGTTACTTTAATGAAAGTGGTTGGACATTTATAGAAATAAAAAAACCTAATGAAAAATTGCCAATGTAAAGAGTGCCGGTAATTTCTTAACTATATTCGTGTCTCATTCTTTTAAAGAAATACTTTTCGTTTTTGAATTATACTGTTAAAAGAAAAATTAAATATTTTTTTGTTAACGACGCTGTGAATTGGCAGAGCCATATAAGCGCCGCATGTGTGCCGTAATTTCCTCCCTATGAGTTCATTTACATGTTAGTAAATCTTCTGACATGAGGATATCGCCTTTAAGCACACCTAAAAACCATCTGTGTGGGTCGGAATTGAACCACGACCGTAGGATCCGAAGGCCAGTGCCTAACCAAATGAGCCACCCAGACCGACGCTGTTTGAAAATAGGGACTTTTTTCTAAGAAGATTTTCTTTATTATTCATGGAACCTCAAAAAAATTACAAAAATATCACATTTCCGTTGAAATCTCATTATCGAATCTTTCGGTGGAATACAATGCTTTCTCTACATATAAGTAATTAATAAAGTAAAAACCATTGAATGTTTTATATATTACTAGAGAGGGGACCATTCCTCTATTTATCGATACTGGTTTTTGACCGAGGGTGATTGTTAGACAGTATCCTAAGATATTTCCATCCATATTCAGCGAAAACACGCTCTGACACAGTGTAATTACGAAGTTTATCTGTAGTTTGCTGTCATGATGTGTGAGAGATAGGAAGCGGACGATCAATGGTAAATCGATGGATGTTCCTGGACAAAGCCACATTTCATGTAAGTGACCGAGTCAACAAGCATAACTGCATTATTTTGCAAACGAGAACCCTACGTGTTTTACGACACATTTCACATACTATACAATGAGTGCGCTGTTGTCATGGTCACCATTTTGTCCCCTATGTACAATAGCGCTTCCATACTATACGTATGAAGTCTGAAGCACCACTCAGTGTTAACTTCCATCCTTTTCGCATATTTTACAACAAACTGTACAGAGATGTGTACATTGACCTTTTATTTATAACGTTTTACTATTATCTCAAACGATTACCATTTATTTACAATTTTTCGGTGGAATGCAATGCTTCCTCTATCTACTGGGTACCTGACAGGGTTTTCTGTATCAAGTATGTCCTTCATGTTAGTCTTCTAGTGTCTAAAATCCAGATCGATGTACTTAATACACGCTGAATGTATTATGAGCTCGGGATTACAATACCGCAAACGGTTCCGAAAATGTAATATCAGATTTTTCTTGAATGATACGATTGGTAGACCGTCGCTCCCACGGCACTACTATTCGATTCCGTTCGTGCAGTAGCAACGGAATCTAGTCCGCCGTTATGCTGGATACTGCCAACGATGCCAAATATTTAAACGTTATGCTCATGTTTCTTATAAAACGTACTCGAATCGATGCCTCTCTACGACTATATAAGCCGTATACCTGTTAAATACTAGATGAATATGTGAGAAAGGTATAGAAGGCACCCCAGATAATATCTTTTAATTCCTCGATTGTATGGTGATGTGATACATAAACCTTATCTTTGAATATTCCCCACAGATAGTATTCACGTGATTGAGATATAGTGTGAGCAAGCCTTTCAAATATTCTGTTATCAAAAACAGCGAGCAGCCATTTTCATTGACTTGTTTCCATGATAGCCCCCTATCGCGCCTAAATTTTCCTTGGTTACACTGTTAACTGTGTATGATCGCCTCACAGACGCGTATTTTTTAATTGCGAATTTGTTAGCAACGGTGTCACCAGAGAATTTGGAATAAATTCAACCTGACACATGTATGTTACTCCATTTGAGCAAAACTTGACATAGGCCGGCCCCGTAACTCAGTCGATAGAGCACCTTCCTGCTGTGCGAGGGATCCCGCGTTCGATTCCCGGCTGGTGGTGGGAATCTTTCTGTATCCAAGATTATTCCCTATCCTCCCCAGAGTCTGGAACTCTGAATGAGAGTGAGAATTTGTGTGAGATATAATGGTTAAAACTGAAAAGTTACTAGAAACCCAACGACAAGCGAATACAATTAACACTATTGCCTATAAGCAATAATATGTTCCAAAGGAAAGGCTGCCAATAAGACCATTGTAGAAAAACGCGGGTATAAATAGAACTTAAAGAAGAAAAAATAGCTATAATAAACATATGATATATACTGAGAACTACACACGTAAATTTAATCAATAATTGGAAAGGTAGAATCAGATGACTGAAGAATTCAATGCCATAGCCGGGGTGTGAACTACGGACCTCCCGGCCTCCGTCCGGTTGCTCTAACCACTGAGATACCATGGCAACATGCCGGTAAGACATTAAATTCTCCAACCGATTCGTATTTTTTCCGATAAACCACAAGGAGATCTCAAATTGTATTGAGATGACGTACCCCAATGGCGATTTACTCTGTTGTAAGTACTTTTAAGTCCGGGCTTCGTAGTTTCAACCACTATTACGTCAATTAATGGTCATAATTGGAGAATGTATTGTCGTACCGACATTTGCTATGGTAGCTCAGTGGTTAGGGCAACCGGGCGGAGACCGAGCTATGGCATTGAATTTTTCAGTCATCTGATGCTACCTTTCCAACCTTGTCCAATACACGGCATGTGTGGAAGAACAATTAATGGCATTAATCAGTTATTTCAACAGAAAACTATGCCAAACAACGTTAGACTTCCTAATCCTAACTGATTAATTACCATACAGAGCGTTCAGGACAGAAACATACATCTCGCACTGGTTCAAGATGTTCTCAACATAAATATGAATTTGCAACACAAGATAAAAAAGTGCTATTTTGTTGGTTACCATCTCGTGTGGACATCACTGGCAATGAAACGGCAGATGCAGCTGCCAAAGAATCCACCAAACGCCCAATGAGCGACCACTCAATCCCAGTGCCCCACAGCGACGTATTCAGCCAGATAAAACGACGCCTAAAGCACCACTGGAAACAACAATTGATGAATCAACCTGTCAGCAAACTCCACGAGCTCGGCCAATACTGAAGTCACACCACCCCTTACGTTCGCTGCAAGAAGGTAACATGTTGCTCTAACAAGGTTACGGATTGACACACTCATATCTGCCACGTGAAGATGACCCTTCTATGTGCTCTAACTGCAACACCCACCTTACAATCACACATCGTTAGCATACGCTCCATCTTCAAAGAGAAAAGAGACTACACCATATATCCAAGATTTGGTCAAAGCAATCAACCATCCCGAAGTACTTCACTTCTTTAAAGACATAAACTTATATTATAGTTTGTAATTTTTGTTCTTGTGTTAATTAATGCTGTAAATGAAGATTATATTAATTCCTGAATTGTTAATTATAATGATGTTAATAGTAACGTTAAGGCACTAGTGTTTCAGTGACTTTAAACAAAAGATTAAAAGAAAACGTTAAACTGAACTTCAAATATTGTAACCCTCCGTATGCACCTGAGCTAGATTACCACAGAGTGCATTCAATCCAACACCATCTACAAGATCCGGCTGACTTATAGAAGGTGTCAATCAAGACAAACCCTTTCTGAGATATGGGAACTAGTAGAAAAAGCTGGGCACAGTTTTACTGTTTGTTATTTCATACTGTTGTATTTATGGGTTTAGGGATTAAAAACATGAAGTACTACGATGAAACGCAACAATTTCATAAAATATAAATGACCTTATAAATCTACTGTAATACTTTTGTACTGGGGAACTATAACACTAACAAAATGTTATTTTTTGTGGTAAAAGAAAACTTAAAAAATTCTATTTTTATTCCACTTTATGACGCTTCATGTTCTTGCTGATCACAAAAATAATAAAATAAATTTTAAAGTGGAACACACTTTCTGTGCACTGAATCTTGTGCAGCAAGCAGCACCTAAATAGGGAGTGTTATAAGCTTTGAAAAATAAGAAAGTAAGGCATTTTGCAAGAATGTAAATGTCTACATTTATTCACATACATTTCAGAAACAGAAGTATTACATTATTGACCTATTTATTGTCTAAAAAGAATTCTGTCTGTTTCAGAACGCCATTGGGTCTGGAAGACGTGTCGCGGTATCCTTACCTCTTAGCAGAGCTTCTGGGCTCCGGGCGTTGGACGGAGTCAGACCTGCAAAAGTTAGCAGGAAGAAACCTAATCCGGGTTTTCAGACAAGTTGAACAGGTAAGATAATCATATACTAAAAATTAGTTATATTTAAGTTAGCAGTGAAAATTTTATTATGACGTAATAGTTAATCCTCTATTCCTCATGCTGCGTTGCATGAAAATAATTTTACAAAAATATTGGAGCGAAACTTTCAGTTGTTTACGGTCAAAGTTGCGATATGGACCGTTGAACGAATAAAACAAAAGAAATAATGTTGAAATGAACCCAGGGATCCTTGAGTATTTGCCCTAGTGGGTTAAGAAAAACCCCGAAACAAACCCTTACTCCGATGTCGATACGAGAAAAGGAGAAAGGTAACGTTGAACCTCTGCAATTTATCAAACTTTCAAGTAGAAAAGCAATTGAGTGATATATTCCTCTTGAATTACTTCAATTAAGCTGAAAGCCAAGTAACCAGATTTGTAGGTCTTCTAAACAGTCTTCAACTTTACTATTAAACATTAGCCTATCACAGTACTCTTTCGAAAGTAGGTTTTTTTTTAATTTAGGAAAAAAAATGTCGGAGGACTTTAAGGAAACCGCACAAATATTTGAAGAAAGTTAAGACATGGCTATGGTGATATAAGGAAGAATGGATAAGTATATAACATTTGATAAATACACAATCCAGGGTTGCCAAATTGGCTTTAAATGAAGTTGCCAAATCTGAACGTCTTTGTAGAGCAATGGCGCCAATTTTCTGCCTTAGATGTTATAAAAAATCGATACATTCTTTTAATACAAAATTTATAGTAAATGTTGTGAGCTTAGTACTTATCTTACATTATCTTGGCATAATATTATTTTTACTTTCTCTACTACGTATTGCATTCCACCCAAAATTCGATACCGAGATTTCACCGGAAATACATGCTTTGAGGCCTCCTGAATAAAAAAAAAAAGTATTTTTGAAAACATGTCTTGTCTGTCTGTGAACAGCATAACTCAGAAACGAACAGTCGGATAAACACCAAACTTGGTTATTTAGGTTCAGTATCTTCCAGAGATGCGACACGAAGGTTTTCAAGAAAATTCCCTCATCCCAGATTACCCTTTACATGGAACATTTTTCGAAAATTTTAATTTTCTCAAAAATGGCTTTAACGATTCTGATTAAAATATCATATATTTAAGATATTTTCATGACAAATAAAATGTATATCTTGAATTTTCTGGGAATGTCTCCAAAAGTGTTCATTGTGAACGACGTTTGCATAACTGGTAAACCATAAGAGATGGACAAAATTTTACTACAAAAAATGTTGTACAAAAATGATCGCGTTAAAATAAACAATTTATGTTATATACATTTTTTTTACTGAGTGAAACATTTTCGAGATATTGCTTTGTATTCCCTTAAATTTTCCAATACTTAATACTTTTTCTCAAATGGGCATTCGTTATTCATTTTTTTTTGGGGGGGGAGTCCCGGTAATGCAAAGAAAATGGAATACTCGACTTAGCAACCAGCTCTTAAAATATTTGACTTTCGCTTAAAGCCTACCAATTCCCCTTGCATCTACAAGAAATTTAGCAATAAGATTAACATCTCGATATCTCGATTAACGTGAAGCATGTGCAGAATAAGCGTTTGTAAAAATAGTTTGTACAAGAGTAGAGAAAGTCATGTGAGTGTAACACATCAAATTTTTATATGTACATGTATACAGTGCAATCGTTTTATAGCCAGTTCGCACATTTGGGTGCTCCGCTCTGTCTACTGCACTATGGGTTTTTCGTTGCGTAACTCCCGCGTTACTTACTCACGACTGATATTAACATGCATAATCATTAGTAATAACCTTGTTATAGATGAACTTTGGAAGTGGGGTCTATCTGCGTGAAGGCATTCCTGTCGTCTTCGATTGAAATTTCCATTCCTATAAGTTCTTTTTGTGTAATGTTCATAATCTTTTTTTGTCCTTAATTTCTTCTATGGTGTGAGGATTGTTATTAGACTTTTTTTTAGGGTTCCCCACAAATAGATGCATCAATTTTGCTATATTTTCCTCTGTTAAAACATTTCGTTTTCGCTTCTTAGGTTGCTTAGCGATCCCGTTATAACTAAGCTTATTAACCGGACGTCATAACAGTTTCTCTACTTGGAACTGAAATGTCAAACAATTTCTTAACACACCTGTCTGAATCACTTGGATTTTACTTTTTATCTTACATAAAAATTCATTGTGCAAGCGTGAATTTGTCAGCAGGCATTGCAGTGTAGTAATAACACATTAAGACAGTTAATCAAATCACAGGATAACACAGATATCTTGAATAAACTAGCAAAACTCTCCTTACAGTACGAAAAACAAAGCAGCGACTGAAACACAGCTGGTAAAGATAACCTCGAGCGCGTCATGCGCCGTCAGTTGCGCATCGGAAAAATACCGAAGTCACTGCAGTACAGCCTGCTACGCATACACCGGATCTGTGGCCTCACCTTAAAATGCCCGCACGGCACTTGACGTTTTTAATAACCGTTCCAGTAAGTCAGTACAAATGTCGTTGAATGATATGTACTGATGATTCTTTTCCCGTGGTTGTAAAATTAAATAATCTATCTGAATTTTATACGCGACACAATATCGGCTCTCGCTGTGTGTAATATATATGATAGAAGTAAATTTTATAATTGATTCTATTGGAGTTGTGTAAAAGTTCAGCTTTTGTCAGAAATTGGGCAACTGCATATAAATTAGGTATTGCCTATTGAAATTTCGTATGAATCCTTTTTTAGAAAATCATTAGTTTAAATTAGACTTGCACTTAAACGAGCTTGCTTTTTGTAAATTCAGATAACACTATAGGTTATATAAAGTGTATCTCCCCTTCCCTCGGTTTTGCATGCGATTATTCAAATTGCAGGAGCCGATGGAATGTTGCATTGACTAACCTACAGGATCTGCACCAAGGACAGGGAACTATGATGATGAAGCGAGCTGTACTTTATAAATACCTGATTTCTTGTTTGGGATCACATCATTCGCTTATAGTAACTACCTATTTTTTCTTTTTTAGCATAACATAATAATAATAATTCATAATTAATAAATAGTCAAAGATAAGGTCTTTACCATTTGCATTCCGTATTTCAAAATGTCTATCCTGCAACCATAATCTCTCCCCTGAAAATGACTTAATTCGCCTTTTCGTACCAACCTTAGAATATTGCTGTTTGAATAATATACTTATCATAACATTAATTACATTTGAATAGTGCAAAGCATTGTTTTCAGTAATTTTCAAATCTGCCATAATTCCCCATTTTAGCATAACATATGTCCGTAGAAACAATTAAGGATTTTCTTTCCTGTTGGCACTGTCATTTACCTTTGTAGAATTGTGATTGCGAAGGGGAAGAAAATTTGAGGGCTGTGCTAAAGAAGAAACAACTAGGAAACGGATTAGTGAGTTAGTGTAGTGTGGCACTCTACATTGCGTAGACTATAGCGTTGCGATGAATTCAGCAGAAATTACCCGAAAGATTTTAAATATTAATTCTTATAATGGAGAAATAGTGTAAAATGCACGGGCATAATAAGAAATTACAGAGTTTTAGAAACGGGAACAAAGATAGAACAACGCTGAAGTTCGTGTACTTATTTTGTATTTATTTAATTATTTTTGTTTATTTTGTTGTCGTTAAGGTCATCAGACTTGTTCCACACCATCAGAATTACAAATAACATATATAAGAGGAAATCATAAAACTAATACGGTAATAACTAACTATTTGTATATCTCAATACAGAAAGAAATTAATAAATATATAAAAGTCTGAAAGAAAAATAAGCACAATAACTACAAGCTTTGGTTCTAACTTAAAATGATAACAGAGCGTAAAAGAGAATACGATAAAATGCTCTAGCTACAAATCCTTCGTCCATAATTATACAAAGTAATGATAAAAAGGATATCCAGATTTACAGCATCACTAATTTGTAAATTTAAGAAATCTTAACTAAAAGCAATAATGAAATAATTTCCATAATGAAAATTATTTTTATGTGTTTTAAATCAGCAGAACTATTTTTGCATAGCATTTAGTATGAAGGTTGTAAGTGCTAAGGCTTTTAAACGTGAGTTGTTAGTTACTAGAATTTTATAACAAAATCAGCTTTTATAACTTAAAAGCTACCTAATTCTTATTTTTTATGGTCACAAATACTAATTTAGTTCATTGTGTTTAATAACATTACTTTTCTATACATTTGTATGCTGTATAAACCTATTCGTCAAGCGGACTCGCCTAACTTGCTAGAAATTCGCTATTACTATTTATATTTTGTATATTATTTATTTAGTCATAAATTATATTAAAACTTAATACAAAATCGATATGTTACATTCACGAAAATTTCTCTACACAATATCGTTTACTTCTACATAGAATCTACATACTATTCTTGCAAACGCTTATACCTCCATAAATTGCAAGTCAATGGAGAGAAACATTTCCATAAATATTTAATTACACATTTCGTTATAGGTACAAAAGCAATATCGATAGTCAGATGGTCGCTATATGCTTGCCTTAAAACTCTATATTATTCCCCATGACATCGCGAGAAACAACTGACTAGCGACAACACTAAAGATTACAAAAATATTGATAAATTCAAACCAATAATAGCGTATACTTCAGAAAATGCTGAAGCCAAAAAAATTAGTTTGAAATACATTGTGTGTTTTATAACGATCTACAGTTTTTACTTTCTGTACTAGATATAGTAGGTAGGGGAAGTATTGCAATCCACTCAAAAATCAATACTGAGATTTCACCAGCAAAACATGTTTTCGGGCCCCCTGAATTCAAATAAAACATTTTTGGAAACTTGTCACGCGCGCGCGTGTGTGTGTATGCATGTGAACAGCATAATTTGAAAACAAAAATTCGGATAAATACCAAATTTGGTATTTAGGTTCAGTATCTTCCAAAGATGCAGCATGAAGATTTCTAAGAAAATTCCTACCCCAAACTACCCTTTACATGGTACATTTTTTGAACTTTTTGATTTTCTAAAAACTGGCTCTTAACGATTTTAATTCAAATACCAACATGACATATTTACATTGCAAATAAAATGTACATCTTGAATTTTCTTACACAGCCTATGAAGTCCTCTTTATTCGTAAGGCATTTTGCGTAATCTTGTATGACTGGTAAACGTTAAGCAATAGATGAAAACGTACTACACAAAGTGCAGAAATCTTTAAAACAATTCATTCAAAACTATTTTTTGCGGCATAAGCCCTTTCTGAGATATCCATTATTAAAGTTTCGAATTGTTCATTTCTTGGACATTCTCTTAAAGTCCTTTCAACATTCAGCTGTTTCTCGAGATTGCAGGGGAACAGTGTGGAATCATAAGGCTAGCGTATAGTGTCCAGTTCCTAAACGTTTGACTGTCACTGTTTCGTTGTATCTATAACGAAATTTGTAATGTGGCTATTTCTGAAAAGGTTTATTTGAATTGAAATGTGCTAGATAGAAAAATAAGCTTGAGTAAGAATAATTTTATAGCCACTAATAAGCGATAGATGGGTAGAGAAAGTCATATAATGTATCACATCAGAATGTTTGTATATTATGGTCTTGTCTGTCATTTGTGATTTAAAAGTTATACAAAATTATTTCCGAATTAAGTTGCGCTTGCAGGTCATTATTAGAAAATTGCAGATGTATATTTGTTTTTCATGCAACTATCTTAAATATATGATAGGTAGGTATATTAATCAAAATCTTTTAATCATGTTAGAGATAACAAAAAAGTATTTTTAGAAATACTTACATTAGCTCGAGGACTTGCATATTCCCGGATGAATAGGAAACGGGAATTATAAGCCCTATTTTTATAAAAGCTGATGTCGTGTGAATGTATCACTTTCTCTACGCTCTATCGCTTATCAGTGGGTATTGAAATTATTCTTTTGACAGTTTATTTTCATTTTAATCAGAAACAACTGTATTAAATATTTGTTTATAGATACAAAGTGAATGGCGATAATCAATTTTTAAAAACT
Organism: Deroplatys truncata; assembly: GCA_030765065.1. Classification (NCBI taxonomy): domain Eukaryota; kingdom Metazoa; phylum Arthropoda; class Insecta; order Mantodea; family Mantidae; genus Deroplatys; species Deroplatys truncata. The sequence goes on from CM060975.1 coordinate 262,690,363, forward strand.
GGATACTATTTGCTGACCTTAAAATTGTATGCTCTACATGCAAGTGCGGTAAACAACTGAATATGACAGGACTTGAAAAGAGTGACAGAGGTATTGAATAATTCGAACAATTAATAACGGATATCTCGGGAATGGCTGATGCCATAAAGTTATTTGGAATACATTGTGTGTTTTAAAGAGATCTAGATTTTTTATGCAATACGTTTTTTTCCATCGCTTAACATTTAGCAGTTATACAAGATAACACAAAATTCCTTCTGAATGAAGTGGATTTCACAGGCTATTCCCAGGAAATTTGAGATATACATTTTATTCGCAATGTAAGTATCTTTAATATACGGTATTTTAATAAAAATCGTTAAGATATTTTTGAGAAAATAAAAAAGTTTGGGAAAGTGTTCCATGTAAGGGATAGTTGGGGTGGGAGATTTTCTTGGAAATCTTCTTTTCGCATCTTTTGAAGATACTCAAACTAAATTCCTAAATGTGGTATTTATCCTACTTTTTGTTTTTGAGTTATGCTGGACACAGACACCATACACACATACGGACCTTTTTCTAAAAATGCTTTTCTTTATTCAGTGGTCTCAAAACATGTATTTCCGGTGAAATCTCGGTGTCAAACTTTCGGGTGGAATGAAATACGGTCTCCACCTACTGTGTACGTGGTAGAGAAAGTAAGAGGACAACAAACGATTGTCAAAGCTATAGAGGCACATGCTTACTAAATGCAACCTATAAATAACATAAATGAGCATTTACTGATAGAAGAACAAAATGGTTTTTAAGAAACGACGTTCTTGTTTAAACAGCATATTCGTAATCAAACAGATAATACAAAAAGACGAGAATTTACCTCCTTACCTTCCTTTTATTTATCAAAGAAAATGTGGGAAATCATTCATAAGAGATTTTCCGGACACTTAATAAGAGTAATACAGAGCTTGTACTTTGGAACACACATACTAATAAAATATCAGACAAAAGCAACTGTGAAATAATTAAAATAAACCAAGAAGTTAAACAGGGTTTCTCGATGTTTCAACACTATTTAACATGTATAATGACCATGTAATTAAAAATTGCAAGAGCAATTAAACACCCATTTTATAATCAATGACGAGGTCTTGAACACCATACTGTTTGCAGATGACCAAGGGATTTTTAGCAATACAGAGAACGAATTGCCACCATAAATTAAATGTACTCACAAGCGGATATAACATGAAAATTTCTAATGAGAAAACCAAAGCAATGACTTTTGAAGGGACAAGCCATAACGGTTTCAAAATAGTGATAAACAACAAATAATAGAAAAAGTCAGAAATTCAGATATTTGGAATTTAACGTATCATGCTGTGAAAACAATGATATAGATATATAAATAAACGGATTTAACAAAATGTGCGATACAATAAGAATAATATTAAAAAACAAAACCTTCAAAACAACTCAGTTGAAAGTTTACAAAACAATGGCGGTATCCACAGCATAGGCTTGCGTGAACTAGACATTTAACAGATCCGATAAACGAAGAATAAAGTCTGCTGAAATGTTCGTACGCTCAACAGCAGGTTACACATTACTAAACACAAGATACAGTAATGAAATAAGATGTGAATTAGGTATTTATAGCCTGTTGGATCTAATTGGCTTCAACATACAGAAAGAATGTCACCCAACAGGCTTCCGCAGATTTTACTTCAATACCAACCCAAAGGTAAAAGAAATGTTGGTCGACCAATAACAAGATGAAAATGTTCAATCTCTTGATATGGAAACAGGTCTAATGCCTCATTCCATGAGGAAGGAGGAAAAACAATCTTTCATTTAAAGGGTAGTTTGGATTGAGGGATTCCCTTGAAAATCTTATTTCCTTTTAAGATAGGTAGCTTAAATGTCAAGTTTGATAGGCGATTTACAAACACACACACGCATGGGCCTTTTTTTCAAAATATGATATTTTTATTTAGGAAGGTCTCGACTGATATATTTCCGGTGCAATCTCGATAGCGAAACTTTAGATGAAATAACAATACCTCATATATATAGAGAGGGAGGGAGAGGGGGGAGAGAGGGATTATACTATACTTGGAGTATGCAGGAATATATCTCGCACTGACGAAATAACACAAGTTCTCTGACTTAATGTTAAATTATGCAATCCCTCAAATCAGCAGATGGAGAATTCTAAAGATATGAAGGACTCTACGACTGTAATCGATGGTGAATATAATGATGTTCTGATATATGGTATGGTATGGAAAGGAAAGATGAAAAGAACTCGGCTGAGATAGTGAATGAGAAAGAACTGCTGGCTGAGAATTGCATTGAAAGCAACGGTCAACAGGAAAAACATTCCGGCAGAGGAGGGCTACCGGATAATAGCCAATCGTCTATATAAATAAATGATGAGCAAAGCAGGACATTTAAGGAATAGAAGAGGCTGGCTTTTCAGTATCTGAACAGCAACCTATAATAAAAAAATAATCTTGTGCCGCATTCACATAAACCTTATATACTAGCTCTTCTGCAAACTGTCGTCCTCCGTGGACTAGTGGTACCGTGCTAGCCTCTAGTTCCCGGGTTCAAACCCGGCGGAGGGCGATGGATTTTTTCGGGCGTAAAAATCGTTAGCACGGCTTCCTTCGGAAGGGAAGTAAAGCCGGTGGTCCCGTGTCGTATATTTACGGCACGTAAAAGAACCTCAAGCCTGATAAAAGAGGCCTCTGAGCAAAATTTACAGGTGTTTCACGCCCAATATAGAATGGGACGCTAAGAACCATAGTAGTTAAAGAGCGTCCATAAATAAAACTCAATTTTTTTTTCTGCAAACTATTCTTAGAAAGGTTAACAGAGGCAAACTTTCATTAAACATTTACACATTTCATTGTAGGTATAAGTAGGCTAAAGCGATAGACAAATGACTTTGAAATCCCATGCTCTTTGCATGACTAGGAAAAAAATGAATAGCGGCTTAGCACTTGGAAAAAGGGTAGAAGTATTGAAACTTCAAGTCAATATCAAAGAATATCTCGGAAACAGTTTTCGCCGCAAACAATTTTTTAGCTTCATTTAATTTCCTTTTTTAGTTTCCTTTTAACTACATTGGTCTTATCGGCGGTCTTTCCTTTGGAACTTACCTTCTATTGGCAATGGTTTTAACTCGTATTCTCTTGTTCGTTAGGTTCCTTGCACTTTTTGGATTTTTACCATTAGTCTCGCACACATTCACACTCTAATTCATACTTCCAAACTCTGGGGAGGATAGAGAATAATCTTGGCTAGAGAAAAATTCCCCCCCGGCCGGGAAACGAACTCGGGACCCCTCAAACAGATTTATTTTACATAAATTGTGTGCTTTAATGTGATATATCTTTTCTGTGTTGTAAGATTATATCTATATCTTAATATTTGTCAATTAAAAAAGTAATTCAGAATGAACAGGCTATTAGAAATAAATTCAAGATACACATTTTATTTCTAATGCAAATACATGTAGTATTTAAATCAAATTCGTCACAACTATTTTTGAGAAAATAAAAAATACGGGAAAGTTTTATTGTAAAGGGTATTTTAGGGTGGGGAGACTTTCTTTAAAATATTCGTGTCGCATTCTTGGAAGACTCCGAAATTAAAACCATAGTTAGTATTTCACGGAGTCTCAAAACACAAACGGTGAAATTTCGATGTTGAATCTTTGGGTGGGATACGATAGTTACTCTACTTACTATAGGTAGATAGTAGAAATACAATAAACTCAGTTTTTAGCAGCGATATTCTTGAGGTACTCTGATGCTATATCTTTGCTTTTTTCTCTCTGTGGCCGTTCTTCTTTCAGCACTCTCGTTCAAATAACACTTTTAGCGCCTTTTTTTCATGGCCTCGTTTGGTTTTAGCTTTGCTGCAGAGAAAACTTCAGATATAAACATAAAATGCACATAAACAAAAGAAGGTGTTATATTTCACATCCTCCTTTATGGTATACAGGTCGTGTGATATTTGAACGCTCGCTTCAGGAGTGCTGCAGTCATCTCATTAAAACCCCCCAGAAGGAAAAGGAACAGCAGTTACAATAACAGTATAACTTTTATTTCGGTGTTTAAAATACAGAGCTATAATTCCTGCAGCAGTTGTCAGAAGAAACACAAGATCTAAGTACTATGCAGTAAAGAACAAAGTTTCTGTGTCAGAAATATCACAGCACAAACATTATTAACCCCCAAGAGCTAATTCAATCGCACCGTGTGATCAACTTTCATCCATCAAATGCTTTACTTATTTGTAAGCTTACTGGAGTCTGTTAGATCCACAATAGCATATGGGCCAGAAATGGGGTGGGGTGGGAAAAAAACGGGAGATGTGACCAAATGAGGACTTGATTTTTTAAAGGAATTCTGGGGACAGGCAGACGTACTGCCAACTACGGAACAATGAGGTAATTCGGATCGCTTAGTGAGACGATAGAGTGCAAAATCTGATCAGTCAAATATTTGATGAGAATCGTTCATGGAGACCAACCTCTAATGCTACCATTAACAGCTGACAGTTGGGAAATTCGACATGGGCATCAAAATTAAGGAAAGTTTTGGAAACCATAGGGATGGCTACACTTAGAATACAGTTCAGGATAATAAATTGAGTGTGTGGAGAAAGATTAAGAACTGGCTTTGTTATATTGACAGCTAACAAACAATAGTATAGAAAGCTTTTTTAGAAGTAGAGTTCGGGCTAAAATCTGCGTGGGGTGTTAAAAAATAACGTCAAAACGGCCAACAAGCTCATTAGACAGGGGCTCGTGTGGTTTAGACTGGGAGCGTGAGGACGATAAAAGCTACTATGAAAATGGTATGAGAACCCGTCCCTTTTGTGAGGAGGAGGAGGAGGAGTAGTGGGTGCATACTTGGCAAGGAATGGATTGAAAAATATTTACCACTATCCTTTGCCACCTCGAATCGAGGGTTAAGGGTATATTGGACGCTTCTGGCAAGCAGGGAAGATGTGGAGGAAGTAGATGAATTTCTACTTGAGGCAAGATCTCAGAAGGCTGATAATAGGGAAGAGGGTATAAGAAGAGCTAAACGTGCAGACTGGGTGTAGGTACTGTATATATATATATATATATATATATATATATATATAAATTCTAAATCGACGTAATACTTTTAGCTTTGTTTTGAGGGTTGTTTATATTTCAGGCGCTATATTTGAGTATGTTTGTATTTATTTAATAAAAAGGACAATATTTCATTCGTTCATTCATACTAAAATGAGGTTCTCATACAAATAGGTATGCTTAAGTGCTTCTTTATACATAAATGGGACAGAAAAGAGCCTAAAAGCTCGAGATACGTTACAAAGAAAGGTTTTAAAAGTATTAGATATTGAAGAACTTTGTTTTGCATGGTATGGTGCAACTTTCACTCAGGTACCCACAGTCAGTGTACTGTCGCTCGGAAACAAAGGAATTGGAGTCGAAGAACAATATAACATTGTGTTCCAACTAAAAATTCAATATAGAGACTTCAACAAAAATACACATTTTGAGATTCAACGAATCCAAAAATGTATTTTTAGCAAAATATCCTCACTATACATGAAACATTGTCCGCAAACTTTTATTTTCACAAAATGCTGTAACGATGTTGAATAGATAACATAGGTTTCATGTTTAATAAAATGCACGTCGTGAATTTCTTTCGAATCGCTATGAAGTCCCCCTTCATTCTGAATGAATTTTGTATAACTGTCCAACCATATGAGAAAGACAAAAACTTTCTATGTTAGAAATGTAGATCTCGCGTGTTCAGTTTGGACGAAGCCATGAAATCATGATTTTTGCTCATTGAAGGCTCAAAATACCATTTTCATGACTTCTCAAAAACTCGCTTTCATGGGGTTATATAGGCGTAACGACGTAATACGTTGGTTTATTTAATATTTATTGATTTTTGGACGAAGTCATGAGGGACAAGAACTGCACATGGCTTTTACTAGATAGTATAAAACATCGTAAATAAAATTGCAGCCCTAAAGCACCTTTTACCCCTTGTTATGCCCATTCATTGAATCTTGTCTTGCAACAAAGCCTGACTTGCAACACAGTTTATAAGAAATTGGTTGTAGTTAATCAGTTCCGAGATATTAGTTGCTATTGGTTTGAACTTTCCAATACTTTTTTTGAAGTGCTAAGTTAGCATTCTGTTGTTTTTCATGATGTCGGTAAAAGATTTACTTAAGCCAACATATAGCGATCCGCTTTTTATGGATTATTGCCCGTGTATTCGTCATGTAACCACAAAGTAGGAAGCAATTTCTGCGAACGTTTATCTCCATTAACACGAAGTAGATAGGAAAATAAAATTTTCTGAGATTAAGCATGCAAGTAACTCATAATGGGAAGAGAAGACGCAAACATCAGAAAAAAACTATTTATTCAATGTAAATACTATATCGTTGTGCCCAGGGAATTAAAATGAATATTAGTTTTAGTTAAATAATTAGGAAGGAGAAAGCGCTGTATCCTGTTCTGTAATTTAGTTTTTGTTGTTTTAATGTTAATTTCTGTAGCGCGTGGAGCAGAATGCCCCAAATACTATTCTTAAATACTTCTAATAGAATATAAAAATCTTAGCATTTATATTTTCAGGTAAAATATTATGTGAAAATATCCATTGTAAGCCGAAAATAACGGTTTACAAAAAATTCAAATAAGAATATCTTAATTAGTACGAATCCTTAGTCACTTTCGAATGCTGAGCGAATGGTCATTATACCACTAAGTTATTGTGAACCTCCAAGAACACAGGCTTTTAAATTTCACTCTATATGTTGGCTAGATGGACTGGGTTGTCACCTTGTACTCATATGTTATATGCCCTTAACACTAACTTTAGTCTTAATTAGACATTACTTAAATGAGAATAAGTCTATAGCTTCTTTAACTTTATAAATCCACAATTTTCCTGTTAGTCGTTTTTGATACTGGATCCATATAATATATTGTTCGTTCATTGGGTAGTTGTGGAGTCTGTGGCAATGTGAAGTCAGAGTAAAATGTTATAAAAATCTGCTAGAAAACTGCGCAGCAGTGGTAGGAATATCTAATCATTTTGAGATGTACTTTAAACTAAAGTAACTTGTGTTCAAACTAAAGTAACTTGTGTCCCCTGAACATCTTTTTCTATAAGTGTGAAACCTTCGTCTATTGAAATACCTAAACGGCCTGTAAAGCGAATGGGGAATGCATCCCAAGGCACATTTTGTACTTAAGAGGTTGCTAATACTTTAAAAAAAATCCCAGACCGTGTGATTTATCTCGTATACATATTTTAACTTTAAACAGTAACAGTGTGGAATGCCATTTTATCTTTCTATTGGTTTTTCTGGCAACATACTTTTTCAAGAATTATTGCCATGGCTCATAATCGAGACCTGAGGAAAATAAGCGTTTCACGAAACTCTTTTGGCACTTTTCTGAAACATCTATTAGTTTCCCTGTTTTAATCCGAAACCCCTACTTTATCAATATCATAATTTAGGCGCATTTTGGTATATAAAAAAGGAGTTCAGTTTCTTTTTAAATCGAAACTTGGCTGTAATGTTCTATATGTCAGATTTTATGCGAATTTAATTGCAAGTATATTTGTTTAATCCATTAATAACCAATATCTAATAAAAGTATATCAAATGTAAGGCGAACACCTAGTGAAGGAAAAGCAAATATAAATAACTATACATAATGTAAACATATCGTCTGATATAAATTAATATGTGTATGATAAAAAGGGAACACTGTAAGAAAAGTTCGTACAGAGAAACGTGCTAGACGAAGTAATTAACAATCAGACTTAAGCAGGTAACATAAAATCCCATAATAGATTAGGTAAAAACTGACTGAGAAGCCCAGGAGATTGGCAAACTTGACAGTATGAACGAGTGAGAGGGGCAGTATTAAACAGATACAGAGATACCTTGGAAATCCCAGATGTGTCAAGCTTGGCGTAGTATGAGAAAATGAGTGATTTTATTCTCATACGCCGCGTATGTAAATAACCAATAAGTGTCGGAACAATTCCAAGGATGCATCTTCCTTTGTTTTCACTTCCTATCATCGAGAGACCTACTTCACGACGGTCTGTCCACGGAAGTAGCCTGTAATGAAATTTTTATTCTTAAGTAGTGGGAAATAAGGGAAATACTGTAGGGAGAGGGGAAAATGGAGGGACAATTAAGGAATGAGAAGGGGATGGAAGAGTATCCAAAGTTAACCCAGTAACACAAGCGGAAGCTGTGGGTGCTGTTAGTGTTGTAATATTCCTGGAGGAATATTAAACACAATTTTACTTAAATTATGTTTTCAAATTGGAAATTTCATTACTTGTTGTCTGCTTCTAGGTTCGAGACCGATTGCTGTCAAAGGGCGAAGAACCGATTGACGAGCGTATTCCTGTCGAGGACGTGCTGGGAAGGACATATTGTCGATATCCAGAGACGTGACATGAGGAGTTCGGCTCCGGCACTTTCGATGCTAAGTGAGTGATTCCCAAAAAACATTTGGTGCTGGTGACGGTGGCGGTAGTAGTGGTGGTGGTGTTTGCAATTAACAGTGTACCTGAACAAAGCGAATGTGTGGACATCGTATCCAAAGTGAATTTTACTTGCACTGCCGGAGTTTTCTAAAAACTATAAACAAAAGAACCAACTGTGTCGAAATGTTAAGTGTTTCTTATGTATTCGAAACTAAAGGCAAAAGTCAGGAAACCGTGAAATAAACTAGCAATAAAAATTTTACATATATAAAGGAATCATATCTATATAAAATAATACTCGAAATAATTTTAGATTTTATATCATTTTGAGATAGGAGAGGAACACTAAACCTGCTAGTGTAGCAAAACTGCACTATACAAATTTGACGAATATATCAATTAACTGTAAGGTTTGTTTAATTGTTGACTGTGATAATACAGGCTTCAGTTACTAACTATGTTGTTTTTGTTAATGAGGATTGTCAGGAATTTATTAACTGTGAAATATTCTTCCCAACAGCCTACAGAGGGAAAAAATACTTATGTATGCTGTAAAACTTGTTTCTTGAGAGAGTACAAGAACGAAAAAAACGCGATATAGTAAAGTATTCTTCGTTGCGATACCATACTACTATACACACAACTTTACACGACAGCCAATCACTAATATTAATTATAGAACATTGATTTTAATTGTACAAATGAGATTCATTTTTAAAAATTATTTCCTTTTATATGACGTGGATTCTTAAGTCTAATGCATTAAACAAATTTCTCATAGATACCAAGGTTTGTTGCATATTAATAATAGTATTGAAAAGTTCCACTTTCATACGATTCTCACGAATTTGGCCATTGTTACAAGTCTGCCTTAGGAAAAAAATCACACACATGAAACTAGGGCGTGGGGTATGTTCAGGCTCTGTACTCAGGGTCCGGGATGACAAGTTTAAGTCGGCCCTATCCACGCCTTCACCTCTAACTAGCTCATGTGAAGTACCCCCATGGACCAACGGTAAAAGCTGTAGGCCCTATCATTCCACTGCCATTCTCGTCATCACACTACGCTGGGTCCCTCCAGCTCAGAAGTGAGTCCAGTCATCGCTTGGTAGAATGAGGCAACCCCCGAAGGTCATAGGCGATATGGGGAGCGTTATAAACATCATCAAACTTCCATATCCGCAGCAGTATGATGAGAGCTCCTTTACGTAGTTAAGGAAATCTGATTATTAATTCTTAGCTTTTACAGTTCGGTTGTTCTTTAGGTCTGCGAGTTGCTCCTCTTCAAGAAGTTGAAGTTCACAGGTACTGGAGAGCGCTAAAGAACTTCTTACCAATTCATATTGCTTTATGTTTACTGCTTACTTATCTCATTCAGTCTCTTTCAGTTACTTTGAGTGATCGAGTGGTGTATTTCTTTAATAGGTTGACATTTAGAATCACTAAAACTGTTCAAAATTGCTTTTAGTTGCTTTTCTTGAATATGTTACCTCTTAATACTGCAATGTTGTCCATAGTAATAAGAAAATTTGCGCCATTTTCTTGTAGATTAATAAAGAGTATCTGAATGATAGAGTTAAAACATAATGTGCAAGAAGTTTTAGAGCAGAAAGGCAGTACCAAATAAGAATTTTGAGGACAATTGAGTTATCTATCAATTTAGTATCCTTGTGAGGACACCATAAATCGTAGAGCAGAATATAATTACTTCTCCACCACATATCTGGAAAGTAGAGAAGGTATTGCATTTCACCCAAAAATTAATTAGCGAGACTTCATCAGAAATACATATTTCGAAGCGCTTTAAACACAGAAAGGTATTTTTGGAAGGAGGTCCTATGTGTATATCTGTGTGTCTGTGAACAACCTAACACAAAAACGCAACGTCTGATCAACGCCAAACTGGTATTTTAAGTTCAGTATCTTCCAAAGATGTGAGAGAAAGACTTTTAAGACAATCTCCCCAACCCAAACTACCCTTTACATAGATCATTTTTCAATTTTATTTATTTATTTTTGGGGGGTTTTCTAAAAAATGGTTCTTAACTATTTTGATTAAAACGCCATATATAAATATTTACATAACAAATAATACGCGCATCTTAAATTTTCTGGGAATAGACTTGGAAGTCCACTTCATTCAGAAGAATTTTCTATAATCCTGTATAACTGATAAACGTTAAACGATGGATGAAACGTTCTACACAGAAATGCAGATATCTTTAAAACACACAATTTATTTCAATTAACCTTTTTGTGGCATTAGCTATTTCCTTTATCGGTTATTGTTCAGGATTTGGTCATTCTCTAAAGTCCTGTCAACATTCATTTGTTTCTCGCGATTCCATTGAAACAGTATGGAATTTTAAGGCCAGCATATAGCGTCCAGTTCCTACATATTTGACTATCGCTCTTCCCTGTACCTATAACGAAATGTGTAATGTAGCTATTTCTGCATAAGTTTATTTGGATTAAAATGAAATAGATATAAAAATAGTCTCCAGCAAGACTGGTCTAGATACTCACTAACAAACGATAGAGAGTAGAAAAAGTCATCTGAAAATATTACATCAAAAAGTTTTGTTTTGGGGGGGACCAGACTTTCTGAGAAAACGCTGAAGAGAATTGTTATAAAACAGCTTTTGGACATTTTGCCACTTGTGCTAGCCTCTATACGAGTTTAAAATCGCATACGGAGTGTTAAAACCGTGACACCGCTTCTTGCCTACCAGTTTTACAGAAGTAAAATGCTTTTATCCGATTTAAGTTCCATAGCAACTTTCAAATTCTTGTTTAGGTTATGAGGGAGAAAAAGTATATGGAAATATATGTAGAATGTAGGACATATTTATCGGAGGGGAACAACTCCCCACTGTGACCAGTTTGAGCTATTGTGTCTACATCCCCTGGGAGGCAGGAATGAGGTGAAGGAGCCGTAAGAGGTCGCCGGTCCATAGGCAGACAGGCTCACAGAGACGCACAGAAGTCCCTAATATTTCCAGTTTGAACACCCGCGCACCAGTAGAGACGAAGAATCTCGAGGGAGGATGACGTAGCAACCCTAACAGGTGGGACAACGCACATGGAAACATTTTTCCATTGCGCAAGCAACTACACCACCTGCCCGACACTGCCAGCACCCCAGAAAACACACCTGACAAACGTGAAAGGAATAGATGAAAATGGGAGAAAAACGAGAAATCGTGGTAGAATACACCACCCCGCTATTCGCCTAGGCAACGGGAAAACCACGTAAAACCCCATGGTCAGAGTGAACGGTCACCGGGAATCCAACCCGGGACCTCCCGAATGCGAGCCTAAACTTGGCGCCTCACCCAGCCTGCTCGGTTGCAAATGTAGACATTCCCAACTTTGGATGTAGTATTTCAAATTGGTTATACTTATTTTTTATTTTCTTAGCAAAGTTATGGTTTCTGTACAGCTTTAACGCCATATTAAGTACAATATGGTAACAAAAATAATAATTTCAAGTTGAATTTCTCTTTAAAATATTCAACATAAGTTAAAAGGGGAGTAATCTTCACACTGCTTCAGATTCCTTCTCGACCTGATTACTTTTGTACTACGTACAGTAAGTAGGGGAAGTATTGCATTCCATCCAAAAATTCGATACCGAGCTTTCACCGGAAATGTGTTTTGAGTTGCCCTGAAATAAAAAACATTTTTAGAAAAAACTCAGTGCGTGCGTGCGTGCGTGCGTGCGTGCGTGCGTGTCTGTAAACAGCGTAACCCATAAACGAAAAGTCGGATAAATACCAAACTTGGTATCTAGATTCAGTATCTTTCAAAGATGCGACACGATTTTCAAGAGAACTACCCCCGACCCAGACTACCATTAACATGGAACATTTTTCAAAAACTGTTTTTCCCAAAAATGGCTCAAACGATTTTGATTAAAATATCATATATTTGACATATCTTTGACAAACGAAATGCCCCCAAATGTCCTCTTCTTTATGAATGGCTTTCGCCTAACTGGTAAATCGTAAGAGACAAAATTTTTCCGCACAAAATATACATCTCGTTAAAACACACAGTTTGTCGTATACATTTTTACTTTCTCTACTACGTATAGTAAGTAGGGGAAGTATTGTATTCCACCCAAAAATTCGATACCGAGATTTCACCGGAAATACATGTTTTGAGACCTCCTGAATCCAAAAAAAGCATTTTTGGAAACATGCCCGTGTGTGTGTGTGTGTGTGTGTGCCTGTGAACAGCATAACTCAAAAACTAACAGTCGGATAAACACCAAACTTGGTATTTAGGTTCAGTATCTTCCAGAGATGCGACACGAAGATTTTCAAGAAAATCCCCCCACCCCAGACTACCTTTTACATGGAACATTTTTCGAAAATTTTAATTTTCTCAAAAATGGCTATAACGATTTTGATGAAAATATCATATGTTTAAGATAATGTCATGAGAAATGAAATGTATATCTCGAAATTTCTGGGAATGTCTCCAAAAGTATTCTTCATTGTGAACGACTTTTGCATAACTGGTAAACCATAAGAGATAGACAAAATTTTACTACACAAAAAATGTAGATCGCGTTAAAATACACAATTTATATCATATACATTTCTTTTGTTGAGTGAACCGTTTTCGAGATATTGCTTGTTATTTCCTTAAATTTTCCAATACTTATACTTTTTCTCAAATTCGTTATTCATTTTTTTATGTTCTGGACATGCAAAGAGAATGGAATGCGCCACATAGCAACCAGCGATAAAATATTTGACTATCGCTTAAAAGCTACCATATTCCCCTTGCATCTACAAGAAAATGACCAATAAGATTGACATCTCGATAAACATGAAGCATATGGAGAATAAGCGTTTGTAAAAATAGATTGTACAAGAGTAGAGAAAGTCATGTGAGTGTAACCATGTAGTGAAACATTTCCTAGATATTCCTTGTTATTTGTTCGAATTTTCCAATATTTATACTTTTTCTCAAATGTGAATTCGTTATTGTTTTTTTTAATGTCCTGGACATGCATAGAGAATGGAATGCCCCACATAGCAACCAGCTCTTAAAAGATTTGGCTATTGCTAAAGCCTACCATATTCCCCTTCCACCTACAAGAAAATTAGCAATAAGATAGCTTCTGCAAATTTTTATCTGATTAAAATGAAGCATATGGAGAATACGCGTTTGTAAAATCAAGAGTAGAGAAAGTCATGTGAGTGTAATACATGAGATTTTATTTTGAGAAACAAATATGCTACTTCTGACGACGGAATGGTAGTCGAAACCGATTTCATTTGAATTGAACTTTATGCATTATTAAATAATACCTAGAGATATTCTGTGATGTATTTATTATATTCATATTTTGTTCTTGTAAACCCATGCTGATTGCCGTGGTCATTAAGGCATGTACCGTGAATGGGAGATCCATAGTTCGAATTTTGCCTTTATCATCCTCCATTACTGATATTATTTTATTTAGGTTGCACCAGTTCTCCTAACCATAAAATGCCAAGGATAAATAGTATATATATATATATATATATATATATATATAATCCTGGAACCTCTTCCAGGTGTCCTAGTGTCCACTACCTGGGTGCTGTGTGGTATAGGATAGGATAGGACCAGAAGCGGAAGGGGGCTTAGCACTTCGACCTACGCTGATCTTTTGTACCTAGGCCTCCGGGAGGGAAGGTTGAGGTGAGAGGACACAGGGCGGCCGGACCAGAGGGCACGACAGGCAGAGGGCAGGGTATTTACCATTTACAGATCTCAAATCCCCGAGTGGTGGCTGGTGCAGCCGGCCCCCTTCCCCTGTGGGTTTGCACATCCCCTGGAGTGCCGGGACCCGGAGACCGCTCGCAGTTTGGTGGACAGAGCATCTTTTCCCCTGCCCTGCACATGTCGAGATCTCCCGCCGACACTTGCAACCCTGAAAGAAACCAAGCAGATGAAATCTGAAGCGAAATGAGAATGGAGGTGAAATGGAGGGACAGGAAATTCGGGGGATGTAATGAAGCTTATTCGATGCCCAGTATCCGCCTAGCGACACGGGCTACCTCCGAAAAGAAACCAATGGGTCAGAAAGGTCGGCCACGGGAATCGAACCCACGAGCTTCCGAATGCGGGCCGCAGACGTTATCACTAAGCCATCCCGCTCGGTGCCGTATGTTGCAAGAACGGCCACTAAGCTCTCCTTAAAAATCCTATAACACACTACTTCTCAATAATCGAAGGACACTTTGAATTATATTGCGTGTCGCAAACTTGAAACCTGATATTCCTGCTATGCTATATAACAAACCCTTTCTTTCTGTACCATCAACTTTAAAGAGGTGTTCAAGAGCGCACAACTGCAAGGCATCGCCACTAGGTTTATTTTTGCCTATCGACTAGAAGCGCCCTCGAGTTGGCGGCTTCCAGTTTACCCGCTCAGCATTTTAGAAAGGTTTCCGCAAGGAATGTGATTCACTCGTACAGTTAATTTTCCTTTGAATGTTTTGGAAAGCGTGCATCACTGACAGGGCTGGTAGCGCTTTAAGATAACCTAAAGCAGTTACATTTGGTGTTTTTGACAAATTGTATTTTATTTCCTCTGGTATTAAGATGAGAACAAAACCCATTAGGAAAACATTCTGAATTTACTCAAACAATTTCAATAAACTTTCAGGAAATACTTGAAGCACTAAACAGTTAAATAAAACCACGTTTACACCTGAAGGAATAAAAACATAAATTATATATATGTATATATATGTATATATATCAGGATTTTCTTGAATGAGCATTTGGCAGACCACCGCTCCCACGGCAACGTTATACGAATTCGTTCGTGCAGCAGTCGTATCCCCATTATATAACATTAACGATGCAAAATAATATGAATCTGTCATGTGCATCCTTCGTTATAAAAGGTTTTCGAAATGGTGTTCGTCTGCGTCTAGAGAAGCCCGGCACTTGGTAAACGCAATGCAAGGAACACCCGACAAGTTTTGTAGGTGATATCTTGAATAACTCGGCCAGAGCTGTCTTCCGTTTAATTGACTGTGCGGGATTTATTTAATAAGAGTTATCTTTAGACATTTCCCACATACAATGAAGAGATCGAACAACCCAATCAACTATTCTATCATTAAAAACAGTAATAGTGTGAGGCAGTGATTTTCTTTCCATCGTCCTCGGTCAGAACTGCGTTTGTTTGTCTGTCTGTGTCTGTCTGTCTGTCTCTCTCTCTCTCTCTTTCTCTCTCTCTCTCTCTCTCTCTGTTCAAAGAGCTCAATCTGATAAATTTGTGTAAAAAACTATAAATTGTGTATTTATTAGAAACGGTGACATCAGGGAATTTCTTTACCAATTCAGGCTGACAATCCACATGTAACTCCATTCGAGCAAAACTTTAAAACAGGCTTGTTTTAGTATAATAACTTCACAGGGTAAACGCATTTAACACGAACTGCAAATGTGTTGCCCCACGCAGACACGTAAGCTAGGCTACTGCAGAGCTGCTACTGTCTGGGGCCACCAGTTGCCTTGTTTGGAATAAATCAGCTGTAATCAAGTTCATGTTTCATTTTAAGAGCATTCAGGAGGAATAGTTAACAACGGTGTTATCCCAAAATATAAGAAACTTTCTTTTGAAAATTTCATGATAATAAACCTGCTATCTGAAATTATGGGTATGTTGTTACTAAATTAATAAACAGCATTTAGGAAAGGTATTTCATATTAAACAATATACAGGATGGGCCGTTTAAGGTATACAATATCTCCAAAACTAAGCGTTCTAGAAAGAAATGTCTTGAATAAAAGTTGTTTGATATTATGTGGAAAAGCAAATGCCATTAATCATGTTTTATTTTGAGGACGTTGTGATGGTCATTTTAGAGTTCATTTAAATTGACTTAATTGTAGATTGCCACTTAAAAAATAAAATTCACCATAAAATGACCATAACTCCTCCAAACAAAATACGATTAATAGCATTTACTTTCCTCCATAATATCGAGCAACTTTTATTAAAGACATTCCTTTCTACAACGCTTAGTTTTGGGGATATTGTACGATCTCAATCTAAATTTCCCACCCTGTACTTACAACTCGATGAATAATTGAAAGATGTGAAGACTTTTAAATGCTTAGTTATATGGTTTCCATAGATGATTAAAAAAAGGGGGGCTTCGATGAGGCCTTTTCGATAAGATTAATAGAAAAAAAAATTAATAAGAGAACTTACTCTTCAAACAGAAGTAATATAAATCTTATACCAAGGATGCAACTTTTAAGTCAAAATTCGAACTTCCGTAAATAAAAATAAAAGTTTATTTAGTCAGACAAAGCTGACGATGCGATCAGGACTTAGTAATACTTAGTTGACTGTGGATATGTTGTTAATAACTAAAATACTAGTAATCTTTGACACGCTATGGAACAATCTTTACAGCATCACAATATGATGTACAGTACCAACTCGCAAATTAAATGAACCATTATAACGCATAATACCAAAACATTGATTGTTTTGTTACCACTCTCAGAGAGTAAAGATAACGCAACACAGGTATTGGAACAGATGAAGATTTTCAATTACTTTATCTCGTACCAAATATTTTAAACAATATTTTGGAAAGAAAAGTAGCAACATTTCAACGAATAATATGTAGAGTGTACTAAAAAAGCTAAAATTCAGAGCAAGCAAGGAAACTCTTCTTCTGTTTCATGTTTACTCTCTGACAGCAAGATCTAGGTCCTAACAAATAAGACCGAAAAAGAATATAGGATGGGACTCGCCACGGAGGGGACTCGGCACCGAGTGGGTATTGGAGGGGGTTAGTGCCCCACGAGGGAGCGTCCCCGGGAGGAAGGAGGGGGCGAGAGTAGACACCGAGCGGTTGAAACAGGGGGGAGGGGTCCAATGCCCCTCAAGGGGTTTGGGAAATCGTGGCAGCCAGCCGAAAGCCAGAGACGGAGAGAGTCACAAAGAGCATCCTTTTCCTTGCCACGCTGCATCAAAACACCATCGCCGACACTTCCGACACTGAAAGAGACAAACCGGATGAAATGAGAATGGAGAGGAAATGAATGGACAAAAAAATTTGGCGGATGTAATTATCCTTCCCAGCATTCGCTTGGCGACCCGAGGAAAATCCCCCCCAAAAAAAAACATGAGTCAGGAAGGTCGGCCACGGGAATCGAACCCAATACCTTCTGAATGCTGGCCCCAGACATAATTGCCTGAGCCATCCCGCTAGGTGACAAAGAATACAAGCGGTAGAGAAGTCATTTGGGGTTGTCCGGGGACTATATTCATAGAAAAGAAAAAAGCTGAGGAAATTAGTCAGGAATTACAAATATTTAACTTAAATGCGTATACAAATTATAAAATAACTGGAAGCAGCAAATCGAATGTCAGCCAAGCAGTGTTGTGTTACAGTAATAGGCAAGGGATCTCGATGGGTTGGGTGCCGTCAACTTATTGCTCCAGGATGGAAAGCCAAGATGATCGCTTGCTCAGACATATCCCTGAAACAGCGTACGAGCAGAAGGAAAGGATGCAAGAGCAGTGGCATTGTGCTGGATGTCCAACTGAATCGGTATCGTAATCTAGATAGGTTTTATTTCAACAGTAAGAGTGCAAGAAGCCATTTTCCAATTCGACAACGGAATAACGTTCGTGGCATTGTTTCTTATTTTATGCAACATAATTAAATAAATTATAGAGAAAGAAGTATTTGTGACATTCTTATTTAAGACTTTGCATTTTATGCACAAAATGCATAAAATATAATAGATAACTGTAATTAATATTGCTTTGAACAAGATGCTGAAAACACATCACTGCATTAAGACAACGTATTGCAATTAATCATAACGTTTCTTTATGTAACCAAATAATGTTTTGCTTTACTAACTTCTTATAACAATCCTCCCACGAGTTGCAGAGTAGATGTACTTGTTTTTAAAATCGTAAATAGTAATAATAATAATTAATAATAATACTTTGTCATTACTCTATTGTTTACACATTTTTAAGCCCACTGCTTATAACCATCTCGGAAAACCCCCATTAGTCATACTTACAAATCAATGCGACACTGTAACAACCCACCTGCTCAATATCGTTGTTTAGCTGTAAACACCCTCTCAAAACTAAACTATAGATCATAATGATGACGACGAAGGAGATTCGGTAGTTGGTGGGTAGGTAAAGAAATGGCTAAACATTCCCCCTCTCCCTCAGATCACAAAATGTTTTCCTTTTGTGACAGTGCCATGTTGCTTTGCCTTTGAACTCGCTCAACCCTTAGATTACACTAGTCTGCATGATATCGGATGACTGAAAACTAATAAGTGATTCTGACTCACTTTTTATGCTGATTTCAGAACTGCTTTTAGTTTTTTCTAGTTTTTTTCACAATTTCACTTCAAAAATATAGAGATATAAAGATATTGCTTCCGCCACTACACATAAAATTGGGCTTGATGAACAATTTGTAAGGTCTCTACCACAGGATGGACCCTGCTTCTGGTGCCTTTCCAAGAAATTTCCCTTCATTACACAAGACAAACTAAAGGCTGGAATTTTTGTTGGACCTCAAATAAAGAAATGAAGATTTTGAGAAGACGATGAATGAGAGAGAAATAGAAGCATGGACCGCCTTCCGATCAGTTACTGAAAACTTCTTGGGCAATAACAAAGATCTTAATTACAAGGCCGTTGTCGAAACAATGTTGGAAAATTTCAAGAAAATGGGTTGTAACATGAGTGTAAAGGTGCATTTTCTGCATTCACATATCGACTACTTTCCATAAAATCTGGGACATTATAGTGAAGAGCAGGGTGAACGTTTTCACCAAGACATTAACGAAATGGAGAGGAGGTACCAGGGGAGATGGAATGAAACTATGATGACCGACTACTGTTGGATGTTGAGGAGGGACAGTTATCTTCAAGGATCTGCAAGGAAAACAAAGAAGAGAACGTTTGAAAAAAATGAAACACTTTGGCTTCTTGTTTTGTTAAAATGTAGTCGTGAAATAAATTAGGGGAGTTCTTGAGAGTATTCTTAAAATGTTTCTTGAATAAAAACTTACCTTTTGTGAAATAGTATTTGAATACTTTTCTACGCTCATTAGTAAAATTGTTAAAGCATTACTTAGTTTTTGTAAAAACCTGACGTGATAGAAAAAACGGAAGTTATTTCTGGAATCAGCATAAAAACTTGATTCAAGAACACCTACTTTTAAGAAATCTGACTAAAAGTTTGAAAATGCAGACTAGTGTTATTTGTGTAATTGGCAGAATTGGGTGGGGGAGAGAAACCATGAATATCACTGAAGATAAACTTAGCATGTGTGCTGAATTTTGAGATGCTATGCGAGTGACGAGACGGAATTTAAGGAAATGATACAGATTAGATCAGTTTCAGGAAACTGATGGTTCGTTTTTATATATGTGAGCATGAATATTTCTGATGGGTAATAAAATAGTAGTTCACTGTTGTTTATTTACCCGGCATCATTCTTCTTATAGTTTTGCCATCTAACATACACATCGTATCCCCAAACCACAGTCTGAAAGTTCGACGCACCCAGCTAAACGAACACTGATTCATAACTTATGTTTAATTGGACAACGAACTTCATTTATTTCCTACTGGTTAATTCTTAAATCTACTTTCCTAATATGTGCTGCTTAGTTGCAGGGAGCGTTGAACTTCCGTTTTTATGACCGTCCAACCGCACTTAGAGGTGAAAGGCCTTTCTCATTCCCAAACCTTGGACAAAAGTTACCGAAAAACCCCAAAATGGGACTTCAGTATTATTACTAATTATTCTATTATTATAAATATTATACACAACGCTGGGCACTGGCTCAGTTTAGCTGTAAACAAAAGTATAAGCTGATTTTATTTGGGATGGTTTAATCTAGGAATCAGAATTTAAAAAGAAGAGGTGAAAGAATATCTGTATGAACTGCAAAGAAATGGGTGGCAAATTAAAAAGGAAAAATTACAAATTGTATCACTGGACAAGCACTAGACCAAGTAATACACTTTTGTTAAAGACTTTGGCTTTTCCACATGGACGTAAGAAAAGACATAAAAATCATTGCTCTAAAAGCATTTAAGATTCTTGAAGATGTTCCTAATATTCTTGTCCATGCACCAAAAATAAAATATAATGTTCCAATATCTTTATGGTTTGTTGACCAAACAGAGCTCCATGGATTTAACTTTTCCTATAGCAATTAATTTCCTTAAATCAATTGGGAAACATTAAGGAGTTTTAAGTTGTATGGTTATGGAAAACGTTGGCGAAGAACAGAGGGCTTAATGCGTCCGTTAGGAAGCGATTAGTTAAAGCAGGTGCTTATATCAAAACAAAGACCCATTATTTATATCTCCTCTTTCAAAATTTCTCTGATCTCCAAGCAAGAATAAATATGTTTGTAATTCACCTCTTAAGTTAGGCGACAGCAGTGTTCATATTTCGACAGTTCATGAAATTTAGAACTGTCTGAGACCAGGGTTATCACTGGAGGGGACACGAGTTTTAACCTATCCCCCTGTTTTGTTCTTCGGTTTATCTGCTGTCCAAAGAGCTTCTATTCTATTAGCACTGTGTCACGTAAAATCCGATCACCCCCAACAAAAATAAAGTTGGAGGGAGATACGAGGAGGGTGACACCGAGTGACATAAAACGGTATGACTTTCCTAGACAATTCCGAAATGGCAAACCATTGTGTTGGAGATGCTCAAACGGGACCGCAGAAAAAAACAAACAAAAAGGAGCAACAGGAGCAACTTATTGAACACACATTCTGTTCTCTGAACTAACTTCGGTGCTAAATGACTGTTGTCCATTCCAAACCAGAGTGCTTTTCGCGAAAACAAACTCTTTGTATTATCCGCGCGAAAGTAGTTCGCAATACCCGCCCATAATGGCAGCTTGTTCCCCTCTCACGTGTTTGTTGAACACTGTTTAAATCTATAAAAACGCGCCCTGTGTGGGAATCATAGTTCAAAATGTACCCTGAAGTAACAATTGATTTTATAAATATGCGGAAATGAACATTTTACTTGCGTTAATTACAATCCTCGGGCAATATTGCAACACCCAAATCCGAATTCTCCGAAGGTGACTCAGCTGACATCGGAATCTCAACTACTCTCCAAAACAATGACAAGCTTATTCACAAGTCCACAGCACTGTCGCACAAAACAAGTTCCCATATATCTTCTATGTTCTATTAGGTCTGTTTATATTCCTTGCTCGCTTTGGTTACACTTCTCACTGAAACGCCTGTAAAATTCGATATTAATTTCGTAATATGCACTAATGCAAGTCGGGTATTTTTCTAATAGCGAGTTGAATATATGAAGTATTGTTTGTTTTTCGCCACTTTTAACTGTTTTCTTCTTTTGTGTTTGAACAGTTTATTCGCACTACACGGACCTTCCTCTGCCAGGTGAACTCAAATACCAACTGACTAAATCACACTGAGCTGAGCATATGTGTGCTAGCGTGTTATGAATGACCGTTTGTTTATCATATTTCCTGTGTTACGCAAAGTGTTTATTCGGTACTCAGATAGCACCTCTGGGAATTCACTGCTGCAATTCTCGTATATGTAACAGAGTGGCAGTCATGCTTACGGTTGGTATTAACAAGCAAGATGCTCTCGGCGTTAGCGCAAAGCAGACGAAAATAATATTTTGTAATCTCTTAACAGCTAGTATATATCCATTACCTTTAACGATGAGTTCTTATGATAACCGTAATAAAATGTGCAGTTCTATACCTTTCCTGCTCAAATATTTCATAATAGAATACATTATTAAGGAGGGGACACACGTAGGCGTAAGAGTGTTTTCTTGGGTTCGTGACAAGCAGAAGCACGTACTTCTGTTTACATCAGAGGGAACACTGGTTTGGAGTGGACAGTATAAGCATTAAATCTAAACTCTAAAGTATTAGAGATTACTTTAACAAGCAAGTTAAAGAAAGCATATCGAAAGTACAGGTCTATCCTAGGACTAATATCAGTTTAAATTGGAACATACCACCTAGGAGTCATGTTTGCTCAGCAAATGTTGCCCTAAATGCTACGTGAGTGCGACTCTTGATATTCAACGCAAACCATTGCAACTACCTGTATCATTGCACTCATTTTAATAACTCGACATCTGCGACATCTTGCGCTGAAATGTAATGTGTTGTGTGTCACTGAGATGGAATGTTTTTGGTACAATTTAGTGGAGAGTGATTCTTCGGTGTGTTTACTGACACTAAATTGCCTTGCATTCCTTTTCCATTCTATACTTCCGTCACTAAGAATTAACTTAAATGTGACTGTTTACGAGACCACAAGTTTTCTGTCAGTATAAAATTTCGTCTACACTATTTCTCGGAACAAAAGCCTTTATCAATGATAATGAACTAATGGAGTAAGTAAATAAGTATAGACTATACAAATAATAAAGTTGTTAAATTACCCAAATTCCAGGAAATATTAGGTACGATTATAAGAGAACTTGTTGGAACAGCAAGAAGAGATGATATCTTAAAAGTTTACGAAGTCTAACCATACCATCGCTATCCTTTGTTTCAGAAACTTGATCTCTAACAAAAAAAATGCGAAAAGAAGCAATAGAGGTAGCAGAAATGGAACTATTGAAACTGTTAGTTGGACTTAAAATGTACACACAAAATTGCGATATCCGTGAAGAACTTGGAATTGCAAGCATTATAGAAAAATCTGATGTGTGGCACTCACATGACTTTCTCTATTCTTGTACAAACTATTTATACAAAAGCCTATTCTCCATCTACTTCATATTAACCTTATTGCTAATTTTCTTGTAGTTGCAAGGGAAATATGGTAGGCTTTAAGCTATAGTCAAATATTTTAAGAGTTGTTTGCTACCCGGAGCATTCCATTCTCTTTGTCTGTCCAGGACATAATAAAAAAATCTGATGTGTTACACTCACATGACTTTCTATACTCTTGTACAAACTATTCTTACAAACGCTTATTCTCCATCTACTTCATGTTAATCGAGATAAACATTTGCAGACTCTATCTTATTGCTAAGTTTCTTGTAGATGTAAGGGGAATATATATTTACAAGGGAAATATAGAAATAGTGATCTTTAAGCATATACATATCGCTTAATAGCTGGTTGCTAGGTGCAGCACCATTCTCTTTGCCACAGATTAATACTCTTTGCATATACAAGACAAAAAATGAATAGCGAATTCCCATTTTAGAAAATTATTGAAAAATTTAAGGGAATAACAGAAATATCTCGAAAATGGTTCACTCAACAACAAAAATGTATATGACATAAATTGTGTATTATAACGCGATCTACATTTTTTGTGCAGTAAAATTTTGTCTATCTCTTATGGTTTACCAGTTATGCAAAAGTCGTTCACAATGAAGAACACTTTTGGAGACATTACCAGAAAATTCAAGATATACATTTTATTTGTCATGAAAATACCTTAAACATATGATATTTTAATCAAAATCGTTAGAGCCATTTTTGAGAAACTTAAAATTTGCGAAAAATGTTCCATGTAAAGGGTAATCTGGGGTGGGAGGATTTTCTTGAAAACCTTCGTGTCGCATCTCTGGAAGATATTGAACCTAAATATCAAGTTTGGTGTTTATCCGACTGTTCGATTCTGAGTTATGCTGTTCATACACACACACACACGGAAATGTTTCCAAAAATGCTTTTTTTGGATTCAGGGGGTCTCAAAACATATATTTCCGGTGAAATCTCGGTATCGAATTTTTGGGTGGAATACAAAACTTCCCCTACTTACTATACGTAGTAGAGAAAGTAAAAAGGAGTAACGAATTCCCATCTGAGAAAAAGTATAAGCATTAGAAAATTTAAACAAATAACAAGGAATATCTCGGAAATGGTTCGCTGGACAAAAAAATGCATACGTCATTAATTGCAGGTTTTAATAAGATCTACATTTTTGGGTAGTAAAATTTAACCTAACACTTACGGTTTATCAGTTAAGCGAAGGTCATCCAGAATAGAGGACTTTTGGAAAATTCCCAGAAAATTCAAGATATACATTTCAGTTGACATAAAAATATCTTAAACATATTATATTTTAATCAAAATCGTTAGCCATTTTTGAGAAAATTAAAATTTTTGAAATACGTTCAATGTAAAATGTAGTTGGAGGTGAGGGGATTTTGATGCTGTTCAGAGACTGACAGACATGACACATGGACATGTTTCCAAAAATGCTTTATTTGGATTCAGGACACCTCAAAACACGCATTTCTGGTGAAATCTCGGTATCGAATTTTTGGATGGAAATGCAATACTTCCCCTACTTACTATACGTAGTAGAGAAAGTAAAAATTGATAAATGCATATTAGAGTGACATGAATATGTAAATAGAATGGATCACAATCGTATCTCCCAAAATGATAAATAATTATAAAGCTATAGTATGACGGGAAATTGGACGCTCCCGAAAGATGTGTAAAGACCAATTCCAGTAAGAGTCGCCAGCTATGTGGAGGTGGAACAGGCCTTATGGTCTAAACATTAATTGTATATTATATCTGTTTAAGCGACCTCATTGCTCCATAGTAAGGATATAGTATGTATTAGAAGTGGGGAAATGCTTATCAGCAAACGTTTCTAGTTCCCAAGAAAGCAACACTAGGCTCCAAATAACCGTTCCAAAAGCAAATTCCAGTACTTCCACAAGTATTGTTACACATAACAGCAAATTATTCTTGGTACGATATTACTTGAATGATTACATTCTTTCGTATCAAGTCGTAATTCTTCGTCTGTTATGAATATTGCCAAGCGCCAAGACGATGCTCCCCTTCTTTTCTCCCTTCTCCATTCTGCATAATGCGTAATGTCCATCTGTTAACAACAATACAAATCTAGATATTTCACTTGTCTCAAGGTTAAAACAGACACGGGTAACCGAGATTGCAAAGCATGGACTCTTGAACCGGAACATCTGCGGCTCAAATGCCGCCAGGACAGTCCTCCCTGTCTGAGGATTTTTTCCACGTTTTCCTCAGTCTTCATAATTGCAAAATAGCGGGAAGTATTTCTGAGCTTTGGCCTGTAACATTTCCTTCCCAATTATTTTATTTCGTATATTTAGCAGTGTCAGTGCCTTTGGTGGTATATGAAGTAAGAAATGGCTTTAAACGGTGTTCAAAAATAAGAATATTCTTACAAAAACGTATTATTCTATATACTTCTCGTTAACCCAGGTAAACCTTCAATTCACATTTCATTGTAGGACACATAGATAAAACGATAGTCAGATTTTTAAAGAACTTATCACTAGGCGGTGACATGCAAATTTCATACTCTTTGCATGACTACGAGAAGAAAACACATGGTGACTTCTTATCTGAGAAAGATGTAAGTATTTGAAAATTCAAACTAATAAAAAGAAATGTCACAGAAATAGTTAACTCAACAAAAAATATATATTACATAAATTTTGTGCTTTAATGAGATCCACATTTGTTGTGTAATAAGATTTTTAACTAACTCCTGCTGTTTATCATCTGTTGTAAAGAAGTCCTTTAGAATGAAGAGAATTTCAAAGGCTATTACCAGAAAATTTAAGATGTATATTTCATTTGTCATGAAAATATTTTTAGCACTGGGCATTTTAATAAAAGTTGTTAGGGCCATATTTTGAACAAATCAAAATGTTAGACTTCTTTTCTATGTAAGGGTAATTTGGGGTGGGAGGATTTTCTTAAGTCCTTAAAAGATGCTGAACTTAAATATCAAGTGTAGTATTTAACCGAATTTTCGTCTTTGAGTTATGCTGTTTATAGATAAACACAGATCTTCTTCTAATTTTTTTTAATAGTCTCAAAAGGCATTTCTGCTGAAATCTCAATATCCAATTTTTGAGTGCAATACAATTCTTCCTATACTTACTATAGAAAAGCAGTAGAGAACGTAAAACTCATCGCTAAAGGAATTCACGTTCATCATTTTCGTTATATCGGTTATTGACGCTAATGAGTATATAGAGTGGACCATTTAAGTTGAGACTGTACAATATCTCCAAAGCTAAGCGTTGTAGAAAGAAATGTCTTAAATAAAAGTTGCTCGATATTATGGGGGAAAGTAAATGCGTTTAGTTTGGAGGACATTATAATGACTATTTTAAAGTCAGTTTAATTTTTTTAAACGGGAACCTACAATTAGGGCCATTTTAAATTGACCTTAAAATGACCCCACAATGTCCTTTAAATAAAACGACTAATGACATTTACTTTCACCCATAATATCAAAATACTTTTATTCAAGACATTTCTTTCTACAATGCTTAGCTTTGGAGCTGTTGTACAGTCTCAACTTAAGTTGGTGCATTCTGTATGTTCCAAAACGGCAATGCGTGTATCATAAAAGCTTGAATGATAACGATTGCCTTCTATAGGAACTTGGAAGCGGTGGCAGTTCTAAGGCCTGGCAATATATAGATACGTACTCTAGTATGTGACAAAACGGACTCTCTATGATCAGAACGTTACTATTGGAACTGCTTATAACAATTCTGGAACTGTTGCGTTAGTGCAAAGTTGGAGGACCTGTTTTGCAACTTTTTAAGTTGAAAGTTAATTTTTAGGACGATTTCATTCTCGGAGCCATACCAAAATAATGATTGCGTTGTTTTTCTACCTCCCTCAGGTATAAAGCAAGTGAAGCACTTCGCAAAATCCCCTTGATCGGAAATTCTAGGAAAACGGAATTGATTACCTCTGCTTTTTAGTCCAAAACTAGTTGGTTTAACAAAGTGCACAAATATTGTCACTGCCTGCTAAAAGATTCCGTCAACAGATAAATGAACTCGACACACTGACTACATATTAACATTTTAGTATTACTGTAAATGATTATAGAAAAATACATAGTTATTTAGAAGTTTTATCTGCTTGTCAGAAAATAGGCAATACAAGTATTTCATTTTCTAAAGTATTTAAAACAAGTTTTCTACCCAGATTTTATATAAAGCTACCATCAATGGTTCTGACTTTTGCCTGCTGGAAACGACGCTCACAACATAAACAGGTGTATAAATGTAACGACGAAAAGAGTTTTAAAATATAAACCGTGTATATAAATAAGCATTTTGAAAGCCGATGCACAGAATGTGTTGCTGTTAGATAAATCCTTTATTTTACTCCCCTCCTGTCCTTCTTCCATGGCTAATTTTATCTCTTGACAGATGGGTAGTCAATATCGACTGGGAACAGAGGAGTGTCGGGGTGTGAGAGGGAGAAAACAAAAAACGGCTTACGTTTCAGTGCTGTGATTTCATGACGCACTTCCAAGTCATAGCACTTCCACTTACAAGAGGCGCACTATTCTTGTTAACGACCGTCGCATCAAAGAACGCAGTCGGAATCACAACGAAGGCCGTAAAGAAAGCGCTGTTGTCACGTTTCCTTTTAATCACATAATGCGTTACAGCTATTCAGTTCTACCCAGTGGTATCAAAATAATAGCGTATTCTCTGACACTGTAGTCTTTCTCAATACTCCAAATGCAACAATGTATTTAACCACCGTAATATAGCTTTTGTCCCATCTCTAAATCATCAAAGTTTTAGGTATAACAGATGACTTACTTCAGATTGCATATTTGAAGTCATTGGACAGATTGTTAAAGTATAGGGTCTTTCAACAAGTGTGTCCTATCTTTGAACTTGAATAAAACACGTTCTATAAATGATAGAGGCTCATTTCTTTTTTTATTTTGGAACATAATTAATGTCATTACGTGTGAAAGGGAATATCAGTTAAGTGACCGCCGCGACTTCATTGGGTTGCGCGTATACGACTGACCCAATTTTCAATGACAGAAGAACGTAAATTAGATCCAACTTCACGAATAACACGCGTGATGTTATTCGTAGGATCGTTTACTGTTTCTGGCTTGTTGACATAAATTCGAGATTTAACATAACCCCACAAGAAGTAATCCAACGGCTTTAAATCACATGATCTCGGGGACCAGTTAACATCACCGCGAGAAATGATGAAACCTCTGAACTTATCCTTCAAAATATCAATTGTTTCGAGAGCAGTATGACATGTGGCACCATCTTGCTGGAACCAGATGTTTCCAGATCCATATCATCCAATTGAGGCCACAAATAGTCCCTTATAAGAGCCTGGTATCTTTCGCCATTGACAGTTAAAGCTTGTCCATCTTCATCTTGGAAAAATATGGATCAGTGATTCCACCATACCAAAATCCATACCACACAGTAACCTTTTGGGAATGAAGTGGTCGATCTTGAATCTGCATTGGATTGTGATTGCTCCAATAGCGGCAATTTTGTTTAACACAACCATCCATCAAAAGTGGGTCGTTGGGCTTTAGTTATTGAGTTAACACCATTTTGTAAGTTTGAAAATTAATGTCCAGATGCAGAATTTGCCAAGTTGTGGTCTTGCGCTCGACGAGCAATTGATTTGTTTCCGTTCTCGTACACACTCACGAACGGCGCCTATGTTTTCGTTAGAGTGCTTATGTCGATTACGTACAGGCGTTCTTCGATCACTGATAGAACCACTTCTTTCAAATTTATCGATCAAACGCCGAATCATTCTCTCGCAGGGACGATTATGTACACCGTAATCTTCACGCAATACACGGAAGGTTTGGCGAACAGATGATCCATTTTGATAATAAATGTTCACAATTTCTACGCGTTTCTGAATGCTATAACGTTTCATATCTATTTGTCAATAAAAACTGTAACCACATGAAAAAAATGAATGCTATAACTGAATAACAACGGCAACTACCACATGTTAAAGATAGGGCGCTCTTATTGGAAGAATGTATGATTATCCCTCGTATTATTGGTAGAGAAGTAATTCAGGAACCAGTTTTGAAAAATACTATATTTAAGCAAGCAGGACTGCCAGCTGTAAGGGCAGCATTTATCCTAAAGAGGGAACAATTACGAAACATTAACGACGGAAGAGCAAGTATAAATAGTTGTCATGTAAATAAAGCATGTAACATAATATATTATGCAAAGTTATTAGAAGCCATGGCGAAAAGATAGTTGTTTTATTTCTTACTAAAATGGCATACCCATACATAAGTGGTACAGAATAATTGAACATGCTTATAAGTTTACGTTGCAAAGTTGGCATGTCTGTGCGTAGTGCACGAAAAGGCCGCTGGAGGCGCTTAAGTGCCACAAATCACTATATGGTGTATTCTACAAATAATGTCTCCTTAAAGCCATATACAGAACTGCATCAACTGCCGCGCGTGATTGACACCAGAAGATAAGCCGAAACGCCTTATCTTCTGCACTAAAACGTACAATTTGTTAGAGGAGAATGGACTCGCTGACAAGTTAATGTTTAATGATGAGTAGGGCTGCGACATCGGAGTCGCTACGCGGGGAAACCGTATACAATAGAAAGGTAAGAGTTTAGTGATAGAGCTGACACTGACCCCGCGTGGTACAATCTATACAAAAAGAATCACGCATTTCTCGTGAACATTTACTTTATTTCTGCAATACTGTTTACAACATATGCAGCTGACTTATATAACCTAAATACAAAACGCTGCGTCACAATGTGCACATGGATAAGATCCTAATCCAATTTATTCCAATGAATTACAACCGCAACTTTGTGCCCTGTAGTTCATATAACGGAATATTGACAGAAATAAATACCGCATTGTTCATTTAATGTTTGATTTTATGGAGGTGACTGTTACTGTGGCGGTCTATCCTTACATTTTGCAATGCAACGCTTGTATGTTTCTGTATTGACATGCATTCGCACATTACTCGACCTACTATGCACAGAAGCAATTGTGTTATAGCACGGTTTGTTATAAAGGTTTTCATTAATAATAGAGAAAACATAATCCCCATACTTCAATATATAGTTTTATAACTTGTGGACTTTTTGAACACTTTCCTTTAGCATTTCATCTACATGAACACTGTATGGCAATACACTTTATTCAACTCTACAGGTAACATCATTATAAACAGTCGACCATAGGACGCCTCTAAACAAACGTAACGACTCCGATGTCGCAGCCCTAGTGATGAGGAAATGTTCCAAATAAACGGAAAAGAGAATCACAATGTAGGATCTGGGGTTAATAAAATCCTTGTCATTTTGGAACATGAGCGAGATCGCCCAAAGTGAAATTTACTTTGTGTAGTGAGCAGTCGCAAATGATTCTATTTCTTCGTTGACGAGTGCACTGTCACTGGCCAAACCTACTTGGAGTTGTTAAGAGAACGGCTTACACCTCAAATGATTTTCCGGATCAACACGATGGTGCTTCTCTCCACCTCCATCGCAGTGTTCATGGGTCCCTAGATGCCACGATAGTAAGGTGTTGGATCAGCTTTGACAACGAAGATTTTCCAATGCTTTCCTGGCCCTCCTGATCACCAGACCTTGCACCCTACAACTTGATTTTTTAGGGCATGTGAAGAATGCACATGGTTTATATCCCCTCCCCACCTCATTGCCAAAAAAACAGACGATTTGAAGCAACGCATCTCTGGTGCACTGGAGTGGATTTTGGAAGGGTGTGCTTCGAGGTGTCTAGCAAGAACTCAAATATCCTTTATACTTCCCGGCATGTTTTCAGGGTGCTCATATCCAGCATTTGTAATCTTCATACAAATTGTATAAAGTGTTCTATTGTTTCATATCACTTTTGTTTGTGTATGTTATTCCAGTAACAAATAAAACTGTACTTTTTCACCATGACGTTTGAATGACCCTGTATATATGTGTTAAAAAGCAACATTGGAAAACGTTTGAACATAGAAGCGTGCTAGCCGGAGCGAAGAAATTAACAATTGACTTTTAGCAGGTAGCCTTCCAACGTTCCATAACAGGATCAGGTAAAAGCTGAACCGAGAAACGCTGAAGTTCTGGAAACCTGACAGTTTCTGCGAGTGAGAACAACAATGTTAGACAGATAAAGGAAATCCCAGATTTGACAAGCTTGGAGTAATATAGGAAAATGAATGTTTTTATTCTCATACGACACTTTGGTAAATAAGTAATCATGTGTGTAAAAACTGTCGGCGCGCAAGTAGCTTATATTCCGTTTACCTATAAGAGGTCAATAATTTCTAAGGGTGTGTCCTATTTTCGATCGAGATACCGACTTCGCGAAGGTCTGGGAACCTGTAGTTGTTGCTCATTAAAATTCTTAAGTAGTTGGAATTAACGAAAATTAATTTGAGTTTCATTTATAGATGCTGTTTAACTATTATGGTTCTCAACGTCCCCTTCTATATTGGGCGAGAAAGACCGGAAAGTTTGCTCGTAGGCCTCTTTATCAGGCTTGAGGTTATTTTAAGTGCCGTAAATCTACGACATACTGCCCGAAAAAGTCCTTGAACCTACGACCTTGGGAAGCAGAAACTAGCATGGCACCCCTAGATCACTCAGAATGCCATAAAAGTATGTTTAAGTCGAATATATACAACAACGTACATCATCCTACATTCATAACGATGTGCCCCTACCACACAACGTGTTTCTGATTTGGAAAGACCAATCTGGATAGAATGATGCCTTTGAGATTCTGTTCGCACGAACTTATCTCTTTTGAAATAAACATCCATTTATTTACTTTCATAAGCTTATGACCTCGTATGGGTTTGTTGCAAAATAGTCAAACTACAAACTCCACGTCTTCATTGTTGGCAAATATTTCACCACCAAGCCGTTTCTTCAACTTTGGAAACACAAAATAGAAGGGGCTAAGTATGGCAAATAGGGTACGTGAGGAAGCAATTACAAGGTTTAACTCATTTATTTTGGCCACGACGATAATGAATGTGAGAACTGGTGCATTATCTTGATGAAACATTTTTATTTTTCGCTAAATGCGCCCGTTTTGCTTGATTTCGTCATTCAAACGCTGCAATAAATTTGGATAATACTCGTCATTGATTTCTTTTCCTTTTTGAAGATAATCAATGAAAATTAATCCCACGCGTATCCCAAAAAACTGACGCCATGACCTTACCTCTGATAGAACAGTTTTCTCCTTCTTTGGAGCAGATTCTCCTCTGTTTTGACTGTTCCTTCGTCTCAGATGTGAAGTGATGGACCCATGTTTCATCCATGGTTATGAATCGATCGGCTTTATTGCAGCGAAGCATACCCAAACACTCGACTGAAACATCCTCACGACACTGCTTTTGTTCTATTGTGAGTAAACACGCACCCATCTTGCGCACAGCTTTCTCATGCATAAATTTTCAGTTAGTATGCTATGTACAGCACTTTTTTAAATGCCTACGATGTCTGCTAGCACGCGTACTTTCAGTTGGCGGTCATCCAATACCATTCTGTGGATTTTCTTCACAATTTCTGGCGTGATCACCTCATTTGGTCGACCACTGCTATGCTCATCTTGGCAACTCGTACGGCCTCGCTTAAACTCTGCCACCCAATATTTTACTGTTGTAAACAAAGGAGCAGACTCCCTCAGAGTAGAATCTAGATCAACTTTAATATTAGTTGGACTAAGACCTTTCAAATGAAAGTATTGTATCACATAAAGATGTCCAATTTTATCAATGGTTTACAAATTAGCTGAGTGTGTTCACTATTAATGCTGCTAAACAATTACTAAACAACGTAGCATCGTCAAACTTCATAAGCTTTATAAGCTTTCTACCATAGCCATTTGTTTGAAACAACAACCGCTATACATACGTCAGGTCAGGTACTTCTGGAACTGCCCTCGTAGTAAATGCGTAACGAAATGTTTGGGATAATCTTCGGATAAATAACTATTGGGTGCGACAACATGTTTTGTTTTACCGTTCTATATCAAATAGAATGCAAAACAATGCATTCTAAAAATAGAATCCAGTGTAAATTTGTGAACACAATTTATATGATACTACTGGAAATTATTTATCATTATTC
The DNA here is from genome assembly GCA_030765065.1 of Deroplatys truncata. Taxonomy (NCBI): domain Eukaryota; kingdom Metazoa; phylum Arthropoda; class Insecta; order Mantodea; family Mantidae; genus Deroplatys; species Deroplatys truncata. Next base: position 262,723,891 of record CM060975.1, read on the forward strand.
AATTTCTATCTATTGGTAATACTTTCAGTCTTCCAGAAAACCCCAACTTGCATGTTATTTTGCTGGCTGCTATAGCAGCTAGCATATGGAGAAAATTGAGAATATATCTATGAAATCCTCCCAGAAGTTTAAGTTGATTTATATAATTTTAATGACTATGTGTCCGTGTATGTATGGCTTTTTATAAATGAAAAATTACCAAATTGATTGCCAGACACATATAAAAGTATCTGCTACTTATTTGGTAGTCAATATAAATTAGATGTTTATAGAAGATATTATACAGTGTGTTGCAAAAATAGAGGGCATAATTTAAGGTATGCATTCCCCACATACAAAGAACAAAAAGGTCCATTACATAAGTATCCGGAAATGCTTTGTTTCTGAGCTATGTCTTCAAAACAGTGATATTCACTGAAAAATATTTCTTACCGCAGGTAGTTTTCTTCACAGAAGATGTTCAAAGTGTCCACCTCCTACTTGAATACAGGCCTCACACCGACGTCTTATGGCCGTGCGAACACGACCCTAAGTTCCTGTATTTCCTCACAACCTGCCACAATTCGATTCTGAAGAGATTCCATGCCAGGCCAGAGACGAATACACCAACCTTTTTAAATGGTCCCACAAGTAGAAATCGATAGGGTTCAAATACGTGAGCGTGGTGGCAAAGCAATTCGGCCACCTCTACCTATCCATCGATCAGGGAACTTTCGATTCAAGTATCGCGAGCGGTACGACTGAAGTGTGTAGGAGCGCTATCATGCAAAAAGTAAAGCTGTTGACTAATGCTCAGTGGAGTGTCTTGATGCACATGAGGTGTGGTGTTTTCCAAGAACTTCGTGTACGCCTGCCCCGTAAGTTGTTTGCAAGTACATGGGGTCAACTAACCGATCACCAAAGATACCGGCCCACATGTTGAAAGTGAACCATAATTGGTGATGAGATGGAACAATTGCATGTGGGTTTTCATGTGCCTATACATACCGATTGTAGAAATTTGTAATGTCATCTCGTGTAAACTGCTTCATCCGTAAATAATACTAAAGTAGGAAAGTTGGGATTTGTAGCACACTGCTGCACGAACCACTGGTATAACATCAATCGAGCAGGGTAATCTGCTGGTGACAGGACCTGTACACGTTGCAAATAAGGATACAACTGTTGCTTTCACAACAGTCTCCAGTCATGACGAACATTCACTTGCAACGCTAACCTTCGTGTACTGATAGAGTGCAGAGGATCCAGAATCTCCTTTAATCTGGATTGTAAATCTTGGTCGTCCCCTGAGCGCACAGACGGCGATGGAGACGTTCAAATATCTTCCGATATGGACATCTTCGCTATGGGTGCCTCTCTTCGTTCGCGCCAGCGCAGCCTTGCCGTCCGCCTTAACACACAAGAAGTACACTTCTGCCAGCTCCTGATTTAAGTACGTCACTCAGTCGAACGCCAAACACAACTCAATGTACCCTTGCCCTGGCTTGAACTGTCAAAGTGTCCTGTTAATATCTTCTGTCACGGAAACTAACTGCGGGAAGAAAAACGTTCTGGTGAATACCACTGTTTTAAAGGCCATAACTCAGAAACCAAGCATTTCCGAACACGTGTTGTAATGAACTTTTTTATTGTCTACATATGAAGAATGTATACATGAATTTATTCCCTCTATTTTTGAAACATTCTGTATAATGGCGTGTTCCTCCAAAGACGGAAATGAAAAGGAGCACGGAATCAAAGGCCAAAATCTGTGTTTTTATTAACCTTTGTGAAAAGAAATTGCTGAATAAGATTTTCTGCGCAAAATTTCAATAGGGTGAATATATCGTCATTTTGAATTCTATCTGTTATTGAGAGTGTAATTTGACTTATCTACATTTTTAAGCCACAGATCTATTTTTGTATGCATAACTAGCTCGATCTTTTGGCAGAAGTTAATGAATTTATTAGCTTTTGAACTATTAATATTACTTTTGCAAGTCATACTTCAGAATTCAACTTGTTGGATAAGTTTTGCTAGAAAGGATGAAGACTAGAGATGTGTTTATGAAGCTTCAGGCATTGAATTTTAGTATAATTACATAGTTTGTAATTATATAATTATGTAGCTTCGCCCCCTAAAGCGTCACCCTCCCTCCTATTTCATAATAATTCAAGCCAGATGACTGGAAAATACTCACGCTACCTGAATACCATTGATTTAATAATCATTTAGTATTAACTGGCGCTTTCAGACTACCAAAGTAATATAAAATTAGTCATTATTCAATAATAATAGTAATAATAATTCATTGTTGTATCGAAATGCTTATAGATATATCGAAATAATGACCTATCATTTTCACACCACCGGGTTCTATTCTATGAGGAATGCCACACAATTTACTATGGCATGAAAATTTATATACCTTATTCGAAGCGAGAGTAATTTAATATTTCCTCTCTGTTATTCAGATAAAACTCTACACTTGGGCAACACGGCTGTTGTGCATTTTAAAGATTCAGGCAACCCATTTATCAATCATTCTCGCTCTACGAGGTGGTGTATTTAATCTATTATATCGAGCAGACTCATGTCTCGTTATTTACACCAAGCGCGACAGAATCCATTAACAAAGGTTGTTTCTGATCACTTTCTTCGTTTCACACCGAATAAAGTCTCGATCGTGTTACTTCGTTTCAAATCAGTAGCAGAAAGAAAAACAAGGACTGGAGTAACCTAGTGTTAGGTAAATGTTAAACCCTCACGGAAATAAAATCGTTGTTGCGCTAGTGATTCCCAACAAATGCTAAAAATCGCTAGTTGCACGAGTCACTTTTTATTCACATACGTGTATGTGATAGAAACGCAGTATTTTTTAAGGGTTATTTATATTATAACGTTAGAAATACCGTTTGGTTTTGGTTACCCTTCACAAGCTAAAACATGAAATTCATATTGAGTACAGTGCAATTATTTTAGCTTCCCCTTCAAGCATATGGAATATATGCACGTAGGCTGTGTGTTGTCGCTCATCTATTTCCAGGAGCGAGGACATAAAAAGTGTGCACAGTTCCTATGATTATGTCCTCCCTTTCCAAACATCAATATACTCTTCCTCCTTTTTCTTTCTTGCATTGTTTCACATATTTACCAAACTTGAATTGTCGTTTTCGGAAGCTCTGTATGCAAATCAAGGTAAGCAGAGATGCGGGAGCTGCTGCTTATGCCATCGATATCTCTAAAATATGGATTGGATTTGTGCTTGCAACCATTCAAAGGGCGCCGCATAGCATGGGTTATTTCATTATGCACAATTGCAGTTTATCTTGCCGAGTCTACCTCAAGCTGCAGGGGAACGTTCAAGTTGCAGTATTCTCTATTTTCATTGGTAAATGTCTTGTTAATATTCCTAGAACTACTAAATGGTATTTCAGCTTATGGTGAAAAACTCATCTTTCTCGATATTTATAAAAACATTTCATTTAAATTGGAATTCAGTTCCCTCTGTTCTTTTCTATCCACAGATGGTTTCAGCATTGAGGAAGTAGGACTATTTTCTCTGCAGGGAGCTCCGAAATGATTGTTAAATCCCTTTAAAACCCTCAGATTCATAACTGTATTTGGCATATACTGACAGTTCATTTCAAAGTGTGCCATGGCATCGTTGTTTTAAGTAATTTTTTGAAGTGAATGTCTGCTCTAAGAGGAAGGATTCAACGTCTCGTACACATGTGAAGCAGAAGCTGCCTAGCAAACACGGCGGTAATGGGGAAAAGCATAAGACAATTAGATGTTTACATCTTTTTACGTGACTCTCTATGGAATGCTACTTGCGAAATGGAGTCTTGTTGGAAGGTCAGAATCAGTATAGTATCGGAGCCTGCGTGAACGATTTTCTTAAGAAATATCCACAATTCCAAGAAAGTTCGCCAGATAAAACGCCCCCAGATATTTTTCTCTTGGGATCGTGTCCTGTGTACATAAATGAACTGAGGGAATTTGCACTTAAGGCAACTGTGGCACCAGCAGTGCTTGATGCAGCCTCCACAGTATCACTGAACGGGCGATGAAGTGTTTGTAGGTGAACGCTACACACGTGGAGTCAATGTGTGTGTGTTTTTTTTGACGCCCATTCATACGGTACCACAGACTGTGGACACTGATGATGTATTAAATTGAATTATGTTTGGGAAAGGAAATTTGGGAAGGTAACCTTTGAGGAAAAATTTAAAGGGTATCTTCACGGCATTTACCAGTTATGAGGACGAGAAAAATCTGGAAATGAACACCCAGTACTTTGCTGCAGTGTTACGGATAGAGAAAATCAGCTTAACAGCGGAAAGCAAACCGTTAATTTTTTAATTCAGATATTTTGTCGCACAAAAAATAAACATTGGTTTCAAAACAACAGTACTCCCATTAAATAAAATAAGTGAAAAAAGTTGAAGGTTAATTCTAAAATATTTGATGTTTCAGCATATTATCAACTTCTGTAATAAAAATTAAATGTTGATTTGACGAAAACGTTTACATGAACAAGAAAAGTTTTATATTTGTCTAATTTCTCATAGCTTATTATAAAAGTAGCGTATCCATGCTCCCAACTGAGTCTTGTAGGAAATAATTGCTCCACTCTGTTAGCAGATCATGATCAAACAGCCCACATGCTAATAAGATTACGCAGCATTTGACTTAATCCTGGAAAATCAGCTTGGCCGTTAATCACCCTCAGTTAGGATTTCATTCCGTGTGCAATACCTAAGGTACGTTAACACAACTGAGTTCAATATGCAGAAATTTATTACAAAGAACAAGATAAAGCATTTCCAAATCAAAAAATAACAACAGAAAACGATAAAAAGAGTTGTCATTTCACAGGCAAGAACAGTATCTACTGATTAAAGAACGGGAGAAATTGCACTTATACAAGCTTCAGAACATTTGTCATTGCAGGCAGTGTAAAATTAAAAGCTGATCCTTGGAAGGAAATAAAACAAAAACACCCTAAAATAATTCCATGACATTAATAATATATCATACATTTATATTACGTATAATACATTAATAATTCATAATAATCCCACAACAAGTGTGGTGAACGGGTTGAAAACAACACGCTGCTGCTCTCAAACTGGTAAGCCAGACAAGGTCAGCATAAATAAATGAGTGTATTTATTTAAATAATGGTATACATATCCCTATCAATCGCAGACCGTCAGACCGTACCTACTGCTGTAATATACAGAATAACAAGCAAAATTAATAATAATAATAATAATAAACACAACTAAAATTGAAGGAAATCCTCTATCCCTTATTAGTGGATACACAAACTATTCCGAGTAAACGAATTAATTGTTCTTCTACACATGCTGTGTATAGCACAATGTTGGAAAGGTAGAATCAGACGACTGAAAAATTCAATGCTATGAATCCCGGCTATGGCACTGAATCCTTTAATCGTCTGGTTCTACATTTCCTATTCCTATTAAAGCTTATTTTTCTATACTTCATTTTAATCCAATAAACGTTTGCAGAAATAGCTACGTTACACATTTCGTTAGGATTCAAAGATAGATAAATGTTGAACAACTGGACGCTATATTCTGGCCTTAATATTCCATATTTTTTTCATGCAATCGCAAGAAACAACTGAAAATCAATGGGACTTAAATGGAATGACAAAAGTATTGAACAAATTGAACTATTAATAAAGAATATCTCGGAAATGGCTAACGCCACAAAAAATTATTTGACATAAACTTTGTATTTTAAAGAGAGAAACTTTTTTGTGTTGTACGTTTTCCTCTGCGGCTAAACGTTTACCATTTAAACAAAATTATACAACTCCTTGCGAATAAAGACGACTTTACAGGCTACTCCCAGAAAATTCAATATGTACATTTTATTTGTCATGTAAATATCTCTTAATGTATGATTTTTTGATCAAAATAGTTAAAGCCATGTTTTAGAAAATAAAACTTTTCAAAAAAATCCTCTAAAGGGTAGTTAGTGGGGGATTTTCAAGAAAATCTTAGTATCACATCTTTGGAAAATACTGAACTTAAATACCAAGTTTGGTACTTAATCCGACTTTTCGTTTTTGAATTGTGCTGTGCACAGACACAAGGAAATTTTTCTAAAAATGCTTCCTTTTAGGATTCAGGGGGCCTTAAAACATGGATTTCTGTTCAAATCTTGGTATCGAATTTTTGCGTGGAATGCAATACCTTCTCTATCTATTAGGAACGTGGCAGAGAAAGTAAAAATACGTCTAAGAAAACACCATGCCCGAAAGGAATAAAACATTCAATAAAGCACCTTATGTATAAACAATCTACAGAATAATGTTAAACCCTATTCTGATGCACTGTTATGTCCTATTATGTGAACAAAAACAGTTAAGAGAATAATGGAAATACACAACGCTAACAATAACTGAAAAAATGACAAAGAATAAAGCATTAACATCACCGTTTAGCTCTTCGAACACTCCCGTTTCCCTATAGGATTTCTCAGATCTCTACTGTTTCGCCTTAAGTAAAAATTTACCTCTAGGCTATTCCTCCATGTCTTCCCTGCCTGCCAGTAGCATCTAGCTTGCCCTTAACACTCCATTTGAGGTGGTAACGGATCGTGGTAAATACTTTTCCCTGCATTTCTCCTTAGCCCCACAGCTTACCAAGATATTCACCCACTACTCTTCCTTCTCAGAAATGGGGCAGATTATCCTACTAGTTTCGTCAGTGATTATCATTCACTATGCTTCCAGTCTAAGCCGAGCGAGCACCTGCCTAATGAGATTGGTGCCCGTTTTCATATATTGCTCCACACCCACTCAGATTTTAGACCAGCCTCTACTTCCAACGAAACCTTCTGCGTGCACTCCTCAATAATTGTTTGTTGCCTGTGAATATCACAGAGACGGTACTCCATCTATTTCCCTGACCCGCCATCCAAATGTAGCCCATTCCTATGGTTTCCAAATCCTTCTTCAATTTTGATTCCTATATCAAATTTCTTTCCATTCTTAACTGTTCAGGGTAGCAGACCCCTCTAATTAGATTGGTATTCAAGAGACTGTTTGGCAAGTGGCATGCTAACCATCAGCTGGTTCACCAGATCTGGGTAAACATCAGCAACAGGCTCGAAAGTGTGGACGAGTCACTCTGACCTTGGGTTTTGCGCGGTTTTTCTAGGCGAATGTTGGGGTGGTTTATGAAATGAATTTTCCTCTCCCACATCTGCTGTCATTTCATTTCCGTTCACATATCATAGTCGTATCAACGAATGGACGGCGTAGCGGTGAGATTTGCTTTGAATAACTTCTCTGTTTTGGTGTCCGGTGTGTGACGAACACTCGTAAGAGCTCTCCTTGTTGAGGAAGGATGTGTGATTGTGCTACTACTGTCAAGATCTCGCACTGGAGACGTTAGGAACCTCACCTACGTCCGAGCCTGCCACCCCGGAACTAGTCGTCCTCTGTGTTTCGCACCACCCCCTTTCCCCCAGAAGTTCAGTAGGTACGACAGACCTCCCTGTGCTTCCGTGCGGAAGTCCTCAACACCTAATTTACTCTACTTTACACCTATATGTCGTCGATTTGTCCATAGGAAACTACGCTGGAACCTGTGCACGAATTTGGGATTTCCTGCATATCAAGTATAGTAGCTTCAAGAGTGTCTTTGCCCTTCTCTAAAGTGTATTCCGTTTAAACTGATAAGCTTTGTAACAGGTGTTTTAAATGTAGTATTACCAGATATAGCTACCAGCAAAATTTTTCGATGCCCTTAGGTCACAAGTTTGCTGGATTGTACATATATAAACAAGGTGAATGTGAACAGCCTACAGCGGTGCTTGAGAAGAGGCGTTGCTTGTTCGAGTAAAGCTACTTAGGTGTACATAAATACCATGAAACCGAGTTAATCCGTAGCAATTCCGGCTCTAGGTTGTAAGTATTAAAAAGTGCGGATTAAAATAAATAATAAATTACAACGGCATTTTCATCATTGCCATTGCAGTAATAACGCTCAGTGGCCTGCAAAATATTGGAGAATTGTTGACACCCTTTTGTTCTTTCAATGCCTGCATTCAACTCGTATGATAATGTTTAGTTAAAGATAAAAGATGGAGATTTTTTTCACACCTGGAATGACGGCTACAAATTTAACGTAGTGGTAACATTTGTAACATGTTTCAACCTTGTATTTAAAATAGAGGGAGTTGAAGGTTGTTACACTACATCACTAAAATGCTCTTACTTGAACGCGTTTCTCCCATCGTCAGCATGTTTTTAACTGAAAACATGTTCTCCCGAAACGCGTTCAAGAAAGAACATTTTAGTGATGTAGTGTAACAACCTTCAACTCTCTTTATTTAAATTATGACACATCACTGTTACTAGCTTTTCAGTCTTCAAAATTAATTAATGTTTTAGCCTGTAGCTTTCGCCTTCGGAGTCGAAGAAAGCTATGTTTAACTAATGGTTTGCTGAATGGCTTTCCGTTTATCTTAGTTTAACAGTAGCGTGCTACAAATTTCTTACCATTGCCTCAGGTTTCCTCTAAAAATCGTGTACGTATTATGCTATATTCGGTTTAAGTCATCCGGATTATCGAGGCTTCACTGTACCTCGGAAGGTAGGTTGTTGAAAACGTCAATGAAGTTGGGTGTTGTATAATTGTGTAAAGGAAAAATGGTTCACTGTGCTATGATTTTATTTGCTTAGCTCTAGACCAATCCATGACCGACCTCAAACAAATTAGAAGAACAAAAATGAAAACTGAGAGATACTTTATTGAAGGCGGGTGTTTACAAGCGGCTTCTCTTAATCAACTTCTATGACTGGTGTAAATAACGAGAGAGGGTATTCCAATATAATGAGTTTAAAAGCTTCACTTTGTGTTCAAGTGTGTTGGTGCATTTGAGAAATGAATAAGACTAGAATACCCAACAGCCACAGTATCAATATCCAACGTTTCTTCTAAAGCAGACATCGAAGTCTTAAATCATTGCCGCCATCTGGTTCGTGGTGTAGAGCTGCTGAATTTTGTCAGAATCGAATCGTATTGCTGTAAACCTTATTAAGGAACAGGAAATTATTTGAATATATTTATAAATTCCCCTATGGACTTTATTCCATAAACATTTGCATACCAAAATAATAAATTATACATAAATGATCATTATTATTGCATAACGTGACTTTCCTTATGACGCGTGGTTAAAAGGTGTAGTTAAATAAATGCAACTTTCCTATCAATATTATTATTTATTATTACTATTATTGTTATTCACTTAAGGTTCTCATCTAGCAAAGATACAGACAACTTATTAGTAAAATTAACTACGTTATCTAATCTATTAATTGTAATATTACCCTCTGTCCGTCTTTCGAGATGAGGTAAGTAACTTCTCAATCTAGTGGCTAAAATTAAACAGGAGGAGGAGGAGAAGATAGCTATATGCATTTCAATACAAACCCGAGTTGCCCTTTCCTATAATGGATTACTTTATAATGCACGCAAGTGAATGATTTATACTACCGGAAGTTTCTGTATCGGAATGTTTTCAGTTAGCTGTACTATGATAGAATAAAAAATAAAGATAGATAATATAGTGCTTTTCCTTTGCACCACGGCCACCGCACGGGGACCCGTGCGCCGGCAGCTGCAGCTCGGAATCCCGCCGAAATAGTTATGACATCCACGCTACTGCCCCATGTTCTCATATTTACAGTTAAAATTACAATGATGATAAGGACATACTATATCAGAGGTGCTCGAAATGTTGTCCTTCATTCACACATTTCTATTAACTTCTCAGGAAATGTTTTTTCACAATGACAATTTAGTATCCTAAATTGATTGAATTTTATTTTAGTTCCTACAAAGTATGGGGTTTGTTATATAAGAGGATCATGTGGACCAAAATCGTTAAAAAATTGCCCTATCTTTAAGTATTTCCTGAATTAAACTGATTATCAGCTGTATGCGAGCGTGGCAGCAAAGACTTATTGGAAAACCTAGACTGACAGTGAATGTGGTCATCTGTTGAAAAAAGTCATTCCTGTGCCCCTCTGTATTTGTTTGTTAAAAAGATATATAGGTCGTGTTATTCTGTATGCATTTGCTGCACACTAATTTTCGCGTCGGGCAAACGCATCTCGTGTATAAAATCGGGTTCCTCTGTACTCCAATATCTCTTATTTTGCGATAAAACATAACCGTATAAATGGAACCACGTTTCGTCAGAGAATAATATTAAGTCAGGGTCAGTTTACCCTATAATTTTGCAAAATCCATTTATAGAAACTACCAGACTCTGATGATTACATAAAAAATAAAAGTGTGTGGAACAGACCCCATACATTATAAGAAATAAAACAAAACACCAGGCAAGAAATTCACTCAATTTTAGGTATGAACTCTCGAGTCTGAATGAAAACTTCCTGAGAAGATGCCATAAATGTGTGGATAGAGAAGGAAAAGATTTTCATTATCTCTTATGACAAGATATGTGCTTATTGTCATTGTAATTGTAGCTATAAGAACATGAAGCAAATACAGGTATATTTTAACTTTTCGGTGGAAGACCAAGCTGCGGCAGCCGACGCGTGAGTCATCGTGCGTTGACCAGTCTGAAGGAAAAGCACCGTTTGTTAAATACCCAAGATGTACAATCTATAATAACTTGTATGTAACATACACGTTTTTCAATTTATAAATGTTTAACATCTCGATTGTTATATCTGTATCAGCAATATCATTTGAGAAATAGAATTTCTAAATCGAAAGAAAAAAGAAACAACGTGTATGTAAATAAGCGAAGAAAAGCGATTGGCAAAAAGTGCAGTTGAGAGATGAGGAGGAGAATACGATAGTAGCAGAAGATAGTGTGGACAGGTGCCCTCGTGTTCCCTTGGGGTGCTCCGAAATTCCCTTTCGAATGTCCTTACTCAGCTGCTGCGATTGTCCTGAGGGAACCGCTTTAAAAGAGTGGGAGATTGCGATATCATAAGGGTGCATTGAAGATCATGAACTTTCTCTGCGGGCTTTGTCCTCCATACTCCCAGGAGAAAGCTATCTTTTCATCAGAGATTCTGCTTCCGTTCTCAGTTGAATGCGCTCTTAAGTTTCTTTCCACAGCACATATCTTCAGGCCAGTTTTTCGTAAAGCAGTACTTAGGGGCTGGCTCTGGTATGAGTCAGCTAGAAGCTAAATCACTCAGCAGCAAAAATCTCCGCAACGCTGGGGAGGAGATTAGGATTCCTTTCGCGAACGTATCCTCCAAAATTATTACAGCTTCCTATTCTTTTTTACTTTCTGTAGCATTACTTCCTATACTGAGGAAGTATTGCACAGCCAAAAATTCGAATTGGTAAACACCTTTTTTAAAAACTTATTACTGATACAGTGAAACTAACACAAGTGCATTAAGACGGAAGTTAGAAAACACGTAGACAGTATACTACTGTATCTTATATCATGACAAGTCGCATGAATACTTCCAGTAAATGTAATTACCAGCTTCAAGTCAAGCTTATTCTATTGCTTCGATATCACCAATGAGCTCTCCATTACCGGATATTTTCCATAAATATCCATGCCCTGCCGTACCTAAGCGAAATCCCAACTTATTTCCTACATTCAAAAACCAAGAATCTGATAAAATATAGCTATACGAGGACCAGGAAGAAGGATCTGCAAAACAGAGGATGGAAGATAAACACCAGGAGCAACTTCATCTACGATAACATCGTCCAGACTGCCCTAAAGGAGAGCTAACACATGGTTATAAAGTACCAGATTCAGCTCGTATTATTTAAATTAAAAGAGAAAATTTTTTAAAAAAGTATAAATAAAAATAAAATACAGTGTTCCTCGTTCTTGCTCCTAGTCTGTATACTAGGACATATAATTTAAAATTGTTTACTCTATTTTCTGCCAACAAAAATTTGCATTTATTCTCATTTTATTAAAACGTATTACGAGATCCTTCCTTTTTCTAATACTGTTACCTTTTTTCTTTACCTAACTTTACAATAAAATCTAAAATTAAATCTAAACTTATAATTAAACCTCCTCTTTTTATCTAATTACCTAATACTGGCAACCAGTAACTAGCACTTAACTGCTGAAGCACCAGCAATACCTATATCCTAACCTTAAATCCATGTAATATTATAATCTCGGCTATTCTCTCTTAAACAATACATGTGTAACTACTATTAATTCTTATTTAAATTATTAATTTAAACTACTACTACTGGAATCCAGTAGCTATTTCCTTATACTAATCTTAATCACATATAACCATTCATTTCGTTGTAATCTATAATTTATAAAACTTTGTACAATAAATTTGTTTTCATCCACGATATTTTATTTTCCATAAAACGCTATGCACATCTTTAATTTAAATAAATCATTTTAGATCTTGTAATCTTATTTCCAAATCAATTTTTTTTTAAAAGAAGCACAATCCACCTCAATTTCACTATACTATTACTTTCAGTAATAATTTAATTTAAAATAAGATACATGTTAATCCTTCAGGCTAAAAATCCGGGACAAGATAGCAATTAATGTATATGCAACCCACTATAGACTTCCATAAACACAGTACTGCTGATGTAAGCAAAGAGGTCAATACGCTGACTTTGTTGCTACTGTAAGCAGTACCGTCTAGTGATTGGTGGAAAATTAAGTAGGTCACATGCGTCGGAATCGGAGAAACAGTATTTTGTACCTCTAGTCACGATGCGGATTGTACACGGTCTCGCAGGTAAACAACAAACCATTCCGCCACCTCACTCCACCCTACTCGAGTACATAGTAAACTACTACTTCACTATTTGAGAGTTGGTGTTTCACACAGCAACTCACTAATATAAAGGCATTAATCCCTTCACTGCTTTAATCAATTTTCACTAAATTACAGTTTTCACTATTACTTTAAATTAAAATAAAATATTTGGAGCTCATTAGTTTACTCCTAACTTTTATTCCCAACTCAGAAATACATACAAAGGCACTTCAGTATTTTCATCAATTTTTACTGCACTATTACTTTGGTTTTAAAAAGATAAACTTAAAAATTATTATTTTACTACCAACTTACAGATTATAAACACCATCCTCTTCACTATGTAGCGGGAAACGGTCGGAATTATATTATTATGTACAATTCTTATATCCCCTTTCAACCATTTCCATCGATTTTACTACATTATTAGTTTCTATTATAACATAGTAGGTAAACTATCTAAAATGATAAATACACTTAAGACTACCTTATTTTCACGTCACCTTCTGATACTTATTAACGCCCTTCTGTTTCTATTAATTTTTTTTCTGAACACCGTCTTAGTTAATTTAATTGGCATAAGGGATTAAACTCATTAGACATTACTTCACTTCTAAATTACACTTAATTATTCATTTATCTTTCCTTCTCTAGTCTGTACCTTTCTCCTGTCCATCTTTCTATTAGTACTTGTAGTCCTAGTCTTCAGCTAACTCTCCTACTTCTCTTTCCTGGACTGTGGAAATGGATTTACCCATCTCCTCGTCCTGAACATAGACTCCTTCTAGTTCCTTTTCCCACTCCTTAAATTTCCTCCTACTTCCCTGTGCTCATTCTTTCCGTATATTGCCAATATAGCTTCCTTCACCCATTGTGGCGTAGTCCTTATTTCTCTTGCCTCAATTCTGCAATTATAGTTCAACACGTCTCTTGCCGCATTCGGGAGGTCCCGGGTTCGATTTCCGATAAAAAATTACATTGAGTTTTATTTATGGAGGCTCCTTAGCTGATGAGATACTTAGCGTCCCATTCTATATTGAGCGCGAAACACCGGAAATTTTGCTCAGAGGCCTCTTAATCAGGTTTGAGGTACTTTTACGTACCGTAAATCTACGACACGGGACCCCAGCTTTACTTTCCTTTTGAAGAAAGCTATGCTAAGGATTGTATGCCCTATGTCGGGTTTGAACCCGCGACCTCGGGAACTAGAAGCTAGCATGGTAACTATTTCCGGTGGCCGCCCATTTAGGTCATGGTGTTTTTCGTGGTTTTCCTTTGGTCGTCTAGGCGAATGCCGAGGTGGCATTCGTATTTTACTACGGTGTTTCCTTTACCCCCATTTTCTCTCATTTCAGCTGTTCCTCTCATGTTTCAGAACCGGGTCCTGTGGTGCTGACGATGTCGAGCAGATGGGTAGCTCCTTGTTCATTCTAGAGATTTCTTCCCGTGAACACAGGGTGAGTTCCCGCCTGTTAGGGTCGCTTCGTCGCCCTGTCTTGGGATTCTTCGCCTCTATTGGTTTGCTGGTGTTTCAAACTAGAAATATTAGGCACTTCTACGCGTCTCTGTGGGCCTGTTTGCCTGAGAAATTCTAACATCTCTTTCCTCCTCGTAAATGGTCAGTTCCTCCTGTTGCCTAGCTTCCTGTTTTACATAGTCTGCTGAAAATAATTATAATTGTTGAATTCTGAAGATATTCTCACTTCTTGTGGTATCTGAATTCTTAACTGCTCCCCAGTCCCATTTCTTCTACTTTTATTTTCTAGGTAATCATTCATAGCCTTTATCGGTATACCCTGCACTATATTATTGAGTATTTTGTAATCTTCCTCCTACTTTAAAACACATTTTGTATTCTAATCTTCTTTCTTCATTTCAACTACATGTTTTTTACATTCATAAGTTACACGTTCAATGTAGTCAAAGCAACACAATTTTCACAAATTTCTTTTTGACTCTTCCCCTATTCTGATAAACTCCATACGGTTCATGACCTGAAAGATAATGAGCTATAGCTTTGTCAGGTTTTAACTCTTTCATACTTAACCTCTCACAGATATCTGGTAATAGAGCATGTCTCTTTCTTCCTTCATTTATGTAATCTCATTCCTTCTGACACTCTGATAACATCACAAATTTTAAATTTTTTCAAAATCTTCTCTGTTTATCAAGGTCTGAACATTTTGTTTATAAGGCTTGTTCATCAATTCTTGTTCCTTTCACAATGAAAAAAATGTATACGAGCACAAGCGGGTTTCTTTTTCTCAGTAACTCAATATTTAAATCTCTGTCCTTTAGAGTCTTACTAATATTTTATTAATAAAATCTGCAGAATATATCTCAATAATATACTTGTCAGCGGCCAGCAAACTAATTTTTCCTCAGATGGTTTCAGATGCTTTGTTACTATTTGTTGCACCTCTCTTGCATCGGAATTCTTTGTGGGGGAAATAAAACCCGAGTATTTTCTCATTTCCAGGTTCGTTGGAGTTTTGCAATTTTTCATTTACTATAGGTGCAGGCATGGCTGCTACATGTGCAAATATTCTTATGCATTGTTTTTTTATCCTCGTACTACTCAAATCTCGGTTTTCAATTTTTAAATTTCCACCTTCAGTTCATCGTAAAATTTTGTTAATTTGCCTAACAAAGTGTGAATTTATTTTTTCTTGTACCCTACTAACTTATCTTAAATAATTATTATTGTGTTCCATAGTACCATTACTTCACAAAAGTTATCTGCTTTACCTTCAAGCTCCATATGGTTTATTTTGCACTCTCAGTACTATTTCCCTCCTTGTTTCTTTACTACCATTTACGGGCGAGCGACTTGGCGATTTCCTAAGTAAAAATACCTGTTCTTCTACAAACTCCTTTTCTTTTCTGTTCATATTATAAAAAAATGTTACGAGAGGAAAGGCCCTCCGACTTTATACAACTAGTCTGAGTATTTTATATAACGCAGTTTCAATATTATTACCATAGCGGCAATAGGCTAACATATTATGTATACTACCTATACAAACCTGGCAAACAGCGACAATGCCGGTAACAATGACCGGCCGGCTAGTACACTTTTGCACGTGGACAATAACAGCAGCGACCGCCAGCTAAATGGACAGCTGACAATGTTTGCTTGTATTCGCTGTTATTATTTGAAATACTATTTCCTTTTAATTTGAGTTTAACAATATGTTACTTGTTTGTGCTGTTGGTATCATTCATTATTAGCTAATAAGTACGTATAGTGATACTTTTCTTACCGAGCGAGGTGGAGCAGTGGTGAGGCATGTGAATCGCACTCGGGAGGTCCCGGGTTCGATTACCGGCGACCGCCCACTCTGACCCATGTAATTTTTCGAGGTTTTTCCGGGCCGTCTGGCGTATGATGGAGTGGTTTCTTTCAGTCCCAAATTTCCTGTCCCTTGAGGCAGTATTTTTAACATTTAAATGATTATCAGTTTAATTATATAGTATAAAATATAATAAAAGCCCGGTTTAAAGCAATGTGTATAATATAGTATATAAAGTGTATGTTACAGTCATTGTATTATGTTTATTTTATTACGAACATGTATAATAATGTTATGTGAATGTATTACGTAGTTTTAACAATGTAGGAGCTGAAAGGGGATATATCATACATATTATACATTGTACATATGAAAGGAGAACTACACATAAGAATTGTATAGTCATAATTTAATTCACTGAATGTTAAAACATTCAACATGTAACTTTGTACAGAGGTATTTGTAAGTAACGTGCGCTAGCTAATTGAATGGAATTCCTGGAACTCATAACGACCGTGCCTAGCACAGAGTGGTATGACGCTACATGATGGCGCTGAAGCGCAAGGTTCTGAAACCTAATATTTTCATACATGCTTGGGTAACGCGGCCTGAGGGCCAATGGGAAGCATCGTTACATTTTCAAACGTAGAAGATAGCGTGGGTAAGCCACCCTATATAAGACCAGATTCTGCCGAAGGGGCACTCTTACTTATTAGGTCAGCGCAACAAGAAGGCACGCCAACGCAAAGTGCTACGAATGCACGTGGGTGCATATAACGGTGGGGGATGCGTGTGAAGATAGATAGGCGCTTGATAAATATTCAAGTGTTGGGATAAAGTAAATGGGAAAAGCTAGCCGCCCATATTTATTTAAATAATGGAATAAACATCAATTATAAAGGGAAAACTTGCAGTGTATTTTTAACTTGCCTCACCCACTAGAACCTGAGATAAAAGAGATTTAGCAATTAGGTAGGAATGGAATACTCAACTACCGACGAGCATCACTAGCCGAGGAAGAAGAATACTACAACAGCACGCTGCAAGAGTTGACCACCATTTCCCGCTACAAATGGCGCCCAACCATTTCCCGCTACAGAGCTGTGAGAATAGAAGCAGGCTGCTTTTTGTAGCAAACAGAATTATAAAGTAGAAGCAGAAAATTGGTAACAATGAGGTACCCATGAGGCAACCATAAATTAGATAGTTTAATAAAGGCTACTAATAATTCTTGGAACAATAATGTAATATTTAAAACAGTTTATAAATAGCCATTCAAAAACTAGAAAAAGCTTAAGTTAAATAAAAGTATTCCATTGGAGTAGGCTTAGCCAATCAGGGACTTGAAATAGAGGAAATGTGCAAATACAGGCGGCAGACGCTACAAGGTTGCGTACCCGAGCAGTTAGATTTGATTCGGGTTCAGTGTGAGACATGAACATTGATTGGGGTGAGAATAATATAAAGTTTACGTGTTAGAAAGTACAATTAATAATAATCTCACAGCTTTATAGTAGGATACATCAGTAAAGTGTTATTAAATCGTGTGAAGGATTAATAAACAAAGTACAATACAATTATAATTTGTGTAAGCCTTGTTCTTTAGCCATACCAGCCCTGCTAAGAGATACGTGTTCTGAAAATTACTACTGACGCAGCCGAGGCATGCATATATAATATTTAAATAAACATTAAAATACAAAGCTGATATTTTAAACGTGGGGCGAAGGCCACCAGAAAGTTTGTCTCGTACGTGGGGGCGAAATGTCAAGAAACATATCTCCCGCAATACGTGGAGCAAACAGCAACAATGAAATAACTACTGCAAGTTTGGCTCTCAAACAGTGGGACTACAATACCTGCAAGTTTGGCTGATATACGTGGGGCTGCAACAACCGATTGGACCCTCAATTTCGTTCTATTTATCATTTGCTTCATCGTTTACCACATTAGGTCTGTTTCAAGGTTGGAAGTGTCGGTGATGGTGTTTCTGTGCGGCGTAGCAGGGAAAAAAATATTTTCTATGGAACTTTCTTCATCCTTCGGGGTAAACGAATAGCCCCTTCGGAGTCGGGTGTTGGACCCTATGGGTGAGTCATGGGTCCCCGCCTGCGTGTTCGACTTAATCTGGAAACCTAGGGACCCTGTCATTGCTGTGCCGTCACTCCTGGTTCCGGCCGCTCGTTGTCTCCTCTCTCATCCTCCACCCTCCCGAGGGCATCCCTTGTGGAGCATAGGTTCAATATTCTCATTGGAGCAGTGTCAAGTCCCCTTCGAACATCAAAATAAATATATTCTTGTTAAAAGTTATCACTTTAAAATAAATTTAAAACAACATAAACATAGACACACACAGAGCACGGTTGAAGCAACACGTCCACACCACTCGGAAGCCAGACGGAGAGACGATGAAAGGAAATAAGTGAAGGTATCGAATAATATTTATTTACTATACAAAAGTAAAACTTTATTAACGAGTGCGGTTAAATTAAAACGCTGCCGAAGGGCTGTTTTAAAAGCCCTGGGATTTTAAGGTTATTTTGTAACTTATACACTACAATAGTTTATCTGTATTTCCACAAAGAATATGTTTACCATATGATGTGCCTCTATTAAATAAATGTTCAGAATTACAGTTCACTCTATTTATTCGTCATTTCCAGGGAACCAAAGCTAATGTTTATATTCTATGTAACGCAATACTCGAACAAAAGGTAAAACACACTTTACAAAGCGTAAAATACGCTTTGACTAGCATGTAAGGATTACCCTTTGTTGCCTGCAAAATCAACTAGTTTCATTACAGTAACAAGTAAAAAAGGTGAACAAATGCTACTCGAATATTCATGGATGTAATTTGTTTGAAATGGGTTGAACTTTAAGAGTTTAGTTTATATGGAGTGTGCGTTAAAAATTTCCATTTTTAGGATTTCCTATACATATATTATGACTTCATGGGATTGTTTTTCATTTCAATAAGAATTTAACTTGTTGGAATGATAAATTTTAACCTTAAAAATTAAGGAAATGGATTGAATTTAAATATCAAGGAACATCTTCGGTTATTTATTAAAATGTATCTCATCCTGGATCTTAATCAAAAAATTAAATATTGTGCTATATTAATTATACAGAAATACTTACCTAAGGAAATCCTGATATATTTAGGATATATCAGGATTTCCGGGAAGTTATAGTTCTCCTCTCCTTACGGGGAAACGTAAGTAAAGCCTGAATTGTGATGAACTTATCGTAACTTGGTCTTACATATTGTATTAAAGGAAGCTATTTAGGGTTGACTCAAGATACCTTAAGTTAATGCTATGTAGCATAAGAATCTGGCAGTGTCAAACTTTTCCTTCCCATTACGTCAAGTATAGTGTCACATGGTAATTAGAACCAATCGGCGTGAAGCAGTAGAATGAAGTAATAAAAGAACAACCAATCAAGAGTCATGCCCATTACGTTAAGTGCATCCTAATTAGACCTTTACTTTAGCAGCATTTCTTAACTTCGCGTTACGTCCCGTCATGTGAAGTAAAGTTATTTATTTAAATTCACCGTTTGATTTCAATACATAAATAATGGCTTCGTCAACAATACAATTATTAGTACAAAAATAACTGGTCTAATTAGATGTAATACACAAAACCTAACTTCATACATGAGTAGGTACCTAAACTAAATTTTGGAATTGTAAACATAGTATATTCCATTAGGCTTATAAAATAATTCATTTCTAGAGATTCTTCCACTGACTAGAAACAACCCTGTATTCGGAATATTTTAAAATCTTTGTTGAAGAATATTAATACAATAATACAAAAAATATAAACGTAAAAACCAGAAAAGAAAATTACAGGAAAAATGCAATCGTAATGTAACGAGGCGCAAGTCTAGCAATGGCACCTGAGAGTTATAATGCGGCTTACTGACGTCTTACTAAGGTCAGCAGTGTTGTCTTTATACCCTTCACTTCCTAATACGGAAGTGCTGTTAGCATTTGTAAAACAATTAAGGTTACCGCCTCTGTCATATAGGTTAGAACGAAGCAGTTCTACCAACCTTCTAACTATTGCTTTACTAAACCCGTATCTGCTTCTGAAGCTTATGTCGCCATGCTTTCCAATTATGTCTAATCTTGGTAGATAGTTTTCCTTCACCGTCTCATTTCGCGAATTCTACGCACAGCAGCCACGCCCATCACTCCAAAGTCATTCATTTTGCAAAGAGTCTTTCATCTAGCCCTCTGAGGTAGACCAAAATTTGGTCCGGACCAACGCATGTCCCGGTTTATGAACAAGAAAATCGATGGTCCATTGTAAATCCACTGGATGTAGCAAGTTGGTCCGGACCAAGATCGACTATGAATACCGCCGTTCGACCGATGATTGTTCCACCACCAAAGGGTTCTTATAGGATATGGAGGTAAATGAAATTATTTGAATCGTTATTCGAGTTGAAAAAGCTAACCGCTTCATTAACGTTGGATAAGCCAGCTAGTTGTTTATAAAATTGTTCATAAAATCCCAGCATGTAGATGCTACTCGGTGCTTTCCTCGGACGTCGAACCTCTCTATCTCTATTTGTAGATATTGCCGTCGCAATAAGATTTTTTACTAGTGCGAATCGCTCGCTGAGAAACTATTCGAGGGAAACGTAAATATTTCCAGCAGTTTGTTCACGCATGAATATTAGGACGAATGAAATGTAACTACTGCAGTTCTGCAGCGGACCGACAAGGGAACTGCTCGTTTTCAATTAGGAAAAACATTCTAACAGAGAATTTTTTTAAAATGCTTTGAATTCCCCGGATGAACACATTATATTTTACGCAGACAGAGGCGGAGAGGACTCTTGTCCATTAAAAATGAAATGATAATGCGATGAGGAAATTATTCCGACTACCTCGTGCAGTCCCCACTCCTCCCACAGCCCTACCACGCTATATCCCTGCCTCTGAATACTTACCTACGCTTCTAAACGTTAAAATAGGGAGATGCGGTGTATATGAGTGTTTTAAATTTCCGATTTCACGTTAGCCACGTGTAGAATACCTACTCTATAAATAAAAATATCTCGTTGCTTTAGTAAATAGAACAAATATTGCATTCTACCCAAAAATTCCATTTCGACATTTTACGGGGAATATACTCTTTGACACTATCTTAGTCCACAAAAAAATTAGAAACACAACCCTTATGTGTGGGGGTGTGTAAGTATGAACCATAGGTAACTATTTATTATTATTATTATTATTATTATTATTATTAATATAGAGTCAACTGAAAAATTCAACGCCACAGCCGGGATTTGAGCAGGGTTCTTCCGCTCTCCGTGCGGTTGCTCTAACCATTGAGCTACTGTGACAACATGCCGGTGGGGCATTGAATTCCCCAATTGATTCAAGTTGTTTTCCAGACATACCTACCAAGGCATCTCCCTCGAGATGACAAACTTAGTGGCGACCTGCTTATTGCAAGTACTTCAGTGCTGGGTGCTTATATATTATTATTAAAACCCATAGGTAACTAACTCAATAAAAGCTCGACTGTCATAGCGTCTTCAAGCCCTGCAGCACGAAGGTTTTTGGGAAAATTCATCCATCCCAAACTATTCTTACTTGGAAAATATTCGTTATTTATTTTTTATTTGCTCAAAAATGATTCTAACGATTTTTCTTAAAATCCAAATGTTTAAGATATTTACAAGAAAAATAAAATGTACATGTTGAGTTTTCTCGAAACATCCTGTAAAGTCCTTCATTATGCATAACTTTTGTATAATTGGAAAGCATAAAAAATAGGCAACATATTACACAACAAATATGGATTTCTTTAAGCATATTTTATGTAAAATATATAAAGCTTGTAGCGTTAACCATTTTCGAGGTATTTTTGTTACATAATGACCAAGCTATTTCTGAAATAAATTTAATAATTTCACACCAACACAGATGTTTTATCCATCTGCCTGTCTACTTTTTTTATAGTAGTAGTGCGCTATTCCC
Source organism: Deroplatys truncata (assembly GCA_030765065.1). Taxonomy (NCBI): domain Eukaryota; kingdom Metazoa; phylum Arthropoda; class Insecta; order Mantodea; family Mantidae; genus Deroplatys; species Deroplatys truncata. The sequence goes on from CM060975.1 coordinate 262,745,985, forward strand.
TTTTGTTTTTCTTCTTGTGGTCACGTAAAACGCATGGAATTTCAATGCCATATACGGTGACTCGCTTTTTAAAAATCTAACCATTGTTTTAGCCTAAAGTGTCGTCCTTTTACCTACAACGAAATGTGTAATGTTTAATGAAGGTTTATATGATTACCATGCGGTGGATAGAAGAATCAGTCGTGTAAATCTAACATATCAATTTTTTTTTAAATTCTATTAATTCCTTTGTAGGCGGCGCAGTGGCCAAGCAGTTAGATCGCTCGCCTCCCAACAAAGCGGCCCGGCTTCGATCCTAGAGGACCGCATGTGCGTCTGGTCGGGTTTTCTCCGCGTTCTCCGGTTTCCTCCGCCACTCATTCCACCAATTGCTCCATCACCTTTCCTTTCATCCATTTCGCCTTCATTTAATATCATCTTCTTCCCTCACTCTCTTATCTGGCTACGGGTTGATCCCCTGTTCCGTGTTCTTCATTCTCTGGTTGAATGTCCGTCTGCTCCTCGACAGGACTCTGTCCCTAGACACGGTTATATGTCCTACAGAGGACGGTAAGCCAATAAAATGAATAAATAATTCCTTTGCATCGCCTTATGGTGGAGAAAGTAGGCATTTTATTCGACTCGACATATATTATCGATATTTTGCTGCATTCCCCTTATTAAAATGGTGATGTGCAAGCTAACTCAAAACTTTCTTTACCGATTACCCCTTAACAATAAATTCTCCTACCCACTTTACAGTAATTGTAGTAACATTTTGCCTATAAACGCCTTCAAATCACACCTTTTACGTCATTAGGAAATGAATCTCAAATTTAGAAACGTATTTAATATATGCTAAATATCAGTTCAGCTTGAGAAAAGTTCGTAATAATGAAGAGAACTATAGAGCCTATTCACAACCAAAATCTGCGTTTTTAGAAAATAATAATTTTGTGTATTTTAGCTGCAAATCGTTGCCTGACATCCTTAGACGGTATCTTATTGCAGTATGAAATTTGTGTTTAACCGAAATATCACTTATGAGTTATACGTTCTCAAGTAGCAGTACACACACACACACACACACACACACACACACACACACACACACGCATGCATGCATGCATTATTAAAATCCATTTATTGATTCAGCGGAAATCAAAGTGGAATTTTCAATTCGAAATATTACGTTAAACATGACACTTCCTCTACCTACCAAAGATGAGCATGAAAAAATGTAAAAATATTATTTTAGGGTCTTTGTACTGCCATTTCTTTTCACTTAGTTCTTATAGCAATTTAAGAAATTTTCATTTCTTTACAGAGCTTTAAAAAAATGTATAACCGGATTATAAAGTTAAATCATGTTGCAATGGTGCTTTTTATAGTTCTTGAGAAAATTACCCCATATATAGTAGTTTGATTCACTGTTACAACACTTCTATACGAATGTATATATTTTAAAACGCTTTATTGCTGGTTTATATGCATTCCATTTGGATGCTTCATTAAGTCTCTAGGAAATAAGTTCTGAACATCGTTCATCCGTTTTGGTTCTGTTGCATTGTAGCAATAGGTTTAAATGCATGCTAGGAAAAAGCATGCAGCACTATTTTTTGACATGCTTAACATAGCTTAAACACCTACGTCATATTGAAAAGATCTGGCACAAACTTTTCAATCATTATCAGATAGCTTTAGTTGTGCAGTCGTCTGCTAAAAGATGGCCTCACTTGCGCAGTCAACTACCAGTGTAATTTGTTTGTATATCTATATAGAGGATTATTATAAATTATTGAAGCGATTTCACAGATTTTCTGTAGCTATATTATTTGACATATTGTCACAAAACTTTGTAGACATGTATTAAAAAGAAGTTCTTTTTTTGACACATTAGAAGTACACCATATGCGGCCCCCAGTGATTCTGTAGATACCAAATCGATAATAAAGTTCTTCCCACACTCGGTGCAACATGTCCCTACCAATCTGTTCACACGCACAGTTGATGCAAGCTCGCAGCTCTGGTAGGTTTGTTGGTAGAGGAGGCTTAAACACTAAATCTTTCACATAACCCCAGACACAAAAATAGCATGGGTTTAGGTCGGGAGAGCGTGGAGGCCATGATAAAAATTGCTGATCATCTCCACCACGGCCGATCCATCAGTTTCTCAATCTCCTGTTTTAAGACTTCACGAACATCGTGATGGAAGTGGAGTGGGGCATCATGTTGTTGGTAGATGATTTCAAGCGTCGGTTTTCAGCTGTGGCATGAGCCAATTTTCCAGCGTGTCCAGATACACGTGTCTTGTAACGGTCTTTTCGCAGAAGAAAAAGGGGCTATAAACTTTAAACCACTAGACTGGCAGAGACTACGCAAAACCTATTAACTTCCTGCGAGTCTCGAATGTGCTGCACGATAGCGTGCGGATTCTCTGTACGCCAGATTCTCACATTATGCCTTTTCACTATGCCGTTCCAAAATATGTTATTTCATTATAAAACCCACCCTCTTCCATAAGCTGCTACAAATGCGCCAAAAACTCAAGCGGTAAGGCCTCTGCTTCAATTGCTTCCGTAAGATCTTCCAAATGGAATGTTCAGCTCTGCTCTTGCTCTGTTCGTCGAACTGCCACGCCCGCAATCAACCGTTTCTACAATCTCTATAGGCTCATCCGTTGATTTCCCCTTACAGAGTCATCCTGAAGCTGTAAATTGCGCATACCATCGCCGAATGGAACTGTGAGTTTGCGGATCTTTGTTGAACTTCGTCCTGAAGTGACGTTGCACTGTTGTGACAGACTGATGTGAATGAAACTCAAGCACAACATAAGCTTTCTCGAGCCTGTCGCCATCTTGACTAACTGCTCACTGCCGAGCTCCTGTGACAGAGATATAAAGCGCGGCTGCAACAAAACACTTTTTTAGTTTATTTCTGTATGTATGCGATTTTGTAGAACCTGTTTCGGGTTTGAAGATATTGAAGGTGATATGCTCTGGAGAATTATAATAAGTGGGATGTAATCGACGGGAATACTTCTAGGAATTACTGAGATGGCTAATTAGGTATGTAAGGTATTAGGTTGCCCCTTGTCATACTCCACCTGACTGTAGACTATCATGGGAAATATAGCAGGAAATTAAGGCACCGATGATTTCCTCTACGAACACTGAATTTAATTTCAAGGTATTAACAACTCTACTCACTGCCGACATGATTATCTTAAAGACTCCTGACCCATCACACTTAACCAATTCCATCACTGCATCAAATGTCCTTCAGTACGCTTTCCACTGAGGTGACATGAATTAGAATGCGCTTTAAGTCTCAAAATACATTTGTGTTTTACACAAGGTCTTATGAAACATATCTAGCGGTTGTTTTATAGAGAAATCATCTTTTATCAGTTCACTCTTATTTTCAAATATATTACAACTGCCCTTTTTGGCTCACCTCAAAGAGCCTCTTTAGAAAAATGTGCCACTTCTAAAGTTTTCAGTAAATGACTGAAGAGGGAAATTCCGTAGTCATCACTACCTGTCTCGTCGGGAAGAGGTGATTTTAGCACGACTTCATATCGAACATTGCATTTTTAGTCATAGACATTTGCTTAGTGGTGATCCCGCACCGCTCTGTGTTCAGTGTGCGGCACCCTTAACGGTGCGTCACATTTTAACTGAGTGTCAGGTTTTAGCACAATTGCGCTTTCATGTGTGTCTGCCTGTTGGTGTAGCCAACGTTTTGGCAGACGACGCGCAGACTGTAGAACGTCTTTTAGGTTTTATCGTGACAGTGGTTTTAATCGGCGCATTTGATGCGCTGAGCGTCTTTTTGATTTGTGACTTTATACTGTGGTTTTTAATATGGACTCTTCTCCCTAGGAGAGATTTGGCACTCTTGTCCCTTACTTTCTACAGTTCCTGACACGTCGTTTTACTCTTGTGTTGATTTATTTAACATGTTTTTGTGGTGTTTTTAGAATTCGATGGCTTGTTTTATTATGTTTTTGTCGATACGGTTTTTTGACCATATTTTATTTTTGAACTTTAGATTTTATACTTTGTAAGGGCGCTGATGACCATAGCTGTTTAGCGCCCTTAAACCGCATCTCATCATCATCACTACCTCTGTCGCTTTCCATCAATGTTTCTTACCTTGTCCTATAATTGGTATAGGTGCCAGCTTTAACATGTTATCAGGTAGACTTCCTTTACATATTACATTTTGCAGTTCCTTTATCTTACATATAGCAACAGCAATGATCTAGGTGGTTAAACCTAGGAGAACTGCGGTTTAAATCTCGCCAAGACCGTCCTCCTTAACTGAGGTGTTTTACAGGTTTCCTTCAGTCTTCATAACTAGAACGCCGAGGAGTTACCCTAAACTCAAACCTGGTACATTTCCTTCCCAAACTTCCTTTCCAAATCATTTCATTTATCACAAGTGTCACTTTCTGTGTACCATATGAAGTAAAAGCGGGAGGCAAACGCTATTATAAAATAGTATTCGTCTGCACTTTAAAAAATTCCATCAGCAAAATTAATGGAGGGGAAAATGTAAGTTTATTTTTTACATAAAGATCAAATGATAAAACAGTTTGCGTGCTTCTGGCGGTTTTTCAAGTCGTTCATTTTATCAGCAGTATAAAGTTTTTCAAAAATATGCCAAAATTGCAACTTTTTGCAAGAGTGTTTTCAAAATTACCTTTACTTGTGTACCAATGTAGCGAAACTCTTTCATAGAAGTGGTAACCAAATACCCCATAGGTTACAAAATCGTTCATTGGCTAGTTTACATGCCGCTGAATTGTTTTTCAAACCAGCCAACTGATACTGGATGGGTGGAGTCAAAAGTTGGTTATCTGAAGGTGGGAACCTTGTTTAGAGAAAAACGCTGTGGTGATCAATGGGAAATGGGCTACTTTTAATGCACGACAGTGTGCATATGCTTTATAATATTATTTACATATTGCTGTGCATATTAATGTTTATGGGTAAACAGGTGTTATATAAGTTTAGTTCATTTTTAGGAGTTATATAATGAAAATGGTTTGTTGCTTCACGTATGGAAAGCCAATTTGAGAAGGTAGAATGCCTCACGTATGGTACACAGTTTCCGATGGCCTGCGCCCCAAGATTCACTTTCCGGTGGTCTTCGCCCCAATGTTTAAGAATCACCTTTGTATTTTTATGTTTTCTTTAAATATATATGTATATATATATATATTTGTTTGCCTAGGCTGCGTCAGTATTAATTTTTTAGAAACATGTTTCTCTTAACAGGGAGTGGTGCGGCTGAATAATGTAGGCTTACACAAATTATAATTTTTACTTCACTTCTTTTATTAATCCTTGACACGATTAAATAACACTTCACTTATATAGAGAGTTGTGACATTGTTTATTAATTACTTGACCCTTTTTTTTTCACGTAAACTTTATAAAGAACTTTCGTCTCGCACTGATTACGTATTAAACTTTTCGCGTCCAGTTAGGAACGCTGTCTACTAGCAACTGGCGCCTGAATTTGTACAATTTGCTCTATTTCAGTTTCTGAATTGCTAATCCTACTCTAATACAATACTTTTATTTAACTTTCAGGTTTTCTGGTTGTTGATTGGCTAGTTATAAACTGTCTCAAAAATTACATTATTGTTGCTCCAAGAATTACTAGTAGCATTATTAAACTTTCGAATTCATTATTGCCTAGCAACTATTGACCTATATTCTCACAGCTCCTACATTATTAAATTACTTAAAACATTCACATATTATTAAACATGTCCATAATATAAACATAATACAATGACTGATATATAAATTTTGTTGTTTTATACTGTGCACATATTACTTTAAGGCGGGCTGTATTCGATATCAGTGAAGTCTGAATATTCATAACTTCAATGTCATTGATGTCCAATGAATAAGAAGGTATTTAAGAGAGGCTTCTGTTGAAAATATATATCTACCCAACCGTTGACATTTCTATTTCCTTTCCCTGGGGTGTAACTTGAAGACTGGAATTAAATATTCAGTCCTGTATTTATCTGTGGCTGTTGGAAACCACGCTAAACATAAATGAGATTGGCCGTTACTTCCCATGTACTGACCACGGACGCTAGGTAACGATAAATATTGTTCTGACATACTTCGTTTTCTCCTCAAAGAGAGAAGGTAATGAATCATTCTTGTGTTCGGAATGCATGCAAGTTCAAACTGTGGTCCGGCAGATGGCGTGTGGGTTTTTGTGCATACCTTTTGAAAAGACCTACAGCTGCGATTCACAACATAGGATATTCCTACTCCAACCACGTCTTTGTGTCACACGAATTGAAATACAGCGGAGGGATGGAGAATATTTCAAAGGCTGCGGTTCGAAATGTGAACATTCTACGAATTTGTAGTCATCCGTTTCTTTCACAGGAAATAAAGCGGAGTATTTCCGAGCTGCCCATCACAATATCCTCTCTCTTATAGATTTCTGTCTCCCCCGTCGACAAGAATTAATTGCGCAGGTAGGTGACAGCTCCAGATAGTGCTTGTTAAATTACTTTCACAGTCCTTTGTCTCTCTCGGCAAATATTTAGGCAATATCCTGCAACCTGGCGACTAAAATAAATGACTGGTTCATCTGACCTACACGACACCCCTGTGGCACAGTTCACTTTCCGGCTTCTTTCATTTCAAAATCGACAAGAAAAAACCTAAATTGCAACTTTTAAATGAAATGTTATTTTTGTCAACTATCTACACACAAACTAGTGGTTTCCATATCACATTATTGATTAGAAAGTTGTTTGCTATTCACTTTTGTACAAATAGGAAAAGTCGTAGTAATACATGACGTAATCTTAACGCAAGGAAATGTAGCATAATAAATAAACAAAAAGTAGCTATAGCTTAAAATTCTACAACAAATGGGTAAGGTATTATAATATTCTCTCTCTCTCGCCTCCTCCTACCTTAATTAGATTTCATTTGACCCTTCAAGCACAAACATGCTTAAAGTCTTCGCCTTTTTCGATATATCATTCATAACTTTATCTACTACTTATCAAAAAATCTACTGCATTCTACCAAAAATTTCGGTACCAATATTTCATACATACATGGAAGCATACATTTTGAAGACTCCTGAATCCAAAAGAAGCTATCTCAGAATGTGCAAATACCAGCTTGGGTATTCAAGTTTAGCATTTTCCAAGGGTGCGACATAACAACTTTTAAGAACACATTCCCACCCCTAACTACCCTTTAGATGGAAAAATGTGAATTCTTTATTCTCTCAAATAGAGCCAAAACGATTTTTATTGAAATGCCATATCTTTAAGATATTTACAAGTCAAATAAAATATATATTAAATATTCTACGAATAGCCTGTGAAGTCGTATTCATTCTTAATTCATTTTGTATCGTAAGAGAGACAAAAATTACACTACAAAAATTTATAGATCTCATTAAATCTCGCAAATCAAATAATTCTTTTGTGGCATTAACCATTTCCGAGGTATGGTCTATTATTGGTTTGAACTGTCAATTCTTTTTTCTCGTGGTCATGCAGATAGATAGTGATACTTCCTGTACATATTGCAGGTAAGTAGAAGAGATAGTAAAAACGTAAAGTTGTGAAAGCATTTCACACTTAGGGAAAGGTCATCAGCAGGGGAGGATAATGGAAGTCGTGCTAGCCGACAGAAAATAACATGTACAGGGGAAAAGCAATCGAGGGACAGACGGATAGACAGATATTTCGACTGCATTAACGTTAAAAACTAAGATATAAAATCGTTTTGATAATAAATAATGTTCGATTGATATAAATGCATTTATTTCCCTTGAACATCCATGTGCGCCAAAGTGGAAATCAAGGAGCCCGTTTTAGCAGCCAGCTACCTCATTACCAATCTACCAAGGTGGCACCAAGGTAATGTGTGTAGCTCGCATTCGGTAGATCAGGGTTCGATCTCCGGCGATCACCCTCTAACCCATGGTTTTTTTTCGTGGTTTCTCGGGATCGGCAGGCGAATCCTGTATGTTCACCTTCTACCACGGTTCTTCGATCCCTCATATTCTGGACCCATCATCTTTCTTGTCATCTGTTCCAGGGTTATAGGACCAGGCGACGGCGTTCGGCGCGTTGCGGCTGGGCGGTGACTGTGTGCTCTCTAGAAGTTTCTTCCCTGGCAGTTGTGCGACTGCTCAGATCTCCTCTCCGAATGGACACCATCCGCGGGGGTTCTGTTGATTCTAGGTGGGCATCGGATGCGTTCGATCTGGAAACGTTAGCGCACCGTCCATGCATCCGCCCGTTGTCATTCAGATCTGGCCACCCCTCGTACCTCCTTCCTAGGGGTCACGTTAGAAGCCAAAAGGGCAATTGTGACGTACTTCGGTGCTCTGCACTTTGTTCATATCTTTCACCTCATTACCAGATTTGAACAAACTCCTGGTGATTACCAAAAATTATCATTAATAGACATTGAATTGTAATATTCACACCCCTTGGCAACTCTTAACAAGAAAGCACTTCATAATGTACTGTTTTATTTGTATGATAATTCGAGGAGCAGAAAACCGTCTATTAGGGCGAGAGTGTTTGAGTACTGACGTACATGGATGGTTCACTCTTACCTGAATACCAAGGATGTTCAGTCATTACCTCTAAGGCTCCATTCTAAATTTTCCACATAAAGACGCTCATCGTATTGATTTCCATAGGAGGAAGGTATAACATTCCAAGTGGCATTATTAAAGACCAGTAATGTATAAACACTTTTATATTCATAAGAATTACCATTTTTGACACAGATATGCAATTCTAATATTAACCGCTAGCATTTCATTCTGAACTGTACAACGCTTCAAATACAATAAAACTCTTGCTAATAATTTACTTTATGCTGTGCTGCTTTTTTCACATAATTGTTATTTGATGTTTACTGTATGTTCTTGAAGTTTTAATCTTCTATGGATATTGGATGTTATTGATATCAGTTAACTGTTTTCATTGTTCTGTTGCAATCAAAATCAGTGTCACTTGCATTTTATTCCTGTTTGTTGTATCTGTAATTTATCATCATTTTGTATAGTGGCTATTATGCTTTTCAGTCAGTGGGATTAAAATAAACAGGTATCAAAATCTTCTGAAGTGCTATATTCTTTCTCTAACAATTACAATGTATTTTTGTATAGCTTCTGTAAACTATTCTTGTTGCGTCGGTATCCCTGCCTATTGTTTCGACGTGGCTTCGTCTTGTAGTCCTTCTCGCTGTTACCCTGGCTAGATGGATCTCAGCGGTGATGTTTGCATCGACTCTGCCTATCATGACATTTGATAAGCTCGTCGATCTCAGTTGTGGCAATGGGAGCTTATAGAGGAATTGATTACACACTGGAACGTTTGCTTTAGGACTATTTATTATTACTTCCTCACTCTAACACTACATACTGTTCCTGTTCACATATCACCACTGTGTTCCCCTGTGTACTGCCTTCTCAACTGTGTACTGTGAACTTAACTCAACTGTCTTACACTGTGGACGGTCCTCTACTAAAAGTCAACGGTAAAACTGCCGTTATAATATTTGCCTCGCTCCATACATCCGGAGCGGAAACAAACAGAGTCATAAAACCTTTACCTTTATTTTCTTACACAAAAGATACCGTTTTAGCTGCACCTGGAAACAGCATGTTTCTATCCTAACTGCAGCTTTCAAGACATTCTAAACCTAGTGAAACAGGAACATTATGTACACGACAAATATTACATTATACAAAAATTACTATTTACATTGTTTTCACATTGTACACTTATATAATTTATAGATTAAATTGAACACTGAATAAATTAGTACATAATAAAATTAATTCCGGCACATTCTGTCTCATTGTGAAAGCTTATTTTTAAATATATTCGTATTAATCGAGATAAACATTGTTAGATATAGTTTCATTAAACGTTTCGTTGTAGATACAAGAGGGATACAGGAAATTGGATTCATAGTCAGATGTTTAAAAGCGGCTCGTTATATGTTGGCTTTAAAATTCACTCCTTCTATGACATCTCGAGAGGGAAATGAATATCGACACCACTTTAGAAGTATACGTATTGAACAACTGAAACCAATTTTAACGGATATCTCGGAAACGTCTGAAGCTACAAAGAAGTTATTTGAAGCAGTCGTTTAAAGAGGCGTATATTTCGTGTATACTGTGTTTAGGTCTATATTTCAACGTTTAACAATTACACAAAAGATAAAAACACAGGATATTCCTATAAAATTCAAGATATACCTACATTTTATTTGTCGTGGAAATATCTAAAATATACCGTATTTACGAGAATCTAATGTGCATCCTTTTTGACCGAATGCAGTACTCAATAGTTGTGATGCGCATTAGATTCATGGAACGTCAGTAACTTCATTCAAATTGTTCGTTTATTGTTACACGTTTATTACCTTATTGCTGGCGTTAACATGCATCCGGAAACTCGCGACAAGCTGGACTCTTATATATCATTGGCTTATTATTGAGCGCTCTTAGTTACAATATGGCAGGTAAGGTCAAATTGTGGTGATTTATTTGTTTGTCGAGCCCCACGTTTGGGAGCCAATTTGGGACGATATTCTTTGTTAAGTTCCACGTTGTGGTAGCCAATTTGTGAACGGTATTAGTGTTTGTTTGAAAGAATGCTACTGTTTATCTGCCGCACGTATGAAAGGCAATTTGTCGCGGTCACTTCGTGTTATCTTTTACTGAGCGCCTGTTATTGTGTTTAATTTTTTTTTGTTCACTGTCCTCCGGCTAGCTATGATCTCTCGGTCAAGCACTTATCTTATACAGGTGTGTAAACGGAAAGGAGTTTTATCCAAAGATAACACCGATAAAAGAATTTGTTTTATACTTTTGTTGTCTTAACACATTATTTACTTTCACATACTAATCTTGACACTCGCCAAACTGAAACTGTTATAAAACTTATTTACTGCACATTATTAATTCGCGTACTTCAACTTTTTGTGTAATTAACTTTACGACACTTGAGATTTTTCATAACTTTGTTACGCGTAACCTGATAAATCGATAAACTATGCTATGTATTCACCATGACTGTTTCTGTTGAACTCGGCGACGTGTAATGCACAAATGTTTCCGATGCACTGGAGCCGACGTGTAATGTACAAATGTTTCAGATGGACTGGACGAATTTGACTCTGACTTAGCTCTTTTTATACTCCTACACCCCGATATACCTAAAGATTATAACCGAGCTGCTATTGGTTAATAAAACGCGCCAACATTAGCGTCTATATTTATATCCAATGAAAATTACGAAAATATATGCTCTAGGAAAAATGTTCCAGCAAATTCTAAGAAAAACGCGCCAATATTACGTCATTTGCTCGTCTCTAATAATGATAAACAGCTCACCCCCTCGCTACATTATTGCACGCTATTATTGTCAGTTTCAGTAAGGGCGTATAAACCCACTTCTCAACAATGCTTACAATCATCAAACATCTCAAATCAATGTCGCACAATAATGTATATTCACACTACAATCACACTGACATTCACATAATTTGTGATACAAATTACTGCGTCAAAATAGAGAAAAACGTCTTAAGCCCCTTGTACACGATCAAATTTTTGTCAAATTCAATACTTTACAAGGCCTTTCCAGAGTTGTCACAACTTTACAACTTGCAAGTTATATTGCTTCCAATACTTTTAAACTCTTTGAAAGTATTGAAAGTAAATAAGGACATGCTCTAAACGATCAAAGATTTGAAAATGATTTGATGGCTTTAGCCAATGAAATGCGAGTATTTACAGTGCGTCACGAAATCTGCAACATCGGAAAGGAAAAAGGAAACAAACATGGCTACCCGGCCAAGGTATATTGTATGCGAACTGATTAGGTTATACATAAGCTGGCCATATCCCTATGTTTAGGTCTCTGTGGGTTACCACAAGATGAAGCAGATGAAGGAGGTTATGAAGAAATAATTGCCAGGCAGATTTCCGAACTAAGTGTACATTAATGCAATGTCATATAGTGTGGCTAACCTATCAGTTGGTGTTATTTCCATTGTATTCCATAATCGTAATAGGATTTCATTGGACATGATACGTGAAAGTGCTACATAATATTCGTATAGAACAGTATTTCATTGCAAACTGTTATACCGTGACGGAAATAGTAAATCGCTTTGTGCCTGATAAATTATTTACTAATGTGTTCTGAAGGGTTTCAGTTTGAAAAATGACAACTTGTAAATACACATTTGACACTGTAAAGCCTTGTCCAATCTTGTCACATATTGAAAAATGTTTGACAATTTTTCTTGTAAACTCTTGAATTGAAAAAAAAAGTATGATCGTGTACAAGGGGCTTTATAATGATTTTTTTAAAAGCGTAAAGTAATCCCTTATGCTGAAAAAAACGGCAATAGAAAGGCAGGAAAGAAGTTCAATGTATCGCTTGTGTGGCGATAACAGAAATTGGCATTATTCTCTACTAAAACTAGTAGGAAGAAATTTACGGGTCCTCGCAAAGGAAGACATCCTGAAGTTGAAGAAAAAGTGCCATTTGTGCGTGAAAGGAGGAAGAATGGGCAACCTGTGACTAGTGACACTGTACGAAAGAAATCTAAAGAGGAGGATGAAGTTCTTGGTACTCCGAAACAAAGTGTTTCAGGCTAGCCGTGGATGGGTGGATCGTTTCATGCAGCGGACGGGTTTATCTCTAAGACGCCGTACAACAAGGGCCAGAAGCTTCCTGCAGATTTTGAGGGGATACTAAAAACGTTTCAGCGGTGTGTCATTTCACTTCGGAAGAAAAAAGGTTTTTCAATGGGGCAAACAGGCAACGCTGATGGAAACGCCAATTTGTTTTTACATGCTGTGAAACTACACTATTACTGGGAAGGGGACAAAGGAAGTTATCAAAACAACAGGGTGCAAAAAACAGCGCATAACATTAACAATAGGGCACTTTCAATTCTATAATCCATTGTTGTATTAAATAAATTTAAATAAAATATGTATTTTCTGTCATTGATGCGCTTTACATTCGATACAAACCTTTATTTTTTCTTTCTTCATAATTTTAAGCTTCAAATATGGGATTGCATCAGATTCGCGTAAATACGGTATGTTTTTTTTATTCAATATCGTATCAAGTCATTTTTGAAAAACTCGAATTTCTAATAACCTCTCATGCAAAGGGTAGTTTGGGTAGCGGTATTTTCTTGAAAACGTTTCGTATCACATCTTTGGGGTAATGAACGTCAATGCCAAAGTTAGTTTTCCAGCTCTCTATGTTGAGACATGCTGTCCAGACAGATGCACATAAATTCATATACGAACCTATTAAATTTATTCAGGGAAACTCCAGTTTCCGTTGAAATCTCGATATTGAATTTAAGAACTGCAATAGCTTAAGCAGATCCTACCTACGTTGTATTCTCTTCCCTTTTCTGCGTCGCGACGTCTCTGGACAGCGTCTTGTAGAAAATGTTATTCTACTTGCCTCTAGATGACGATGCTTTGATTGTGTGTGTGTGTGTGTGTGTGTGTGTGTGTGTGTGTGTGTGTGTTAGTGTTTGAAATTGAGTTTTATTTATGGACGCTCTTTAACTACTATGGTTCTTAGCGTCCCATTCTATATTGGGCGTGAAAGACCTCTTTATTAGGTTTGAGGTTCTTTTACGTGCCGTAAATCTACGACACGGGACCACCGGCTTTACTTCCCTTCTGAAGGAAGCCATGCTAAGGATTTTTACGCCCGAAAAAATCCCTCGCCCTCCGCCGGGTTTGAACCCGCGACCTCGGGAACTAGAGGCTAGCACGGTACCACTAGTCCACGGAGGACGACTTGGTGTTTGTCGTGTGTATATTTGAATTGCCCATATAGTGGAAATTAGCTTTGATAAACTTCGGCTACCTCTATATGGGTAGACACTTACTCTTATCAGGGTTAGGAACGACGAACAAGGATTACATATCTAAATAACAACACGCGCGTTTCACTTGTACACTATTTGAATATATTACCGTTTTAGTATATGTCACTACCGAGCAGGATGGCTCAGGCTGTTACGTTCTGGAGATCCCAGGATCGATCCCCTAACCACCCACCCTGGACCATGGATTTTTCGTGGTTTTCCCGGGTCGTCAAGCGAATGCTGGGGTGTTCATCTTCTACCATAACTCTCCTTCCTCTCATTTCCCATCCTCTTCCTTGTCATCTGTTTCAGGGTTGTGGGACTAGGCGACGGTGTTCGGCGGGTTGCGGCTGGGCGGTGGCTTGCGCTCTGTAAAGGTTTCTTCCCTGGCGTCGCTGCAGTACTACTCAGGTGTGTCCTCAGCGTGGGGCTCCGCTCCGGGGAACCCTGGAGGTTGGTGGCTTGTGTGCAGGGACCGGGCAGCGTCGGATGAGCTTTACCTGGAAACGTTAGGGACCCCGTCCATGCTTGCGCCCATTGGCATCCGGATGTGGTCACCATTAGGGTTTCTCCGCTCGTCCTTCCCTCCCAGGGGTCACGTTGGAAGCACAACGGGACGACTGCCCTGCGTGCGGTGCTCTGCCCCGTTTCGGGGGCCGCTGTATGATTGTACCTTTACCTTTAGTATGTTACTGGTATTACAAAACACTCGTTACAGAAACTTGTAATGCCAGCCAGAGCATTAGTGTGTATGTTTACGAGATTACAATTTCCATAGATTCTCATAATTTAAATGAAATTATATAAATATTAGATTAATATAAGACATTGCCACGTGTATTAATATTTTTATACTTTAAGCTGCGTTTATGTAATATTTCAGGCACTCGCACGTATAACATCCGGAGTAAGCGTTGTAGCAATCCACTTCCAACTCTGAATCGAATGATTTGTAACGACATTTGAACGTTACTTCCTTCTGTGTTTCCTACTACAACACATGAAGCTTATTATTCATTACACTGACGTAGGTTATGTGACAATTATTCAATCCTCACACACCAAAAATTAAGCCAGCAATATATATCGTCACAATATATCACGAAGAAAGAGTGCCGCTACTGATTTTGACGTGTAGGCTCCGCGTAGGGATAATGGACTTGAAGGAGGTTAATGTGCGCTACATAGCGATTAATTGAATTATTTAATTCAGCTATTTATTGTAAGGAATACGGCCTCATGCTTCTGCATCTACTAGGTATGTGGTAGAGAAAGTAAAAGGCTATGACTTTAGTTTATGTCCTTCTTGTTTTAGAAACTTAAAGTAAAAATTCGTTTTTGTTACTTAGAATTGTGATTTAAGTGCCCGGTTTCGCAACCAGTTTAGATAAAAATAACATTCGCGCACTAGTATAAACAGCTTTCGCGTATTCGTTTTCAAACTCTGGCCTCGATTTTCACTTGTACGTAACCTCCTACTGTCCGCACAATTATCTTATGGAGTAATTATGAAAACAACTATTTTACTTTGCCGCTCACCTATGGTAAAGAAATTAGTGCATTCTACTCAGCAACTTTATATCCGGATTTCACTGTAAGTGCAATTTTGAAGTCCCCCAAATTAAGTACATAAATAGAGCTGACGAATTGTCTGTATGTGTGAAAGAGAAAGATGGATGGAGAGAGAGAGAGAGAGAGAGAGATGAAGTCTGAGTCTGACTAACCCTCCGTATGTGTGTGTATATAGAGTAATTCTTCCTCTGTAGCAAAAGTCTTTGTACGCAAAAGAGGCAATACGATCTATTCAAGAGGTTACCAAAAATATTCATGTAGGAAAAGTTTCAAAGTGTTACAAATTGTGACCATACCTTCACCCTATATTATAGCAATTTAACATGTTAAACAAGACGTGATTTCACAAAGCTATCACATTACCATAATTATGAAACAAGGCATAAGAATATATGAATTTAATCAATGTATTAGATAAAACTATGCAATCATAAATAACTTCAGATCAAATTTTTAATACCCTGCCTGAATCTATTAGGAAATTTCCCACAAATACTTTTAACAAATTTATGCCCAATTGGTTAAAGGCTGGAGTGTTTTATACTCGAGATGAATTTGTCAAAAAGTTACACATATACACTTATTTTAATGCTAGTACATATTCATTTTAATCCGCGTTGACTTTATTTGTTATGGAACAGTGCTTATTTCATATACTGTATTTGATGAAAGGTTGAAAACCATAAATTTCAATAAATTTTAATAAACCTCGTGAGTCCTCTCGTTCTGCGAATTGGTAATTAG
This sequence comes from Deroplatys truncata, assembly GCA_030765065.1. Taxonomy (NCBI): domain Eukaryota; kingdom Metazoa; phylum Arthropoda; class Insecta; order Mantodea; family Mantidae; genus Deroplatys; species Deroplatys truncata. Next base: position 262,762,235 of record CM060975.1, read on the forward strand.
GCAACCCAAGCATTTTTCACAGACAATGCCAAATGCAGATGCTCACACCGCATTTACCAGTCCGCTGATTAGGGCTACGGCGGCGCCGTGGCCGAGTGGTTAGACCGCTCGCCTCCCATCTAGGCGGCCCGGGTTCAATCCCAGGGACCTGCATGTGGGATTTGTACGTATATTTGTGGTGATTTGTGGTGGACGAAGCAGCGTCTGGGCGGGTTTTCTCCGGGTCCTCCGGTTTCCCCCGCCATTCATTCCACCAACTGCTCCATCATCACCTTTCCTTTCATCCATTTCATCAACATTTCGTTTCATCTACTTCCTTCATGCTCTGTCTGATCCATGAGTATCTGCTCCTGGACGGGCCTCTGACCCCAGGCACCCGCTTGTAAGTCCTGGGGGGTGTAAGTCCTACATAAGAGGAGGCTAAACAGATAATGAATGAATGAATGAATGAATGATTAGGGCTACGGTGGTCCTCGTTAACATGCTCTAGTAGCGCAATGGTTAACATGCTGGAAAGTCATGGTGAAGGTCGGAAGTTCAAATCATGCCTGCGAATAAATTAGTTGTTTTTATTCATTTCTGTTGATTTATCGAGAACGTTCTAACAAATCATGATTCCTTTCGGAATGACTAGAATGTGGATTTGTCTATAAATACAATGTTACAGCCGTTCATGCTCACCGTGGAACAATGTTTTCGAATAGAGTGTATCTTGACATGCTGTTAGTATACGAGAAGCGCAGCAGAATTCAACGGAGGCACGTCGTCTATACCAACACAAGTTTCCGCAGAGAACACTTCCTACAGAACACACTTTTTTGCCAGCTGCGAACCCTCTTCTGGAATCAGGAATAGTGCACAAGACACCACATTCAAGAAGAGATCACTCTGTCTGTGATCAAGCAAACGACGGATCGTGTGACTGTCATGCAGCATCCTCATTGTAGTTCGAGGGACATTCACAGGCATTTCAATATTAGCCAATCTTCCGCGTGGAGAACACTACATCATGCAAAGTTTCACCATTATGATCAACTACACCAGGAGCTACTGCAGCCGGACTATGGACGGAGAGTGACGTTCTCTAGGTGGATCATACGATAAGCTGAACAAGATCCACATTTTATGGCAACTGTGTTATTTGCAGACGAATCAGGGTTTCACAACACAGGCCATGTAAATCGCCACAACATGCATTACTGGAGCTCTGTAAACACACATTGGATGTGAGAGGCGGCCTTACATGTCCGATGGGGTTTCAACGTTAGGGCTGGAGTATTCGGTGATCGTCTAATAGGCCCGTATTTTTATGATGGCCAACTCACTGGAAGTCACTATATCCACTTTTTACAACACCAGCTGCCTACTCTACTGGATGAAGTGCCATTGCCGAACCGACTGTGTGGTACCAACATGATGGGGTGCCAGCTCATTCGGCCCGTCGTGTAACGGCTTATGTCGATGCCACCTACCCTGAGCGAATGGATCGGACGGTAAGAACCAATAGGGTGGCCAGCACGCTCCAGATCTAATCCCATTAGGTTTCTTCTTATGGGGTTATCTTAAAGATATCGTGTACCAGGAGCAGCCAGTGAGCCCTTAACGGTTCAGGGAACGCATCATCTTAGCTTGCCGTGACATCACACCGGCCATGTTGCACCGGGCTAGGCTGGCTTTGATGGTTAGACCGAGATCTTGCATCCACCGGCATGGCGGCCAGTTCGAACACGGGTAAATTGCGAAACGGTAAATTGTGAAGGTTTATCTGTGTGATGGTACGACATGTCATAGTCACTGTTAATGCACAGAAGTTCACAACGATCATGATATGGGCTTGCAAACGTTATCTAGTTTGTATGTGCTGCATTTTTTAAACTCCAAGAACAATTTATTGTCTTTCTTTGTTTGAAGGAATATTTTTAAATAGTAAAATATTATTTAATGATGACTTACGTTTGTAAGTTATAATTACAATGTTATATGCATTATTTATGACGTTCATTAAAGCATATTCCAACAATTAACAATTTGTACATTAATGAAATTCACATAATTAAACTAATTAAATGAAACACTTCCATGCCAAACTACCAGTTATCATTAAATTTACTAAACATAAAAAAGTACCTTCAAGTGTCAGTATTTGAACCTTGGAACTTCAGCACAAGTATCTGCACGCACAACGCTGCAAAGGAGTCATTTCGGCCAAAATCGATATGACGCGATGTGTGGACAGTGTTTACGGCAAGCTGAGGAGACTCGCCCGGTATATGTCTAACTGCGAATGGTTTAACTCAAAAACGAAAAGCTGTTTAAATATAAAAATTTCTACTGGAACCATTCACCTTTTAAGGAATCTATGGGAATATTTTCAAAATAATCCCCGTATCGAATTACTCTTTACATAGAAAACGTTATGTTAAACAGCTTTTAACAATTTGGATAAAATTATTATATTCAGATTATTAAGGTGATAAATAAAATGTATATTTTGAATATCCTGTGAATATTTATGCCAAATAGGTGTTTCTGTATTCAAGATATTTGTCCTTTTTGGTTTGAATTTTTCCGGATTTTATGAAATATATTTCAAAGTGTAATTCTTTTGTTTCTGCTGAGCTTGTGCAAAAAGAGTCTCTGATATCAAGTCAGTTAACTGTTTCCTGCATGCTGATGCAGGAACCTGCTACAACCTGTGCATCTCTTGAAACCATTTCTTTTAACATTTATCTAGATCAACATTAAGTAGGCAGCATAAAAAGAAAAATGCAGGAATAATTTATAGAACATATATGGAAGTAAATGGTAGCAAGCATAGCAAGAATAAAGGTGCTACACAATAGTTTTTTAAACTTATTTTGAACGAATGTAAAATACGTTTATATAATTATTAAGATTTTGCAGTTGAACTTTTGAATTAGGTAATGTTAAATTTTAATAAATCTACATTATGCTCTTAACGGTATAATTTATGCCTTAATGCGTTATATAATTTCCTCCTAAGAGTTACAAATTTTTAGAAAGTGGAATTAGACTTGGATGCCACCGCCCGGACTCGACGATAAATTTTCCGACTCTCTTACACTTGAGCTAGCACGGTGGGATACCTGTACCTTCATCTAATCTTCTCAACTGATTCAAGTATCCCATCAAATCTTCAAGGTTATCTCAAATATTAGAGATATCACACCTCAAAGGCAACCTCAATGTTGCAAGTGCTTTAAAAGCTTACATCAAACAACAATCATAAAGAATCGTAACTGAGTTTGTATTGGTAATTTATTTATGAGAAAGAGAGAATTGTAATCGTTACTAAAGCTAGCTGAAATAAAGTTAACAACTTTATGCTCTATTGTAATAATTACCTAATTTAGGCAAAGATAAGCTCTTTGTATTGGTAATTTATTTATGAAAAAGAGGTAATTACAATTATTACCAAAGCTGACTGAAATAAAAATTAATAACTTTATGCTATATTGTAATAATTACCTAATTTAGCAAAGATAAAATCAACGCAAACAGCGGTATAGGTGAATACAGTTTACGGGCGAACAAACCCAAAAAAGTTTCCGATGTAATTTACCCATCAAAGGTTCTCTCAAACTTTTAAATTTTGTACTCGACGTTTTGTTTCAAATTAATTATAACCTAGGGCAATTTCAATTAAATGCAAAAAGTAATTGCATTCCCGTAAAACGATATTTATTTGTGGTTTGATGAGGTTTGCCGATAAAAATGGTTTAAAAGGTCCTGGCTAACTAAATTAGATAGCGCTTTAAAGCGATTTATTCAACACAAAGTACGATAAAGGATCCCAATCAACACATTTCAAACGGTTTTATAAGTGCTTTAAACACAGAAAAGAAAGGGAAGGAAATCTAACTAAAAGATGAGATCAAAATAAGTAACAGAGGAAAAGGTAGACAAGAAACCTTGGCCAACTTTGATCTAAATCCGGATATTGAAATAAGAGTGTGGAAAGTGCATTATTGTAGAATCGAGGAATAATTTGAAAAGACGAGACGTAGTCGAGTCCTATTTCTCGGCTTCTTTTAAAACTTCGTCTTCCATCCCCTATTTTTAGTATCAGCGTTACTAATGTCGCTGTAATTATATGATGATCATTTTGGAAAAACAATTATATGCATTCCACCCCAAAAGTGGATACGGTGATTTCACCGTAAATACGTGTTTTGAGGTACCCTGATTCAAAAAAAGGATTTTAGGAAAAGGTCCATGTATGTATGTCTATGTGTGTGTCTGTGAACAGCATAACTCAAAAACGAAAGTCGAATAAATACCAAACTTGATATTAAAGTTCACTGTATCTCAAAGATGCGACACAAAGATATACAGAAAAATCCCCCACCCACAACTACCCTTACGTGGTACATTTTTCTAAATTTCTTGTTTTCTCAAAAATGGCTCTAAACATTTTGATTAAAACACCAAACAGTAAAGATATTTACATAAAAAATAAATTGTATATCTTGGATTTTCTTGGAATGCCTTGTATACCTTGTGAACGTTAAGCAATAGAAGAAAACGCACTATACAAAATGAAGGTCTCTGTGAAATAAAAAGCAATTTATTTTCAAAAGTTTTTTTGTAGCAGAGGCCATTTCTGAAAAATTCGTTGTTAATGGTTCGAAATGCTCGATACTTTGTCATTCTTTTCAAGTCTTGTCGGGTTTCAGTTGTTTCTCGCGATTGCATGGAAAGAGTATGACCAGGCAATTCCTCATATGTGTGAACTGACACCCCAATTGTAATGCTTGCAATAGCTTGTGAAAATACCCTTGAGATCGTGAATATCCACGTTCACTGTGCACAAAACTATATTCACCAAGCTCCAAAGAAAGAAGTTAGATGACGCTAAATTTCGAGCCCCGACAGACAGTTCAACTCGGTCACACCATTTATTGCCGAGAACTTCATGATAACCATGTACCTATTTTGTCCAATGAGATAGTGCACCATCGTATTGGAAATAATATTCATGTACCTTGATACATCTCAATAATCAACAGAGGGTTGGTTGTACGAAGCATGGAGCAGCAAAAGCACTAAGCCCACCTTTTTCTATTCAAAACATCTTTTGAGTTTCTCAGTAGTTTCTTCTCGTCAATATCGCAGCTAAAAGTGTTTCATCACTTATTTTTGACGATAATGTTCTTTGGGGCCACTTGCCGTTCATGTGATCATGGTGTAAAGTTGAGTTTCCGCCATTCCGTGCTGGTAACCTAACCTACACTATGTGATAAAGGTATACGGACACCCCCACAAACATACGTTTTTCATCTTAGGTGCATTGTCCTGCCACCTGCTGCCTGGTACTCATTACCTGCGACCTCAATAGTCATTAGACATCGTGAAACAGCAGAATGGGACGCTCCGTGGAACTCGCGGACTTCGAACGTGGTCAGGTGATTGGGTGTCACTTGTGTCAAAAGTCTGTACGCGAGATTTCTACACTCCTAAACATCCCTAGGTACACTTTTTATGTGATAGTGAAGTGGAAACGTGATGGGACATGCACAGCACAAAAGCTTATAAGCCGACCTCACCTGTTGACTGACAGAGACCGCCGACATTTGAAGAGGGTCGTAAAGAGAAATAGGCAGACATCTATACAGACCATCACACAGGAATTCCAAACTGCATCAGGATCCACTCCAAGTACTATGACAGTTAGGCGTGAGGTGAGAAACCTTGGATTCCATGGTCGAGCGACTGCTTATAAGCCACACATCACGCTTGGTGTAAGAAGCGTCAACATTTCACGATTGAACAGTGGCAAAATGTTGTGTGGAGTGACGAATCACGGTACACAATGTGACGATCCGATGGCAGGGTGTAGATATGGCGAATGCCCGGTGAACGTCATCTGCTAGCGTGTGTAGTGCCAACAGTGAAATTCGGAGGTGGTGGTGGTATGGTGTGGTCGTGTTCTTCCTGGAGGGGGCTTGCACCCGTTGTTGTTTTGCGCGGCACGATCACAGCGCAGACCTACATTGATATTTTAAGCACCTTCTTGCTTCCCACTGTTGAAGAGCAATTCGGGGATGGCGATTGCATCTTTCAACACGATCGAGCACCTTTTTATACTGCACGGGCTGTGGCGGTGTGGTTACACGAAAATATCATCCCTACATCCCTGTAATGGATTGGCCTGCACAGAGTCCTGACTTGAATCCTATAGAACATCTTTGGGATGTTTTGGAACGCCGACTTCGTGCCAGGCCTCACCGACCTACATCGATACCTCTCCTCAGCTCCGCACTCCGTGAAGAATGGGCTGCCATTCCCCAAAAAACCTTCCACCATCTGATTGAAAGTATGCCTGCGAGAGTGAACGCTGTCATCAAGGCTAAGGTGGGCCGACACCATATTGACTTCCAGCATTACCGATGGAGGGCGCCACGAACTTGTACGTCATTTTCAGCCAGGTGTCCGGATACTTTTGATCACTTGGTGTACCTACGTGTTTTGTCTTTTTTACTGCACCTATGTGCATGAACTATATTACATCTAACCTTTGATAGTTATTATTGCACGTGGTATATAATCAATTTTGTAACTGAATTTTACGTTTAAATCTTGCCTGGGTGTTTTCCTTGTTTTACTAGTTAATATTTACTTACGATTTTATACATGCAGTATTTAAGTATGAGCTGCAAGTGACTTGTGTTTCGAAGCTCAACAACCAGGTATGTTAATCGATAGTCACTTTGCCACCAAGATTAATTTGGTGACTTGCTACTGCAACCACCTTGCGGAACAGCTGTGAGTTAAATATTAGGTTTGTTTTATTGTAATGCTATTTCTATTAGTCATTGTTAAAAAAATAGTATACATTCACGTGCGTTAAGTGCATTGGAGAATCTCGGAACCCCTCCTCGTTCTACAAGGATGCACTTACCTCGCTTGTATAGCATTATACTATTTCCCACGATAATACGCAAAACCTTCATTTACCATTGGTAGTTCTTGAAGTGAACTTTATGAACGCGTGAAGTAAGCAGGTATGCATATTTACAGTGGATGTTGGCCGGTTTAGATCGCCATGAAATTGTTATTTTATAACTGCTATGCCTTGAAATATTTACTCAATGTACATTTGTGCTATTGTAGAAAATTAGCTGAACTGACACGCATTCGCATCTTTGTTTTCGTCTGCTTGAAAAGCAAATCGAAGACGATAAAAAAATCTCTTAAAATATAAACGAACTTTTAACATCAGTAACATCTTACCTTACCATTTCATATGTGTTCTCCAAATGTAAAATTTAAATTCTCCCAATTTTGTTTTCTTTATTTACGTCGCAACTTCAAAGTTTCCGCAACACATACTGCCACACAAGAAGTTCATGTTCTGTTATAAATAAACATTTAAAAATATTTTAGTTTGCTCTGTTATCCACAGTTCACATTATTGACAAGAGGTGAATTTACCGCTTATACGTCACATTTAAGGTATCTAAGGCTGTCTGCTTACGCAACTGGGCTTCTAAGTGTAACTGATTTTCCCCCAATAACCAGAGCGTTTCCCTGATTTCCTTTTTTTTTCTTTCTTTCTTTGATGTGTTTCTTCTTACAATCACCCTCTTCGTACGTATTCTCATTAATACTCTTTTAGTACATTTTTTTCTTCTTACAGTAGAATTGAAAATACTGGATATTTATTTTTCTTCCTCCACCCCAATTTCACGTTTTCTGACAATTACTCGTCTAATGTTCCAAAATGGTTTGACGGGGTAGGTAAAAAAGCGACGTTCCTATCATAGGTCTCCCTATATCGTCCTTCCCTCTGACTTAGGAAAGATTGGTTGCTTCAGAGATCCCCTCTAAGTGGTCTCTCCCTCCAGTTCACATCAATTTTGTTTAGACAGTCCACAAGTTTCTTCACTCTAGTCTGTTAAATGCCTTTTTATGATACACAAATCTCATGTGCTTCACCTTTAAGTAGCATTCGCCGAGTGTACTCAACGCCCTGTGGTTTTCCGGGAAAATGTAAGCCATTTTGGGAATTTAATGTCCTACCGGAATGTTACTCTGATAGCTCAATTGGTTAGAGAAGCGGCACAGAAAGTCGAGGATACGTGGTTCAAATCGAATTATGATAACGAATTTTTCAGTCTGATTCTATCTTTCCAACTTGAGCTTATACATGGAATGTGTAGAAGAAAAATTAATACTCCGTCTTTTGGTTTCATGCTCTAAACTTTTCCTCGACTAAAGCTTTACTCCATTTACAAGGGATATACTATGTTAATTTACACTCTACTTTTATCCATAATATCCTGCTTTGTCATCCATGGTCATTGGAAATTAGGTGAAAGAATGGGACATAAGGCTGCTATGTGAAAGCATTATACAGTACACGTTTTTGAAGGGGGATGGTAAAATAAATGTATAAGTGAAATTAATATTAACATGAAACTTCTTAATATGTACTATTAACTTCATATGCATGCAAGCAGAATACACATATACTGTACAGTAGTAGGTGCAGTAGTTCAATATAGACTTATACTTAATTTATGGACAATTAAAGCTACTTAGGCCGAAGGACTGAATCAGTTGTTTGTTTTTTGGTAGCAACACTACATTCATAGATAAAGTGTTCATATGCAATTACTGTGCACTTATTGTCATCACTAATGTTTCTTGATCTTATATGACGTTGTTACTTCCAATGCAGTAAGTGGGAGGGTCCACAGATTCACCATCCGATTCTTCGGATTCCTGAGAACTACTTTTTCAACTGATGGTCTTTAATTATTTCATAATTTTGCACACAACACACGGCAATATCAGCATCACAATTAACAAAATCATCAAAATTAATTCCATTTGAAACACGAACCCAGTCTGGTACGTCGAAATCCACATCAATATCAAAATTTTCAGGCTCAGCCTCGGTTTTATCCTTTGTGTTGCCAGATTTTCGAAAGCACTTTCGTATTCTGTTTGACTTCAACTGATCCAAAAGCAGTCTTTATGAACTGCGTTGCCTGGATAAAAATAAATTAAATATCTATTATCCATGTACTGTATTGTATTTTCACTGGTCCATGTATAGAAGACAAAAACTGTACTGTAATTTAATTTATAGATCTATTCTAAAAATGTTAATGAGGTTCAGAAGGCAATTACAGGGAATATTATATGCAGTGTATGTGTAAATAGTACCCTAATCTACAATGCGATTATTAGATTTGCTAGCAACACGTCCCGCAATAATGATGCAGTCAGCAAACCAACAATCACCTGGCCACACCATATACGAAAAGTTTCCTGACGAATGTTTGGTCTTTATAATGTGTAAGTATGACAAATGACTCTGCGGGGGATAAAAATAATAGCCTAAAATGCGAAAACGTGAAAGTGGGGTAACATTTCGTGCAAAATCAAAAAAGTGCACAATATACAGCGTATAAGTGCAAAAACCGTAGATGTGAGAAACATATAAATGCAGTTTCACTGTAGTGCTTTCCTCCAGTATAATGAAGATATCTTGGAGGTTGAACGTGTAGAAAACTCTGTAGAAAAATATGTGAGCCTTGCAGAGATTGACAGGCGTTAAGTGGTGGTGTTTGAGTAGTGTTAAACATCACAGAAATGCATGCGCAACTAGGAGGAAGGCAAAGGGGGAGAACGCACTTTAGCAGAAGGGGCCAATTCCCGGAGAGTGAGTGACAGAGACGTTACTGAGATGCGACTTCAGGTACTACAAAAACCCGTCCCCAGGAAACCTTGGCGTCATCAGATAATCACATTTCAGGATTTTGAAGACAGCCCTGCGAGGACTTTATTTCGAGTTTGAAACAAGAAGCTGGAATTGTCCTTTGCTGGTTAACACATTTTGAGGAAGTGTTTCTCTGGTGCTAGTAAAGGCTACCACACTCGCGGCGTAAGTGAATACAACTAAAAGACTATATGAGAAGGATGGGCCTTTCTATCAGGCTGTAAATCCTGCAATAATAAGCGTATAAATTACGAGTGTTGCATAAAATGACCTTCTCTCCTCACTCTTCTACAAACTTTTCCTACCAAAGCTCATTCTTTTGTGCACTTATTGTTAATCGATGTAAACCTTCATTACATATTTACATGTTCGTTGTAGGCATAAGGAGATTAAGTAGGCTAAGGGGATATTTGGGCTTCTAAATCGGAGTTTATCTGATTGCTTTAAAATTCCATGCTTATTGCATGATCGTGAGAAAAAACGAATAGCGACTTACCACTTGAAAATAGGTTAGGTATTTGAAACTTCAAACGAATAACAAAGAATATCTCTGTTAAAAGCACAAACATTTTGACACAAAGAGGTGTGTGTGTGTATGTGTGTGTGTGTGTGTGTGTGTGTGTGTGTGTGTGTGGATGGGGGGGGTGGGGTCTCGAAATGTGTTTTACTGATGAAATCTCCGTATCGAATTTTTGGATTAGAATATTGTGACCTTATTCAGCTTTTCTCTCAGTTCTCACTGTCACTGTTTCCTTTTCATTTAGTTCGCCTTCACTGAGAATTCACCTTCACTTCACTAGGATAAACTAGTTCAATTCTCTCGCTTCACTTCTTCTTTCGAGAGGTAGCTTCTTCTTTCGGAGTCAAAAGCAAAACCTCAAAAAAACCGTCTCTCCGTTTTAGCAATCTCTGAACGTTACAATAGCCGTCATAAGCTTGCTCGGAGAATCCCTCTTGATGAGCATCGGAAAGCAGTCGCTTACTCGCTCCCACACTGACTCAGCTCCACTCGGTCGCACCCGACTCGCAACAATAATATAATAATTATAATAATAGTTTTATTTATGGACGCTCTTCGGCTGCTGTGGCGCTTAGCATCTCATTCTATATTGGGGTGAAAGACCGATAATTTTGCTCAGGCCTCTCTATCAGGCTTGAGGTTCTTTTACGTGCCGTAAATCTACGACACGGGACAACCGGCTTTGCTTCTCTTTCGAAGGAAGCCATGCTAAGGAAGTTTACGCCCGAAAAAATCCATCGCCCTCCGCAGGGTTTGAACCCGCAACCTCGGGAACCGGAAGGTACCATGGTACTCCTAGACTACAAAGGACACCCCGACTCGCAAGCCGACACGCACTGAGCCAGTGCCCGCAAGAGCGCTCGCTTAAATGGGTAGTGGAATCTTCCAGAGAGATTCTCGAACGTTCTAGAAGTATTTCGATACACTTTCTGGAAAAGGGAGAGAAGCTTCTTGTTATCTCCCGATATCGCGCCCGGTGTTTACGCTGGTAAGTGGCCGTTTTCTTGTTTACTCCGATCGCTCGGCGCCAACTCTCGCTAACCTTGGACATAGCCGCTGCGTCACAATATGTACTTCCTCTGCTTACTGCAGGTACTCGTATGTCGTATAAATGAAGTGTAAATCAATATAATACAACCCTCGTAGTTGTTTTATCTTTGGCTACATAGTATCTTAGTAGTGGCATGAGTGAGTTATATTTATGTTGCTATGGTGATTGGATTCAGATTCGGAAGGAATTGCTCAAAGAATTGCCTGTGGATTAATTTTCTCTAACATCACTTCGCATTTCAAGTCCCTTAATATTTCATATTTATTTAGCACCTTGTCGTATGTCTTTCTTACACACTTGAATAAAATATTTTCAAACTTCAGTATTATATATCAACGCTATATTATACCAGAAAGCAACGCGGATGTCTACTAGCACACCTTAGGGTAAAGCAAGCAATTGTAAGACTGAATAAGACAACAGCTAAGCTCTAATTTATGTCTTGAAGAGAAGGGACAAGCTAGATTCTACGAAGATATACGTACATGGTAGTCAACCGAGTGTTACAAATATTTCAAACAATATGCGTTTAATGGTTTGCTGGGCCCCACATTAGCACTTATGGGGAGCATTTTTCGCCTATCTCGAATAAAATTTCCACTTTACTCTTAAACCTTTTTCGTTGCATCTCCTGTGAATATGTTGTACTGAACATTCATCCAGCTTTTATGAAAAATTGTTTTTAAGTTTGTATCTAATATGTTATCGGTTTGAATTTCTCAGAAAATTTTGCATTTACTTCTAGTAACATTTAAATGCATGATATACACAAGTGGTGTAAGCTATTATGTTACTGTTCTTGTACGTTTCTGCAAAAAGTATGCTAATATGGCACAAAAAACAAGAATTAAAGTTCAGTACAAATTTTGCACGTATTCAACCGTAGCCGGTACACTTTTTACTATTTTTTAATTTGGATAGTTTGATCCATGAATTTCAAACGATAATATAAAGCTATTTTTATTATTGTTTTTAAAATCCTGTGCAATTGACTTAGTGGTAAGCTTACCGCAAAGTTGAAGCCTTTTAGCCGAGCTGTTTTAAAATGCAAAGCTTATTTAGAAAAATGTTTTCATAAATACGTTTTAAAAGCTCAGATCGGGGTTCTTCCAAGATTTTTTTCCTATAGAAATTTTCATACTGTGTTTTAAGGCATTCGTGATGGATTTAGCTCTGCCAATTGATTTAAAAAAAAAGAAAAATTTCGACTACATTAATGGGCAGGAAATCCCTGCCATACAGGACCTTGAGAATAAATGAAAGAATTTAACTTTACAGCAGGCTGGAAGCCAACACAAGAGGAGGAAGACAAATTAGCTTAATTCATAAATCGGAATAGCAAAATTTGCAAACTACATTTTGAGCAGCCTTTTAATACATCATACCTTCACAAGCTCGTATTTCTCTGTTGGATGTTGAGTGGACAGTGGATGTTGTCAGTATACAAGAAGGAAACCACAGAACTCGCCCAGCCCTTAGGTGTCATGCGATCCAAGACAGATCTTCAGGGATACAAGGCGACCTCTCTAAGCAATTAGCCTTGCATCAGAGATTACCCCAGTACTCGTTGGAACATTGGTTACACGAAATCCTAATTTACAGACTGAGGCAAAGGAGGGACTGGGTGAACAAAATACCTCGATATCCCGGCCTGCAACACCGGGAGTCAAATAGAAGGAAACAGACTCAGGTTTATCAACTAAGGATAAGACTCTAGAGAATACAGCTGGGGAATAGTCGAACAATCAGACCTGGTTAAGATTAAACGCTTAACAGGGGCTCAAAGAAACGTCTTAAGGAACGGAGACTTAAGAAAGGAAAAATAACGGTTCCTTCAACAAGAATGGAGGGCAAAGCACGGAATTCCATTCAAGTCCTCCAAAATATCCAAAACAAACTCCCTCAAAATCTACTGGGAGTAAAAGATCCAGAGAGGACAGGAACCTGGATACCTCGAGCTCAGGAGAGAAACTGCCTTCGAAGAAACTTAGACAGGAAATACGGAAAAAGAACTATACTATACACCCAGAAACTGTGGCCCCGACTCTTCGAATGGCGGTAGTTCAGCAGGGATATCCGTTGTGTTCAAATAACACAACTCTAAGTAGTTCTTTTTAAAAGATTGGGGAAGGTATATGACCCCAATTAGGAAAAAATCTATCTTGATAAAGGAGCAGCCATCTTCGTCTGGGGGGTAGAGACAACTTAATGGCTTGAGGAAATGTACCCAAGAAATCCCCGTTGTGGTTGACATTGATGAAAAGTCCCTGAAAGCCCTGCAAACACATGGCCTGAAGGTATCTCATGGATTTTCACAGGTAAATGTTTCGGTGATAAAAATATTAAAGATGACAGCAAGGTGGAAACTGAAAGTGTTGCAGATAAGCCTTCAACACAGTAAATGGGGATCAGCCGCGCTGCAAAGACTGCTGCTGAAGGAGCAGAGGACGTGGAACCTGATGCAAGAGTCTTATGTAGTTAGGGAAGAGTATCAGATTTATGGATGACTGGAGATAAAATAACTTATGCCGGAAATGAACAGAAACACAGAACGTGCATACATGTAAGGAATGAGGTTTCATGCATACCAATGGTAAAGTTTTGTTCAAGGGATTTGGTGACCATTCGGCTCAACGTATGGAAGGTAGCACCAGGGAGTTTGCCTTGGCCTCAGCATACCTTCCTTATACGCATAGTTCTCCTCCTCCGCACGAAGTAAGAGAACTGGTTAACAGCTGTGAAGGGCTGAATGAACAACTTTTGGTGGGGTGTGATGCGAATGCTTACAACTTGGTGTGGGGGAGCAGACAAGCAAACATCAGAGGCGAGTGTTAGTTGAACAAAGGAGACATTCAACAAAATATACCCAACAATTTCTGGGCCAGGAGGCCATCTTCCGCAATGCAATAAGGCCGGAAGCCATTGACATTTTATTTGGGACAAATTCGATGGGAGACCATGTGAAACTCTGAAATGTGTCAAAAGAACCATCTCTTTCTGATCACATGTACATTATGTTTTAAATTTGTATGTATTGAGATACACATATATAAATATATATATATATATATCAATACATACAAATTTAATATATATATATATATATGATAAAAACTAACCCTAATCTATAGGAATCCCAGGAAAATGCCCTGGGCCTCATATAGAACAAATCTTACTCGATATATAAATGAAAGGAAGAGTTCATCTAGAAAAATGGTAGTTATAGAGGATGTAGCTGATCAGCTTTGGACAGCTATCATTACCTCGTATCTGCGAGATAATTGTCCTATTAAAAGGAAAACTACCAACAGGAATTTGTCCTGGTGGAACAATGACCTAGAAGAGAAAAGGAAACAGATAAAAATGTTCAATAAAGCAAAAAGAACTAGAAAATGGGTAGAACATTGGAATGTCCTGGGCGAATATAATAGAGCAACCAGAATGGTAAATCAGCTTCCTGTGAGCATTTTGTGAGGGAGTAGATGATCTTCCTGCAAGAGCCTGACTCCAAAAGATCCTTGCCAAGGGGCCAACAAATCCAGGAGTTACTGTACATCAGGGAATACACCAGATCAGCATATGATACGCCGAAAGTGCTCCTCGATGCTCATTTTCTGTAATACACTGAAAAGAGAATGTAGACTAATCTAGAGACAGCCTAGGGAGTTGTCTTGTGGCATCGAGACAAAAATATTGGGAAGTAGCTAAGCAGTATGTTGATTTTCAGAATATCCTGTGGGATTTGGGTTCTCTTCAATCGTATAAGCCGCGGGGTTTGGACGAAATATTTCTAGTTCTACTCAGCAAGCGGGAATTGAACTAAGCTGATATTTGTGCAGGCTCTTTAGAGCAAGTCTGGCTACAGGACATATTTCAAGTTCGTGAATGTAGTCTTCATCCCGAAGCCGGGGAAACTTGATTATACCACGGCCAAATGTGTAAGACCAATTAGTCTAACGTTTTTTCTATTAAAGATGTTAGAAAAAGTGATTGGTAGACATATAAGGGAAGTGAGGTTAACAGTGGGCTCACCTCGCAAAAACAAACGTGCCTATCAGAAAGGAAAGTCATGTGAGACTGACTGCCCTTCATCGCTTGTTGGGAAGGTAGAAAGGGAACTATACTTAAAAGAGCGTGCTCTAGCAATATTTTTATATATCGAAGGGGCTTTCAACAATACGATTTTCGAAGCTACGGAAAGGTATGGTGTAGATACCACTCTGTGTAGATGGATTGAGACAATGCTAAAAAGCCGCAGAATTGTGGCTACCATCTTAGGGTCTTAGTTTGGTAGTCAGTGTCATAAAAAGATGTCCATATGGGGAGTTTTATTCCCGTTATTGTGAATCCTCGTGGTTAATGACCTCATTGAGGAGTTAAATAGCAACTGGTTATATTGTCAAGGGCAAGCAGATAACTTGATCATTCTGGTTCTAGGCAAATATGAAAACACCGTTAAAATACTGGCACAATGTGCTTTAAATATTGTACGGAGGTGGTGCCAAAAACGATCTTGGAGTCAACCCCAAGGAGGTTATGATGGTACCATTTACGAAGATCCCAGAAACGTACTGGTAGGTTAAATTATTTGGTGAAATGCTGCCGTGAAAGGGTAGGTGAGGTACCTGGAACTAATACTAGATTCTGGACTCGCTTGGAATCCTGGCCTTAAAGCAACATGTACCAAAACTAAAGTGGCACTAACGAGTACTAAAAGAGGCTGCGGTAGAACCTAGGGTTTAAGCCCCAAATGCATTTAACGGATTTATACCACCATAGTGAGGCCATAGTTTCCTGTGGTTCACGGTCCGGTGGAAAAAGACTGAGCAGGTAGAAGCTTTCAAGGAACTGGGGAAGGTACAGAGATTAGCCTATAGTCATAACCGGTTGAATTGACAGCACACCTACAGCCTAAATGGAAACTATGCTTAGTTTGACTCCGTTGCATCTATGGGTTGAAATGGAGGAAATAGCTGGAGCATATAGATTAAAGACTGGGGTCAACTGGAAACTTATGGCATATCTGGGACGTCATACCAGAATATTGCTTGACGTGAAGTTAAATCCAGTTGCAGGAATGCCTTGAGACTTTATGAAGCCGTTTCACTGCTTTAATAAGTCCTTCGATGTTATAACTGAAGGTAGAGAGCATTGGAAGGCTAATGAACAACACCGATCAACGGACATTGTATGTTTCACTGACGGATCCCAAAACAAAAGTTGGAATAGGAGCTGGTGTATATGGAAAGCTGGAGAAGTGATACATATTGGAAGCTTTCACCACTATTCCAGGCAGAATTATGTGCTATCAGGCTTGTATAGAGGCGAGTGCGGACAGGTGCTACAGGAATTGTATCTGTATACACTCGGATAACCAGGCAGCACTGCGGGCATTAACAGCACCCTTCATGAGATCAAAGATCGTTAAGGAATGTCGAGAAGCCCTAAAAAGGCTAGGGAAATGCAATAAACTTACTCTAACAAGGATCCTTGGCCTCATTGGGATATTGGAAATGAAAATGCACAGAGGCTGGCTAAAATGGGAGCGCAGGCCCCATTTATAGGACCAGAACCGATCTTGGGTATCACCAAATTAATGGTAAAGACAAGTCTATTAAACTGGATTCTAAGACAGCATATAGAATACTCGAAACATATCAAGGAAAAAAGACACGGAAAGTTAATGATGCCACAGCCATGTCTTAAAACGAGTACTGTAGTCCTTAAATTAAGTAGGAAGCGGATGAGGTTCATGCTGGGTTTGAGGACTGGTCATGGAAATTTTAAAAAACACCTGCAGATAATGGGGCTTTCAGAAGACCTAAGATGGAGGATGTGTGGTGCAGAGGAAGAAACGGTCTTGCACTTGATACAATATACAATAAATTTGGGACTGTTAACCCAAATGAGACAGTATCTAATAAAAACCTAACCAATGAACTGAGACTAATTGCAGTTTAGGGAGGTGATGATTAAAACGATACGGAGGAAACTGTACAATAAACCTATGGTTCAGTGCGGACAGGTAGGAGTGTGTCCTTTCTGTTCATTTCCTTGTCAAAAAATGAAAACAAAAAACTACGTCATAATGTTAATGCAACATTGGTATTCCTTGTTCTTTTTTAATTTTCTTCCATAATTATAACGTCTTTAATAATCTTATGGATGAGTAATATAACAATGGATTAAGAACAATCTACCCTGTTAAAATATAAGGTTCATCAACCAAATTTGCATTTATGTTTACTCTAAGTGTTGACTCTTATGTTTTATCTTGGTTAAATTATTTTATTATACGCTACCAAATTTGAAGAACGCCACCATTTAGTACATTCCGGTTTTTAAATCCCTGAAGACTGTTTTTATTTACAGTACATCAAAGATTTCTCGTAAATAAAACTTTAATATTCATATATGTCTGTATACACAAATATTTAAAACCTGCAAAAACAGCGTTTCTTATCTTATAGGACGCTTCAAGCCTTTGTACTAAAATAAAAATGTCATCTTTGCTAAACATTCATCGCATGAGTTCTAACTTCAGTAAATTTTATGCTATAATTTTTGTAGTTAGTGTTGGCAGTGAAATTACGCCTCCGTGGTTTTCAGACTTAACTTAACCCTCTTTTTAAAACATTTGCAAAAATTTAGTTTTGCACAAAGGGAACGTATGATTTGTTAAATATTTATTTTATAATGTCGGTGCTCCTAAATGTAATACATTTCTATCATATAGTACTTAAGGCACCATAATGCCCTTAATATATATGACCTTCTTTTACCTTTAAGATGGCTGCATGGACTGCAGAAACCTATGATTGAAATTCACCACAAGTTTCTGAGGTTTTAGTATTGCTACTTGTTACTTTCTTTACCCCTTTTTTATTTGAATTTTTTATTTATGTACGCTCTTTATCTGCTGTGGTCCTTAGCGTCCCATTCTATATTGGGCGTGAAAGATCGGTAATTTTGTTCATAGGTGCGGCGATCACCTCCTCATCCGTTGCTGTTAGGCTTACCTTGATGCTTCTCCCGTTGCTTCCAGAAGTTCTCAGTGGGTTGGTTCTCTTCAATTTATCCTCGGCTAGCTGCAGTAATTTTTCTTAAACTATATGGGAGCATGGACTTATCCTCGGTAAAGGAAAACGTAGATCTCGGGTGGTGATATAGGAAGACATAGACTTGCTTTGTTTATGAAAAGATGACACTGCCGTTTCTTTTTATTTAATTAACACTCGTAGTATACAAAACTGGTATTGCCGCTGTAAAATACTGTCCACCGCTGTTAAACTATGGCGTGGATATGGCACGAAATATAACTATTCTTATTGTCGCTTTCAGAGTAGCGGATCTTAGGTGTGTTGCTAAAACTATTTTGATTCCCTGTTTTGGCGCGATATCTCACATATCCTGCAGCATCTCTCCCTGACCACACATGACAAAAACTGCCGAATAAAACGCAATGCTAAAATTCCATGATAAAACTGTTGACAATACTGTCTTTTTGGCGCGATATCTCACACATCCTGCAGCATCTCTCCCTGACCACACCTGACATAAACTGTCCCGAATTTTCCCCAAACAGATCCATTTATAGTCTCAGGCTTCTGAGGCTGCTTCCTTTCCTATTGGTCCATTTTTAGCGCGACTCGACGCGTCTAACTATTTCGAATAAACTTTCAGGGATCTCATTGGTCCAAGTTTAATATAAATCGCGGCTTTTCCTACATTTACCGTTAGGTTGTCTGTCTCACTCACTTGGTCACGGCGAATTATCAAATAATGGGACAAAGGCTCTACACCCTCGCTGTAGGAATAATAGCACTGCGACCGAAGAGAGGTAATAAAACTAGGTTTTCTGCCTTCGAAAGCACTATTCCTGTAGCTAAAACATTCCCTCGTGGACAGTATTTTAACATAGCGCTTAAATTATTTACATTAAACCATTTATAACTACTAATATTAGTAACCTAGATAGATACATAACGTTAAATCACCCTTCTTAAAATATACAAGCAGTATGAGAAAAAGATATTTACATAATACGATTTAACATCAATAAAAGTTAATTAATAAATTATCTGCAATTACAGTTCTTGGGCTCGGCCTAGAGTTGCCGTTTCAAATTGCCCTGTTCTGGAAAAGAATAAATTTTTCAGCACTTGATACAATTTTCTTTTCCAGAATAATTCCTCTGATTATGGCCTTTGTTGGTTTGTTTTGTTGACAGAGACCCTTCGCTATACTGTTCCTTCACAAGGGTTCTGACAAACCGGTGGTGTTTACATTTGGGTCATTCACTCTACACTTTGTTATGGTTGACCCCCTCTCACCATTTAAAAACAAGTTTTCCGAGAGACATTCTTATACACAATACACTTCGCGCACACGAATAACTTGTAACGCAAACAAATACTCTAATACCCAAATTAAGTTCTAAAATTAAATCTATTTACATACATATTGGTACATAATTATTATGGATTTATTTATTTCTTTACATCCTTATTTATCGGGTGTATTACCTTTACTATTTATTCACAGGGTTGCTACCTCATTTCGAGTAACACTAACCTGATTCTTTTCATTACATTCTTCACCCTTCTCATTCTCTAAACATTTGTATGGTTTGAGCAACTGTTTATGATATCTCCCTACGATCTTGGAATTCTTTATTTCTTGTAACTCAAATGTATCCGAGCCAAAAATGTTAATCACCCGGTATGGACCTTTAAATAAATTTTCCATTCTATGATACCTCTTATTTTATAATTAATAAAACTAATTTATATGTTTAAAGAAAACTGTCAGCATATTGCTAGCATATCAACCAATTAATAATTTACAAATATTGCTAAATATAAAAAAAATAATAAATATTCTGACAACAAAAGCTGTTTCAACCTTAAGACAAACTTATTCAAGCAGAAAGAAACTGAAACATATTAATGGCAAAGGTGTTTCTTGTTCTTCTTCACTATCACTAATGAGCATTTAATACTCAAGTCTCTTTAGTAATGAAAAAAAATGTTCTGCACAACTGCTTAAGATAATTCATTAATTCACATGGGAAAGCTCTCCTTTCCAGGCACTGTAGAGTCAGGATCAATGATATTATGTCTTTCTTTTTTTTTTTTTCTTTCTTTTTTTTTATACCCATACTAATTCTCCAAGTTCGATCAACCATTTCTTTCGCTTCTTTGTTTTAAATTCCTGCTTTCTTTTCTGCGCCCTCTTTGACATTCTTTCAAAAGCTTCCTTTAACGTCTCTTCTTCCGTTAGTGTTTTCGGATCTTTAGTTTCTAGTGTCTGTGGTAATTTCCCTTCAAGTGTTTCTATTAACTTCCCCTTCATCAGCTCAACTAATTTCCCCTCTACATTCTTATCTTGTTCACTTAAGTTTCTTTCTGAGCCCTTAATCTGCTTATTTACGATTCTTTCTAAGTTCTTATTATGCTCATTTGATTTCCCTTCTAGATTCTTATCTTGTTCCCTTACGATTCTTTCTAAGTCTTTACTCTGCTCATTTACGATTCTTTCTAAGTCTTTACTCTGCTTATTTGATTTCCCTTCTAAATTCTTATCTTGTTCCCTTATGATTCTTTCTAAGTCTTTACTCTGCTTACTTACGATTCTTTCTACGTCCATATTATGCTCATTTGATTCCCCTTCTAAATTCTTATCTAGTTCACTTACGACTCTTTCTAAGCCCTTACTCTGCTCCTTTAATTTCCCTTCGAAATTCTTACCTTGTTCACTTACGATTCTTTCTAAGTTCTTACTATGTTCACTTAAGATCTTACCCCGCTCATCTAAGATTCTTTCTAAGTTTTTATTTTGTTCACTTAAATTTTTTAAGTTTTTACTCTGCTCATCTATGATTCTTTCTAAGTTCTTACTATGTTCATTTAAACTTCTTTTTGACTCCTTACTCTGCTCATCTATCTTTGCGCTCAACTGTTGAAGCAATATTAGCAGCTGGTTTTGACCTGCGTCAATGACCTGCTCAATCGGTGATTGCCTTTCTAGCCTAACTTCTACCTCTGCTGCACCCATATTTTTTCCATCTGTTGTTATGCTGACAATAGCCTCCCCATCCAGTTCTTTCAAATCTTCCCTTGACCTACTCATGGTTCCGTTAGTAAGTTCTACCTCCCTAGTAATGACTTTACCCCCTCTCAATAACATGTGTTCACAAAACTGAATCACTACTCTGCATGCCTTTTTGTTTGTTTTTGAATAAAAGTTCTAACCTGTATTTTTTTCAATGTTAACTGATGCGTTCCGGGTTCGAATCCTGGTGAAGTTCTAGAAGCGATGTTCTCAGCTGTTTTGTTGTCCCACGTAGGTAGACTAGAAGTTCGCGTTGTAATTTTGTTCTGCTGTGCCCCTTTCCTCTGAAGATTCTTCGTCTGTTCGTTGTTTCCTAGTTCTCCGTTTGTGTCGTTCTTCCCTTCGAGCTCCACGTTATGGCGCCAGTTTGCGGCGATCACCTCCTCATCCGTTGCTGTTAGGCTTACCTTGATGCTTCTCCCGTTGCTTCCAGAAGTTCTCAGTGGGTTGGTTCTCTTCAATTTATCCTCGGCTAGCTGCAGTAATTTTTCTTAAACTATATGGGAGCATGGACTTATCCTCGGTAAAGGAAAACGTAGATCTCGGGTGGTGATATAGGAAGACATAGACTTGCTTTGTTTATGAAAAGATGACACTGCCGTTTCTTTTTATTTAATTAACACTCGTAGTATACAAAACTGGTATTGCCGCTGTAAAATACTGTCCACCGCTGTTAAACTATGGCGTGGATATGGCACGAAATATAACTATTCTTATTGTCGCTTTCAGAGTAGCGGATCTTAGGTGTGTTGCTAAAACTATTTTGATTCCCTGTTTTGGCGCGATATCTCACATATCCTGCAGCATCTCTCCCTGACCACACATGACAAAAACTGCCGAATAAAACGCAATGCTAAAATTCCATGATAAAACTGTTGACAATACTGTCTTTTTGGCGCGATATCTCACACATCCTGCAGCATCTCTCCCTGACCACACCTGACATAAACTGTCCCGAATTTTCCCCAAACAGATCCATTTATAGTCTCAGGCTTCTGAGGCTGCTTCCTTTCCTATTGGTCCATTTTTAGCGCGACTCGACGCGTCTAACTATTTCGAATAAACTTTCAGGGATCTCATTGGTCCAAGTTTAATATAAATCGCGGCTTTTCCTACATTTACCGTTAGGTTGTCTGTCTCACTCACTTGGTCACGGCGAATTATCAAATAATGGGACAAAGGCTCTACACCCTCGCTGTAGGAATAATAGCACTGCGACCGAAGAGAGGTAATAAAACTAGGTTTTCTGCCTTCGAAAGCACTATTCCTGTAGCTAAAACATTCCCTCGTGGACAGTATTTTAACATAGCGCTTAAATTATTTACATTAAACCATTTATAACTCTACTAATATTAGTAACCTAGATAGATACATAACGTTAAATCACCCTTCTTAAAATATACAAGCAGTATGAGAAAAAGATATTTACATAATACGATTTAACATCAATAAAAGTTAATTAATAAATTATCTGTAATTACAGTTCTTGGGCTCGGCCTAGAGTTGCCGTTTCATAGGCCACTTCATCAGGCTTGAGGTTCTTTCCCTTGCCGTAAATCTACAACACGGGACAACCGGATTTACTCTCCTTCCGAAGGAAGTCATACTAAGCATTCTTTACGAAAGAAAAAAAAATCCATCGCCCTCCACTCGCGACCTCTGGAACTAGAGGATAGCATGGTAACCACTACACCATGGAGGACAACTTCTGTACCACGTACTAGTGGGTAGAGGCAATATTGTATTCCACCCAACAATTTTGATATAGTTATTTTCACGGAAGTATAAAAAAAATCACTTTTGGGTAAAAGGTCCAAATGAATTTTGTGTAAAAAGAAAGAGAGAGAGAGACAGCTCAAAAACGAAACGTCGGGTAAATATCCGGTTTTTAAGTTTTGGATCTTCCAAAGATACGATACCACGATTTTCAAGAAAACCCCCTATTCAAAACTCCGCTTTACATAGAACATTATTCTAAACATTTTCTCAAAAATGGCTCTAATGATATGATTAAAGTAGCATTCATCAAAGAGATTGACACGCTAAATAAAATGTGTATCTTGAATTTTTTGGGAATAGCCTATTAAGTCCTAAGTCGGAAAGAATATTGTATAACGTATAACCGGTAAATCATAATAGAAAAAAAAATTCGACACAAAAGTATAGAAACCCTTAACACACAAGTCATTATCAAATTAGTTTGATTGTGGCATCAACCATTTCAAACACTTCTAAGGTATTTCTCGTATTGTTTGAGTTTTTAAATCGTTAATTTTTCAAATGCTGTCGCCATTTAGTCTTTTCTCGCGATATTATGGAAAAGAGACCCGCCTTAAACATTTGACTATGGTTTTTTTTCTGTATGCCTTTTGTATCTACAACGAAATGTGCAATGAAACTAATCCTACAAAAGTTTATAACAAGAAGACGATAAAAAACATAAGGGTTTGTAAGAATAGACTGTAGAAAATAAAGTGGATAGAAAATATCACGTGAATGTACGCATATTTTCATTTTAGTTACAGTAAAACGGATAAGCTTTAGGGTAGTGCGAGTGCACAGTCATAACATTTCACTACTAGCCGCCACAGGTTCCACAACTAGATGACATATTTACGGTAGTAATTTATATTTTTATTGGTTACACTGAAGCATTATTTTCTTGCAAGCCACGAAAAAAGGGCAGGCGGTTTATAACATATACTTGGTATTTTGAGAGATGAAAGCTAAACACAAAAGAAACAAAATACAACCCTATGCATAAAGGCTGACTGAGAGCCAATGAACCATAATTTTATTTTCATTCCCTTTTATTTTGTGGCACCGTTCGATACGCCATGAGGCAAAGGGAGAAAAGGCTTCGGGTTTCTTCAGGTGGAAGGCAAGGGCGCCCTTTTGATTCTGTCTGTACATGTGTGGCTTTACTCTGAAAGCGAAAACAGAGAGCTGGGATAAACAAGAAGTGACTACATTAGCCTGTCATTCCATGCATTCGTGCATTCTGCGAAGTTTCTCATACTTCGTTGCACTACAAAAGGCATTCTGCGTCGGCATATATCTTCTGCAAACGAACACCAACAAAATATGCGATACAAAGAACAATGCAACCTATATGTGCTTAGAGGTTTAAAACGACAGAATACTAATACATGGCTTTCTCTATCCTTTACTGTCACGGGAAGTATACACATTTATACAAATGAGTTCATGTCTCGATTTACTTTTTAGGGATGGTAAAACATTCCCAAGAAACAATTATTTAGGAGAATCTTCAGTTGCATTTTTTCCTGATTACCGAAGGGAACCCGGACTGCTTCAGTGAGGATATTTTACCTATCCCCCATAAGGGGGCATCCCTGGGAGGGAGGAGAAGAAGAGAGTAGACAGGGCGGCCGGAACCAAGAGTGACAGCACAGCAATGACAGGGTCCATACATCTTCTGTCAATTCCATTTAATGGTAACATTTTAAGCTTTTCTATAGAACTACTGCACGTGTGACTTCACAGTATATCTATTCGACTCCTTATTAAATGCATTTTTTATTAAAGCATTAAAGTCTTTCATGGTAAAAGATGTATATGTATAATAAAACTCCAATAAAAAGTTTTCTGTAAAGGTTTTATTTTGTTTAATTCTACCTACCAACGTAGGTATATAACTTATTCTGCATCACTGACTTAATTTGTTGTACAACCGTGTACACTCCCATTAAGAAGTAAAGACGGGAAAATGAAACCCTTAGCAATTACGCTTCTACTAGTTACGCGCCAAGGAGGGGCAGTACAGGGTTCACATTATTATCATTCTCAATAGCAGAGACTTGAATTGGTACAAGTACGTCGTTCAAAGATCACAATTGACAAAACGGGCATAAAAATCATTTTAGATGGAATCGGTTTTCCGTCTTTAATGTTTTGGTGGAGTGTACATGCATGAAGTTTCATTAGCATGTACAGCCTAAGACAAAATCAATTGGCAGGCTCTTGAAGTTTTTGTCTATGGTTAAATCGTTGCCGCGACCAGTTCATAATGGTGTCTCGGGACGCGTGCTTTTAGCTTCGTTCTATTCTCAACTTTCATATTGAGTTCCAGCCACCAAGCATGCGCTGACAGCCGAGCGGTTATAAGCCGATATGTAGTAATGAGGCCTACTGAGGTTTGTATCTCAAGCATAGTTTTATTTTTCCACAAAATCCAATGTTTATTATGGATACAATAACATAATGTTCAATTGCTAAGCCTTATTTGATTTTATGCCCACATAAAAGCTAACACACATTCCTTTTCGTTTCAAAACTAAATAAGAAATAAGTAAACATTATAGTCCTAAATGAAAAATTGAATGATACATTTACGCGACTTCCTCTGCCCTCTATGTTTATAAGTGGGAACACAAATTATTCTTATTAAAGCTTAATTTTCTATCCACTACATTTCAATCCAAATAAATCTTTGCAGAAATAGCTGCATTACATATTTCGTTATCAATACAAAGAGAAGTGCGACAGTCAGATGCTTAAGAATTGGACGCTATACGCCGGTCTTAAAATTTATTGTTCTAAACTATAACAGACATAAGCCCAATTACTATGTTCATTAAAAAAATATAGTAACACACAATCATTTACAAATCTAACATACACAAGAAATAAACAAAAATTATAAGTAGCAATTAAAGTTCCGGAGAAGAGGTACGAAATGAGAAAAAGCAATAAGGAACAAAAACAACTAGAGAAGAAAAGGTGGCAGGGTAATCATACAATTATTTCTAACTTAAATATTTTTATTATAATTCTATACTACACTGCCGTCTGTGAAAATTGCCACACCAAGAAAGAATTTCCCGAATAACTCCAAACTTGGTGGAAGTGTAGAAGAGTGTGCAAGCAATAAGTGATTAGGTTTGCAGAGAGATGGGATACACTTAGGCCAAATCGAGCCATATCGTGTCGGTCCGACAAGGTTAGTGATACGCACAGTGTAGTCAGTGCACAACTGTCAAACAAGGTGGAAACAATGAAGTTATTGCCAGTATGCCTCGTCGACGTCAAATGGAGCCATATGGGCATGTGAGCGAGGTCGAACGGGGCAGAATGACCGGTCTTCGGGAAGCGGGTTTGTCATACCCTGACATTTCGGCTCGTACAGGGCATGCTGCTACGACAGTGATACGTGTATGATAGCATTCAATAGATAAAGGTCGTACTCAGCAAGGAGCGGGTACTGGACCACGAAACATGACCACAGCGCGGGATGACCGTCATCTTGCCCGCATGGCCATAACGGACCATACAACTACATCCACAGTGTTGCCTCGACGCTGGAGCACTGCAGCAGGTGTGAACTTGTCTGCATCAACGGTTCCTCGCCGTCTGCTGCAGGTTGGACTGGTTGCATGTATGCCATTACGTCGACTTCCATTGTCCAGAAACCACAAGCTCCTCCGACTGCAATGGGCACGTGAACACCGTCAGTGGGGTGCTGAGTGGCAAAATGTAGTCTTTTCGGACGAGTCCCGCTTCAACTTGTCCTACAGTGATGGCCACATAGTGTCCGGTGGTACTGTGGTAAGCGCAACCTGGAGGACTGCATTGTTGAGCGGCATAGCGAACAAACACCAGGTGTGATGGTTTGGGGCGCCATTGGTTACAACAACCGATCTTGCCTCCTACGAATTGAGGGCACTTTGAACAGCAACCGGTACCTAACGGTGGTTGTAACCCCCCCTGCTTCAGGCATCTCCACAGACCACATTTCAACAGGACAATGCCCCGCCACATATTGCGAGGAATGTACAAGCCTTCTTTGAAGAGCGACGGGTACCATTGCTTCCCTGGCATTTACGTTCGCCTGACATGTCGCCCATTGAACATGTCTGTGATATGGTTAGTTGGCACCTGGTGTGACACGTCCCTAGGTAACCAGTGTCATGGATTTGTGGGCTCAAATACAAACTGCGTGGAGGGAAATCCCTCAGGAAGATATTCGGAACCTTTTTGATTCAATGCCGCGGCGTATAGCAGCTCTAATTGCAGCGCATGGAGGCCACACCAAATACTGAGTATTAGAGCTCAAAGTCATGTACAGATTTAAAAAGTTTATCATTTGTTACTTGTCATGTACCTAACCTATGGTATTAAATTCATTGAAATCATGCGTTTCCTTCTTGGTCTTGCAATTTTCATGCAATCGCATGTAGAATGCACTTTAGGATTCTTATTAGTATGTCGCTTATTTTGAAAACGAATAGAGTAATGTGTTTGTGTTTTTGTGCATGAAAGTTTTAAAGTTAATAGATATATTGTGCATGGAAAATATACGGCATTACCATATATTTAAAAAATAATAATAAAAGCATTTACCCCGAGGTTGCTTCAATTACGAGACTCGCGCGTTTCTCCGCTCGGCTATCGTGCACACAAGCAAACTAAAGGCATCTTCGTAGTTACCGCACAGCTTTGAAATGAACGCAGGGTTGTATTAAATCGTGTATTGTGAACGCAGCGTCAGCGAATGCTTCCGACGCTTTCCGAATCGAACTCCCTCTCTGGCAGTTGCTCATTTATTTTCTCTTAGGTTGTACTGTTTCTGCATCTAAAGAAAACTCTTAACTCAAAATTGGGCATGGTCAAATATGGATAATCTTAATCTCAAAGATCACATTTTAAAATATTGAATGTTTGTGTGGTGACATCTTAAAAGCAAATTATAAAGCTGTCCAACTGATACATCTGAAGAAATGAAACAGAAAATTAGCGATACTTTTAGAGTTCCAGAATCTACGAGGGTGTTCAAAAGAATTCGACTCGGTGTTGCATCAAAGGTCATAATACAAAAATTTGTGTATGTAGCAACAATTACTTTACCTGTACTTAATGAAAGCTATTTTATTAATATTCGCATTTTTCCTTCGTTATCTCTTACCAGCTAGGTCAACGGAGCCTGGTGTTCATAAATTCTCCCGCTCTCTCTCTCTCTCTCTCTCTCTCTCATACACGTACTCACACGCACACGCACCAAAGGACATTTTTCTATAGCTGGTGTGTTTTTAGAATCAGGAAAATTAGGTTTC
The DNA here is from genome assembly GCA_030765065.1 of Deroplatys truncata. Lineage (NCBI taxonomy): Eukaryota > Metazoa > Arthropoda > Insecta > Mantodea > Mantidae > Deroplatys > Deroplatys truncata. Next base: position 262,790,743 of record CM060975.1, read on the forward strand.
GAATTGTTGGGCTAAATTCAATGCAGTAGTTATATTTAAGTTATCTGTTAAGTTACTGTCTATTCAGCTATGTTCTAGCTATGGGTGAGTGCTTCCTTCCAAGTAGATATGGGTTTAGCTCCTGGAAGGAGGTAGTGTTTACTTTGTCTGAGGCAAGTGAGAAGTAAAGACGTGCAATAGTAAGACTTCATTGCTTTCCACTGTACATGCCACTAGTGGCACGAATTCAGCATACTGTGCAACCCTTACACCGGTTAAGGCTTTACCTGAGAGATGAGCCACCCCACTAGCTAAAACGTCATTGAAGAGGCAGTATATCTGAATTCGTAGATAAAGTAAACAGTGTTGTGACGATTATAAATGCCCAATATTAAAACAATAAACTCCAATCTTAATAAAATTATTAGGAAATTAGCTGTTTCACACATTTTCTGTAGGCTTAAGTTGGAAAGGTAGAATCAGAGTGAAGAACTCAATAGCCAGAATTTTAACCAAGATCTGCAGTTTACCGTGTCGCTGCTTTGAACATTTAGTCAGATCAGACTATGGCATTCATGTTTTCAGTGTGATTATTAAGAACCGGTTTGAAAATAAGCAAACCATTCTCTATTTCCCTCAGTCTGGAAGTGTAAATGTAAGAGTGGCTGTTAATGTGTTTAATGCAACGTTAAAGGAACCTTCAGTTCACCGAGTAATAACACCAGCGGTTGTTTCTCAAGTCAAAGCCCTCACCGTGACCAAAGTAGTTAAAGGGGCTGTACAAATAAAGCAATTAAAATTCTTAATAAATATAAAGCATCAAAGCGTAGTTTAAATACATTATTAGCTTTGGAAACTAACGATAAGGTTTTCTTTCCTTTGCAAGAAATATAAATAAAACTTGCTTAATAAGATCTTAAACATTTAAAATATAGTTGCATTTCTTTTGTCATTACTGCAGGCTGTACTGTTTAACGCTGGTCCTTCCAATTAGTTTCGAGATGCAAAATAATTAAATGCGGACTTTTTCGAAATAGAAGTGAGCGGAATAATTCTGAAAAAAGAAAGGTGATGTGTAGATAATATAACCTCACGTCAGTGCACATAGACATTTTTACTGTAGCAGTATGATCTACATAAATAAGGTTTAGAAACAATGAATGCTCAATGGCAAGTCTCTAAAGTCATTGAAGTATCTATTGATGCCTTCGCGTTCTCCTAGTACCCCTGGAATCCATTTACACCTTCACTTTCTCACAGTACTCCTGGAATCCATCGACGCCTTTACTTTCTCACAGTACCCCTGGAATCCATCGATGCATTCACTTTCTCATAGTAGCCCTGGAATCCATTGATGCATTCACTTTCTCATAGTAGCCCTGGAATCCATCGATGCATTCACTTTCTCATAGTACCCCTGGAATCCATTGATGCATTCACTTTCTCACAGTACCCCTGGAATCCATCGACGCCTTTACTTTATCACAGTACTCCTGGAATCCATCGACGCCTTTACTTTCTCACAGTACCCCTGGAATCTATCGACGCCTTCACTTCCTCATAGTAGCCCTGGAATCCATCGATGCATTCACTTTCTCATAGTAGCCCTGGAATCCATCGATGCATTCACTTTCTCATAGTAGCCCTGGAATCCATTGATGCATTCACTTTCTCATAGTAGCCCTGGAATCCATCGATGCATTCACTTTCTCATAGTAGCCCTGGAATCCATTGATGCATTCACTTTCTCATAGTAGCCCTGGAATCCATCGATGCATTCACTTTCTCACAGTAGCCCTGGAATCCATCGATGCATTCACTTTCTCATAGTACCCCTGGAATCCATTGATGCATTCACTTTCTCACAGTACCCCTGGAATCCATCGACGCCTTTACTTTATCACAGTACTCCTGGAATCCATCGACGCCTTTACTTTCTCACAGTACCCCTGGAATCCATCGACGCCTTTACTTTCTCACAGTACCCCTGGAATCCATCGACGCCTTCACTTCCTCATAGTAGCCCTGGAATCCATCGATGCATTCACTTTCTCATAGTAGCCCTGGAATCCATCGATGCATTCACTTTCTCATAGTAGCCCTGGAATCCATTGATGCATTCACTTTCTCATAGTAGCCCTGGAATCCATCGATGCATTCACTTTCTCATAGTAGCCCTGGAATCCATTGATGCATTCACTTTCTCATAGTATCCCTGGAATCCATTGATGCATTCACTTTCTCGTAGTAGCCCTGGAATCCATCGACGCCTTTACTTTCTCACAGTACTCCTGAAATCCATTGACACCTTCACTTTCTCACAGTACTCCTGAAATCCATTGACACCTTCACTTTCTCACAGTACTCCTGAAATCCATTGACACCTTCACTTTCTCACAGTACTCCTGAAATCCATTGACACCTTCACTTTCTCACAGTACTCCTGAAATCCATCGACACCTTCACTTTCTCACAGTACTCCTGGAACCCATCGATACCTTCGCATTCTCATAGTAGCCCTGGAATCTATCAATGCCTTCATGTTCGCATAGTACCCCTGGAATCCATTGACGCCATCACGTTCTTATAGTAGCTCTGGAATCCATTGACGCCATCACCTTCTTATAGTAGCTCTGGAATCCATTGCTGCCATCACGTTCTTAGTGTCCCAGGAATCCAGTGACGCCACCATGTCCTCATAATACCGCTGAACTGCACTGATAGCATCACGTTCTCATATAACTCCTGTACCCTAGCGATGCCATCACGTTATACCCATGGAAACCATCGGTGTCTTCATGTTGTCATTATACCCCTGGAATCCGATGAATCACATTATAGTAGCATCACGGAAAACCATTAATAGCTTAGCGTTCTCATAGTACCCCAGAAAGTCATCGATGCCACCACGTTATGTAGTATCCGTGGAAACCATCGATGCCTTCGTATTATCATTATACCCCTGGGGTCCAACGATGCATCACATTATAGTAGTACCCTGGAAACCATTAATACCTTCACTTTCTCATAGTACCCCTGAAATTCTTTGATACCATGTTATACATTACCTCCGGAAACCATCGATGCCTTCACGTTATCATTGTACTCTTGGAATTCATCGTGCTCCATCGGACTGTTTCGTTATTTTCAAGCGATTTCCGATTCTTCCCAACAATTTCCATCAATCCATCGGTCGACGAGTGAGATGCCCACTACCGTTTCTGTGCGTGAACCTACTGAAGTAACATAAAAGTGCAAAGATTTTAAAGGCGTCGTGGGTTATAGGCCACTTGGGTTAAGCTCATAGAACAACAAATATAACTGAATTGCACTTCTACTTTATTTTAAGGATTGTTTATGCAAATTTTGCTAAATCTGAGTAACTTTTTAGAGTTTGCAAGCTACCACCTGTCTACAATAAAAACGCCACAAATAAAATAAACACAATTCTTGTTTCCTATGCTGCTCTCCTCATCTACTCAATTTTTAACGTTTTTGGCAGTTTTCTTAGCGAAATGCATTTTAACATGCATTGAAATTGAGCATGGCTCCCAACGTTCTCCGCTACAGTGAAACCTTCTGGGCTGGAAAGGGATGTTGAAGACATATTAATAGCGAATAAAAAAACCTATGTAACGTCGTATCTAAAGAAAAGAGTTTAAATGATAAGAGGGGTTTTTTAAAAGTAAAATAGAAATCAAAGATAGCTTCGCTACCTCATGTAAACAGTACAAAGAACGTTTCAAACAATATAAACCAACTTCATTCAGTAATGTTGAGCATTGCTTAAATCATATGTTGAACCATTGTAACTGTTCTTCATTCACGTAAAACACAAGTGTACCTGAATTTTGGGGCATTATCGGAATAACAATCGGCACAATCCATGTTCCATCGTTCCGATGAATTTATAAACTGACTAACCAATTGAAATATCTTATCTTACATTTGTTCACCGTGTCACACAGACATTTCATTTTCGATAATACGTGAATTTTATAGAATGGTTTCTCTTTCACACTGCGGCAATGGCACGGCGGCTTGCGCGCCGACCGCTACAGCATGGACCCCCGCCGAAACAGTTATGTACGTGCAACCTCACATCTCATAGTTATTTACAATTACAATGATAATAAACACAATTTTTTTTGGAAATGTTATACACTTTTACCCACATATTTCTGACATCTCAGAAAATATTCATTTACACTTGAAAATTTAATATCCCAAATAGAGTGAATTTCTCGTCTGATGTTTTCTTTCAGTTCTCCCAATATATAGTGTACTTAAAATGCGCTTTATTTTTCCCGTGATTATCAGAGTTGGGTAAATTTCTGTAATTGGCTTTTGCATTGAAATTTCAGTGATGGAGTAATTGACCCAAGCTTAATATTCTTCTCTGATGAACCATGGTTCCATTTAGATGATTGTTCCGTAGTAAAACAACGGATATTGCAGCACTGAGGACCCTGAGTTTACACACCAGATTCCCTTGCATGACGCTAACAATGTGCAGTAATTCACACATAATAATAATAGGACGTATATTTTCTGAACAAACAATAAATGTAAAGCAGTACACGAACGAATTAAACGATTTTTTGAAAAGCTGACCGCTGAATGTCAGTCTAGATTTTTCCAACAAGACTGTTGCATACAGCCGATGAACTCATTAACTTTAATTCGGAAGTTTTTGAAGACAGGGTAACTGGTAAAGGATTATGGCCCTCAAGTTACCCTGATTTAACTACACGCGATTTTCATTTATAGAACTTAAAAAATAAAGTGTTTCCAACAAATGTCCAAACATTTGAATAATAAAAGAAAATATCAGCTGATAAATTCACTCAATTTCAGGTATTGAGCTCTCGACTGTAAATGGATATTTCATGACAGGGACAACATTTACAACATCCCTTATTATAAGGTTTGTATTTGTTGTTATTGTAATTGTAACTGAAGCGGTTGCCGGGATATTACGTTTCTTTCGTCGGTAGTGCGAGTTGCGGCGGCCGACGTGCGAACCGCGCTGCGGTGGTCACAGTATGAAAGAAAGGTACTGTATTTTTGTTGTGCAAGAAACAGGATTTAATTTCATATTGCTATTAAACGAGCAAACAGCATTAATAATAATCATAATAATAATAATAATAATAATTAATATTAATAATTTGTTATAAATATTGTCCCTGTGTTCCTGGCAATAACAGAGAATGCCAAGAAAGCTCTTCTCTAAGAAATATGCGGACACTTGTTTCAACAGCATGAAACAATGAAATTGTTTCACTTGCTAATCGAAGTGACGAGGTCACATAATGATCGTTCTAACTTACACTGCAAAAACTGGCACGGAAGACGTTATTGTTATATGCATTAAAGTGAAAGTGATACGACATATGATCATTATGACCTTCACTTCAACGTATCAGACTTCTTCAAAACATAATTTAAATAAGAATAATCATTGCAAATATTGATACATTTAAATATTAGAGGTTGCATTTTTATATAAATATAACAAAATATTCAACTTGATGAGGGTCAAAAACAGGGTGAACCATTTATGTTAAGCCTCCAACTCCAACTCTCTCAAATTAAACTTTGTAGAAAGAAATGTCTTTGATAAAAGTTTCTTGATGTTATGGGGGAAAGTAAATGCCATTGGAAATGATGTTTGTTTTGTTTGGAGGACGTTATTATAGTCATTTTACTATCAATTTAATTTTTTAAAACGGGAACCTACAATTACGGTGAAATTACCTATCATGGGATAGTAGCTACATACAGCTTATACTATTCAGCTTTTGCGAAATTTTGACGTTTTTTTCTTTCTATATTAGTGTTGTAGTTAAATCCATGATAGTAAAACAATATTCTCTCTTTTTAAAAAAACAGATACTTTTATAACGAAGAACGTCACTGTAGTAAGTTGTTTTTTAAATATGCAAAACGCCATTAGTATTATGCATACCTTGATAATTCAGCTGTTTTATTATACTAAAGTTAATGTTCATTGTATGTTGTATTACTCAAATACATTAGTAAATATTGTTTTTAATTTTGTATCAAAATGATATTGTGCTTTAAGAATAGATTTAGTGATAATCGTTTATTGATAAAAATAACAGATGATTTGGGAAGATGTGTTGGCATCATTTTGAAGATATAACTGGCATAAAGAAGTAAAAGGTCATAAAATGGAGTGGAGATATAAGGAAATAACCAAAGCTATAAATAGCTGGTCTTTTATGCCAATAGCTTTGTTTTTAAGTGCACGCTTCATAATTTCCGAAATATGACAAGTTTAAACAAACGCATGGCGACGTATTCCGTAGATGTGATACACTTTTGATACCGTCTCCAATATCTCCTTCGTTGATGAATCTGCTGCCGGCTGCTACAGTGCTGGGCTGTGGGATGTTTCTATGAGAGTACGCGCGGATGGGTGTAATAATAGACAACACCAGTTAGTTGAGTGATAAATTTAATGGAGGCTAGTACATGAACTATCTGAGCGCGAGTTGCCTACAGTTTGAGGATGGAGAATTAAACTGTTTATGAATCTTAGCACGGGATAAAGTAACTGAGTTACTAACTTCTGAAGTATCGAGAAATTTACGGTTTCAAATAACTGTTTCTGTAATAACGACGAGAAGCGTAAGTTGACGTGAATCGCCTTGCGCTACCGCCAAGTATGCGAGAACCCGAGCGCGGCCTTTAGGCGCTACGGACTGTCAATAGTAGTCGATCACAGTAACACACTTCTGTAAAATGTAAGAATACTGAAACCCTAATTTTAGAAATACACGCTGTTTATCAATTTAAGTCTCGCCTACTTTGTGACTACCCCACCAAGGTTCCTACGTGCTTATTCACACCTGAAACACAAATTTTACTCTCCAGTGAGCGAGTTCACTGGAACATGTGATTGACTTAGCTACTCTTGGCTTCTAACTAATAGTTTTGTCTCAACACGTAACTTTCCTGATAATGGCTTCTTATCCAGTGGCAGAATTGTAACTCTTTCTTCTTACATTATGCATAGATTTTAATATATGTAAGTTATTTATTACAATTATTTATCTAATACTCTATCATGTCTTTATAAAATTATTAATCGTACAATTTAGTAATTTCGGTATCAATTTTTACCGAAATATCCCTTAACTACCTTATAAAATAAGAAGTAGTCAGAAAGCTTGATTTTTTTAAAAATATTAAGCTACATCTACTAGATTGACTTTTGCAAAATAAATTGATACAGCATTATATCATACCAGAATTTGGCTGTGAAATTTCCGAACATTTTATATTTTAAGCTTTAGCGTCCCCGCATGGCGGTCGCGCAAGAATGGGAAAGCAGGTTTCGATTTCCGGTAGCAGCAAGGCTGCTTTTAGCTCTGTGATATCCTTGTGGAACCAATTGAAGGGCTACTTGATGGAGAGGTAAGTGGCTTCTGGTCACGAGAATGGGGTAGTTTCAGCACACTGATCACGTATCACTGTCCTCTGATAATCATATCCTGTGTGGACGGATGCAGAGGTACACTTTGGTGTACATCAGGCTGCTGCACAGATATGTCAAGGTACTACCACGAATCTGTTTTGGGCTCGCTATACTGAACACATTCATTGGTATCTATTTCACGGGCGGCGTTTACAAAATTGTTTTATATGCATTCATAGAAAAAGCTTTTGGCACAGTAACCTAACAGCGCTATCGCCATGTGATGTTTTGAAAGGGGTATAAGCTGAGGTGTTAATGAGGAGGTTCAATAGAAATATTGAAAATTCCTGTCTTACATTTTCTTCCTCCGCTGGATCAAAATCCAGCTTCACAGCAAATTCCTGTATTATGTTACAAACTTTGATTTGTAAAGGCCTGTAAAATCCTTTTATAAACGCCAAAAGTTGAAAGAGTTGAAAAATAATTGCAATTTTCAAAAACTTATAAAGAATGATAAAATGAAAATCAACATCAGAACACACAAACTGTAATATCGTTTGTGTATTCTGAAAATTAAAACTGAGAATTCGGCTACTAGAGCCGTTTAAAGTAGAAACGAATGCTTTCTGGAGTCCTTTAACCATTTTTTTCACAATTACTTGGTAGATACCTCCTTTCATGTTGTTCGACAGTTGACATATTGTGGCGCATCAGTAAGTGCATTGTCATTACCGGATGTATTATTGTGTTGCATTGTCGATAGCATTATTGGGTTCCTTGATTATTTTTTCGGCCTAACGATCCCTCCTTTGGCGCGGAACGCTCCAGAGAAATGGTGTGGTATGACGCTAACACTGGCTAGCTTGGCTAGACACGATTGGAGGGGGGATATAGTTAGCATCACGTGTATGTGAGAGTTGAAGCAACAAGTTGCATGTGTGGTCAGTCCTCGACTTCGGGGTATCTCCCCATCCTGTTTTCCTAAGTGCAAAATGTACAGTCGCCAAACATTCGTCAATAAATTCCAGATAATGTGTTATGCAATGCTTTTGTGTAATGTAAAACCCCAGGGGGGTCTCTTCCCGCACCGTTTTCGCTTGTACTGCTTTCGGTCCGCCTGCTGCATGACGTCATCGAGAGTGAAGTTTTAGCTAGCCAGTATTCTGCACCGTACTTTTCGGCATGAAAGTTCGTATAATATTCTCGTTATACGATCTGTTCGACCCTATACTACTTGAAACAAAATCGCATCTATAACTAGACTTAGTCTTGGAAATAATAAACACAAACCTGTCTTTTTACAGCTAAATACCCAACTGGCGCCAATTTCATTTCTCCTTGAAATATTCACTAAAAAGCTGTCGATATATGAAATTTGGTCTCGAGGGATGACTTACAGCATATATGTTATTCAAAGAAAGAGAGATATGTAGATATAAAGCAGATATTTGTTTTATTAAAGTTGTTCAGAAGCTCTAAGTTGCAAGCTTTAAAACCATTTTCTTAGTTTATGCTATTGCTTGACTTTAATTATATTATGTTAAAGAAAACCAATAACACATTATTCGGCCAATTTTAGCAACGAAAATAAAATACGTTATATGCTATATAAAATTCAAGGTTATACGCTATCGGGTCTTAAACTTTGATTCGAAATTAAATTGTATTGTTTGTTTATGGATTGTGAAAAACGCAGCTTAATGAGAGAAACTGTATGTTGATCATGCTATTATGTAATATGACTTAAACATAACAATTTTAAAAGTCATGATAGCTGAACACTTGATATATGCGCATTTTTTCCGAGACTTTTTTTTCGCGTCTAGGTAAAAGCATGAATAATCGACATGCATATTTAAAATAATTTTTTTAAAAAGAATTCTATTAATATAACTATTTTGGCAGAAGAGAGTAACTCCACAAAATGAATTAAATTCACATAACATTTGACTACTTGAAGTAGATAATCGACACATGCTGAAAAACAGCAAGTCTTGCAAATATCCTCCAATTTTCAAATAAACCAAATTTACAGAGTAGTGCACATTCGAATGATGTGTTCAGAATTTGGATATTGGATATTTTGGCTTCATTATTTAGGCTGAGAATGTGCTTATATAAACCTAGTTTCTTAATTATTTCTAGTATAAAGTTGTTTTAATTTTTTAATTATTGAATAATTAATTGTACATAGTTCCCATTTGATCCTTCGTACTTGAAAGAGTAAGAACAAGGATGCGTCTAGCCTTAATATTTTGGAGATATTAATTTTAGAACAACCTTTCCTGTATGCTTTAGTATACGCTCGCAACCAATACCCTTAAAAGCACACAAATGCAATGCTTTCGCCCAAGGGAAAGTGGGTGTTGTTAAAAGGAGGTGTATTAGTGTATTGCACTGGCGATCATTGAAACATATTACACTGATCTTTTTAAAAGGAGGTAGATCTAAGGAACTTGCCAATTGTAATTAGGTGCCTATATTATTTAGTATTTATTCAAGGAAAGTGCAATAACTTACTCGTAAGTAGTAATAGTCCCGGATGAGCCAATTGTTTTAACGATAATCCTGCCGCTAGGGGCGCTAGTGTCGCTAGTGTCGCTGCGTGCGACGGCGGCGGCGGTAAGTTTGAAAAGCGCCCTGAGCGTTAGGATTATCGTTAAATCGGTTGGCTCATCCGGGACGAGTTGAAAGAATTGAGGAAGTGACGTGGAGTGTTTTGATTGGTTCGTTAATTTGGGGTGGGAGATGGAGGAAGGGAGATGGAGGAGTATGGAGGTCGCGTGATGGAGAGGAGCTGGGTGGCGAGGTGTTGTGTGTGCGGAGGTCGGTACTGAAATGGGGGAAAAGATGGGTAGCGAGGGATAAAAAGTGTAACAGAAAGTGACGTGTGAAGTTGTGATTGGTGGGAATAAGAAGTGATTTTATTGGTGGAAAGGAGCAAATGAGAGTTGTTGATTGGTAAGAATAAGAGGGATTATGATTGGTGGAAAGAAAAAGGTGTGGGAGTGGGGTATGTTGGAGGTGATGGGAAAGGTGAGTGTTGCTAGCAGCAAGATTTGCAAAAGCCTGTCTTGAACTGATCAGCAATTTTTGAACGTCGGATGGTAGTTTTCTTGAGTGGATAGAGAGATGGGGGCGATATGAGATGCGGTGGCGAAAATGGGAACTAGACAAGGTTGTTGAGACAAGAGGTTTAAGGACGAGGAAATTTGGAGGTTAGTGGTGAACACGGCTGTCGCAAGAGGTGGGGGTAAGGAGACGCAGTGGTGAGAATGGGAACTAAAAGAAGATGGGGGTAGCAAGAGTTTTAGAAGAGTAGATTTTGAGGTTAAAATAGTGGGAACTAAAAATGGCGGAGGGTCTGCGACAAGGAGATGCGGTGAGAACTAAACAAGATGGCGGTCGCAAGAGGAGGGTAAGGAGATTTGAGGTTACAGTACGAAAACACGAAAGGATATATTCCTACGCCAAGCAGGTCCGAAAAATAATTATGCGTGTGGTACTTACCTGTTACCGGTGTGGATGCGTCACCAAAAGCGCGGCACGCGAGGCGGAAAAATAAAAGCAAACTGTTTTTGAAAATGCTTAACCAGCTTTAAGATCAACCAACATCACTACGCACTGATATACCTAGGTTTTTAAAGCGGTACAGACACCCTTTGCAGAGGCGTAATTTAACTATACCAAAAACCTGGTACTGGACCATCGTGATGGTCGCTAGCGTACGTAGGAGCAGGGTTCTCATAGCCGGTCGAAAGCGGTCAAAAACAAGTACGACGTAGGTGTTGACAGTAGCTGCTGTCGAGTCAACGGTCGAGGTGTGAATAAACAAGATCTGTTCTCGCCGGCAATTTGGTTCGGAGATGTGAGCAGCGGCGAGGTGTTGTCTGTGCGGAGGTCGGGACTGAAAGAGGGAAAAGATGGGGAGCGAGGGATAAATAGTGTAACAGAAAGTGACGTGTGAAGTTGTGATTGGTGGGAATAAGAAGTGATTTTATTGGTGGAAAGGAGCAAATGAAAGTTGTTGATTGGTAAGAATAAGAGAGGTTATGATTGGTGGAAAGAAAAAGGAGTGGGGTATGTTGGAGGTGATGGGAAAGGTAAGTTTTGCTAGCAACAAGATTTGCAAAAGCCTGTCGTGAACTGATCAGCAATTTTTTGAACGTTGGATGGTAGTTTTCTTGAGTGGATAGAGAGATGGGGCGATATGAGATGCGGTGGCGAAAATGGGAACTAAACAAGGTGGTTGAGACAAGAGGTTTAAGGACGAGGAAATTTGGAGGTTAGTGGTGAACATGGCGGTCGCAAGAGGTGGGGGTAAGGAGACGCGGTGGTGAGAATGGGAACTAAAAGAAGATGGCGGTAGCAAGAGGTTAGAAGAGTAGATTTTGAGGTTAAAATAGCGGGAACTAAAAATGGCGGAGGGTCTGCGACAAGGAGATGCGGTGAGAACTAAACAAGATGGCGGACGCAAGAGGTGGGTAAGGAGGTTTGAGGTTACAGTACCAAAACACGAAAGGATATATTCCTACGCCAAGCAGGTCCGAAAAATAATTATGCGTGTGTTACTTACCTGTTACCGGTGTGGATGCGTCACCAAAAGCGCGGCACGCGAGACGGAAAAATAAAAGCAAACTGTTTTTGAAAATGCTTAACCAGCTTTAAGATCAACCAACATCACTACGCACTGATATACCTAGGTTTTTAAAGCGGTACAGACACCCTTTGCAGAGGCGTAATTTAACTATACCAAAAACCTGGTACTGGACCATCGTGATGGTCGCTAGCGTACGTAGCAGCAGGGTTCTCATAGCCGGTCGAAAGCGGTCAAAAACGTGTACGACGTAGGTGTTGGCAGTAGCTGCTGCCGAGGCAACCGTCGAGGTGCGAATGAACGAGATCTGTTCTTGCAGGCAATCTGGTTGAGAGATGAGAGGCGCGGTGGTAAAAATGTGAACTAAATAAGATGGCGGAGGCACGAAGTTGAGGTTAAGGAGCGGCGAGGTGTTGACTGTGCGGCGGTTGGGGTCTGAAAGAGGGGGAAAGATGGCGAACGAGGGATAAAAAGTATAACAGAAAGTGACGTGTGAAGTTGTCATTGGTGGGAATAAGAAGTGATGTTATTGGTGGAAAGGAACAAATGAAAGTTGCTGATTGGCGAGAATAAGAGAGCTTATGATTGGTGGAAAGAAAAAAAGGTGTGGGAGTGGGGTATGTTGGAGGTGATGGAAAAGGCAAGTTTTGCTACCAACAACATTTGCAAAAGCCTATCCAGAACTCATCAGCAATTTTAAATAACTAGTGTTTCGGGGGTTTTCTCTGGTTGGTAGACGAATGCAAGCTGTTTCTACCATACTTATATTATTCGTCTTTTTCCTTTTTTTTTTTTTAAAATGACTAGTTTTTTTTTTTTTTGGGAGTTTTCTGCGGATGGTAAACAAATGCAAGCTCTTTCTGCTTTTTCATAGGTTTTCCCTGGTTGGTAGGCGTTTTCTGTACTGGTTGACGAAGGCGTTTCTAATTTTGGAGGTTTTCTCAGGTTTTTAGCGGTTGTCCCTGCCCGGTAGGCAAATGATGAAGTTTTACCTTGTCGGCGCACGGATACTAGGCACGTACTGGCGCGCACACACACACACACACACACACACAGAGAGAGACAGACAGACACACAGACAGGCACACACACACGGACATGTTTCCAAAAATGCTTTTTTTTTTTTTTTTTTTTTGATTCAGGAGGTCTCAAAACGTGTATTTCCGGTGAAATCTCGGTATCGAATTTTTGGGCGGAATGCAATACTTCCCCTACTTACTATACGTAGTAGAGAAAGTAAAAAAGTATTGAAAAATTTAAGGAAATAACAAGCAATATCTCAAAAGTGTACTATCTTGTTTTCAAGGGTTTTCCAGATCGGTAAGCGTTAGAATACTCTTAGAGCTTTTTTCAGGTTTTTTAGCGGTTGTCCCTGGCCGGTAGGCAAATGATAAAGTTTTTCTATAACGTCGTCGTTTTGGCTTGTGGCGCACGGTTCCTAGGCACGTACTCGCGCGCGCGCACACACACACACACACACACTAAAATAGTAGCGTATAAAAAAAACTGATTTGTTACACTCACATGACTTTCTCTACTCTTGTACAATCTAATTGGTAGCTTTTAAGCGATAGTCAAATATTTTAACGCTGGTTGCTATGTGGCGAATTCCATTCTGTTTGCATGTTCAGGACATAAAAAAAATGAATAAACGAATTTGAGAAAAAGTATAAGTATTGGAAAATTTAAGGAAATAACAAGCAATATCTCGAAAACGGTTCACTCAACAAAAGAAACGTATATGACATAAGTTGTGTATTTTAACGCGATCTACATTTTTTGTGTAGTAAAATTTTGTCTATCTCTTATGGTTTACCAGTTATGCAAAAAAGTCGTTCACAATGAAGAATATTTTTAGAGACATTCCCAGAAAATTCGAGATATACATTTTATTTGACATGACAATATCTTAAACATATGATGTTTTAATCAAAATCGTTAGAGCCGTTTTTGAGAAAATTAAAATTTTCGAAAAATGTTCCATGTAAAGGGTAGTCTGGGGTGGGGGGATTTTCTTGAAAACCTTCGTGTCGCATCTCTGGAAGATACTGAACCTAAATACCAAGTTTGGTGTTTATCCGACTGTTCGTTTTTGAGTTATGCTGTTCACAGACACACAGACACACAGACACACAGACAGACACACACACGGACATGTTTCCAAAAATGCTTTTTTTTTTTTGGATTCAGAGATTCTCAAAACATGTATTTCCAGTGAAATCTCGGTAACGAATTTTTGGGTGGAATGCAATACTTCCCCTACTTACTATACGTAGTAGAGAAAGTAAAAATGAATAACGCATTTGAGAAAAAGTATAAGTATTGGAAAATTTAAGGAAATAACAAGCAATATCTCGAAAATGGTTCACTCAACTAAAAAAAAATGTATATGACATAAATTGTGTATTTTAACGCGATCTACATTTTTTGTGTAGTAAAATTTTGGCTATCTCTTATGGTTTACCAGTTATGCATACTGAACCTAAATACCAAGTTTGGTGTTTATCCGACTGTTCGTTTTTGAGTTATGCTGTTCACAGACACACAGACGCACAGACAGACAGACACACAGACACACAGACACACAGACAGACACACACACGGACATGTTTCCAAAAATGCTTTTTTTTTCTGGATTCAGTGATTCTCAAAACATGTATTTCCAGTGAAATCTCGGTATCGAATTTTTGGGTGGAATGCAATACTTCCCCTACTTACTATACGTAGTAGAGAAAGTAAAAATGAATAACGCATTTGAGAAAAGGTATAAGTATTGGAAAATTTAAAGGAAATAACAAGCAATATCTCGAAAAACGGTTCACTCAACAAAATAAATGTATATGGCATAAGTTGTGTATTTTAACGCGATCTACATTTTTTGTGTAGCAAACTTTTGTCTATCTCTTACGGTTTATCAGTTATGAAAAAGTCGTTCACAATGAAGAATTCTTTTGGAGACATTCCCAGAAAATTCGAGATATACATTTCATTTCTCTCGACATTATCTTAAATATATGATATTTTCATCAAAATCGTTAGAGCCATTTTTTAATACAAAGAGAACGGGATTTCACAAGTGAAACAGTACTGTGATAACGATACCACTGAAACAAAAAAAAAAAATCTGATGTGTAACACTCACATGACTTTCTCAACTCTTGTACAAAGTATTTTTACAAACGCTTATTCCCCATCTAGTTCATGTTAATCGAGATAAACATTTGCAAAATCTATTTTATTGCTAATTTTGTTGTATAAAAAAAAATCTGATGTGTAACACTCACATGACGTTCTCTACTCTTGTACAAAGTATTTTTACAAACGCTTATGCTCCATCTAGTTCATGTTAATCGAGATAAACATTTGCAAACTCTATTTTATTGCTAATTTTCTTGTAGATGTAGGGGAAAATATATTTACAAGGGGAATATAGAAAAACAGTAGCCTTTAAGCACATACATATCTCTTAATAGCTGGTTGCTATGTGCAACACCATTCTTTTTGCCACAGATTAATACTGTTTGCATATCAAAGACAAAAAAAAATGAATAACGAAGTCCCATTTGAGAAAATAAATATTGGAAAATTAACAAACAATATCTCGAAAACGGTTCACTCAACAACAAAAATGTATATTACATAAGATGTGTATTTTAACGCGATCTACATTTTTGTGTAGTAAAATTTTGTCTATCTCTTACGGTTTTTCAGTTATGAAAAAGACGTTCACAATGAAGAATACTTTTGGAGACATTCCCAGAAAATTCGAGATATACATTTCATTTCTCACGACATTATATTAAACATACGATATTTTTCATCAAAATCGTTAGAGCCATTTTTTTTAATACAAAGAGAACGGGATTTCACAAGTGAAACAGTACTGTGATAACGATACCAACAAAACTAATTATTATTCACCCACTGAAACACATAAAAAAAATCTGATGTGTAACACTCACATGACTTTTCTCATCTCTTGTACAAAGTATTTTTACAAACGCTTATTCCCCATCTAGTTCATGTTAATCGAGATAAACATTTGCAAACTCTGTTTTATTGCTAATTTTGTTGTAGATGTAGGGAAAATATATTTACAAGGGGAATATAGAAAAACAGTAGCCTTTAAGCACATACATATCTCTTAATAGCTGGTTGCTATGTGCAGTACCATTCTTTTTGCCACAGATTAATACTCTTTGCATATCAAAG
Organism: Deroplatys truncata; assembly: GCA_030765065.1. NCBI lineage: Eukaryota > Metazoa > Arthropoda > Insecta > Mantodea > Mantidae > Deroplatys > Deroplatys truncata. The sequence continues at coordinate 262,806,978 of CM060975.1, forward strand.
ACAAAAAAAAAATGAATAACGAATTCCCATTTGAGAAAATAACTATTGGAAAATTTAAGCAAATAACAAGCAATATCTCGAAAACGGTTCACTCAACAATAAAGATGTATATGACATAAGTTGTGTATTTTAACGCGATCTACATACTTTCGTACTCACCTATAAGATATAGAGGGTAGAGGTCGTACGAACGTAGCACTTTGAGAATTTATATTCAACAGTTGGTGTTACTCCTTAGAAAGGAAGTATCTGCTGATTTTTATTTAATTCTTTACATTTTACATAACACGTATGCACTGGCACAACACAAAAGCACTACACACGATACTCAGTTTTAATATTTGCACTAATAACATCAGGAATAACTGAAGTCTGCAAACAGTCATTTCCCATGTGCAGCCTTACGTACAGAGAACGTGTGTGGCTGATCTATGTGTAAAAAGAGCCTGAGAGCGGATGTACGTCAGCGGTAAAATCTTTTAAATGCATTTTTATTGGCGATGGTAGAAATCGTGCAGTGGTGGATCGTGAAAATTCATATAAATGGATGTATCACCTCATAATAAGCCTCTATATACCAAGAATATTGAGTTTTTAAAAAGTCAGCAACTGTACCTGTGTTTCTATACGTGAACGTCAGATGGCAGCTTCGATACGTGTCCACGTAGACCTTAGTGCTAGGCAACTGTACCTCTGTTTCTATACGTGAACGGCAGATTGCAGCTTCGATACGTGTCCACGGAGACCTTAGTGCTAGGCAACTGTACCTCTGTTTCTATACGTGAACGGCAGATTGCAGCTTCGATACGTGTCCACGGAGACCTTAGTGCTAGGCAACTGCACCTCTGTTTCTATACGTGAACGGCAGATTGCAGCTTCGATACGTGTCCACGGAGACCTTAGCGCTAGGCAACTGCACCTCTGTTTCTATACGTGAACGGCAGATTGCAGCTTCGATACGTGTCCACGGAGACCTTAGTGCTAGGCAACTGTACCTCTGTTTCTATACGTGAACGGCAGATTGCAGCTTCGATACGTGTCCACGGAGACCTTAGTGCTAGGCAACTGTACCTCTGTTTCTATACGTGAACGGCAGATTGCAGCTTCGATACGTGTCCACGGAGACCTTAGTGCTAGGCAACTGCACCTCTGTTTCTATACGTGAACAGCAGATTGCAGCTTCGATACGTGTCCACGGAGACCTTAGTGCTAGGCAACTGTACCTCTGTTTCTATACGTGAACGGGAGATTGCAGCTTCGATACGTGTCCACGGAGACCTTAGTGCTAGGCAACTGCACCTCTGTTTCTATACGTGAACGTCAGATTGCAGCTTCGATACGTGTCCACGGAGACCTTAGTGCTAGGCAACTGCACCTCTGTTTCTATACGTGAACGGCAGATTGCAGCTTCGATACGTATCCACGGGGACCTTAGTGCTAGGGAACTGCACCTCTGTTTCTATACGTGAACGGCAGATTGCAGCTTCAATACGTGTCCACGGAGACCTTAGTGCTAGGCAGCTGTACCTCTGTTTCTATACGTGAACGGCAGATTGCAGCTTCGATACGTGTCCACGGAGATCTTAGTGCTAGGCAGCTATACCTGTTTCTATACGTCAACGGCAGATTGCAGCTTCGATACGTGTTCACGGAGACCTTAGTGCTAGGCAACTGTACCTGTGTTTCTATACGTGTCCACGGAGACAGTGCTAGACAACTGTACCTCTGTTTCTATACGTGAACGGCAGATTGCAGCTTCAATACGTGTCCACGGAGACCTTAGTGCTAGTGCTAGGCAACTATACCTCTGTTTCTATACGTGAACGGCAGATTGCAGGTTCGATACGTGTCCACGGAGATCTTAGTGCTAGGCAACTATACCTGTTTCTATACGTGAACGGCAGATTGCAGCTTCGATACGTGTCCACGGAGACCTTAGTGCTAGGCAACTGTACCTGTGTTTCTATACGTGAACGTCAGATGGCAGCTTCGATACGTGTCCACGGAGACCTTAGTGTTAGGCAACTGTACCTCTGTTTCTATACGTGAACGGCAGATTGCAGCTTCGATACGTGTCCACGGAGACCTTTCGCTTCAGGTGACAAAATAACACTAGGCACTTGTGTGCCGTGGTGTAAGCCGCAATCACGGTATTGGTAGCGTGGATCTCCTTGGGGCTCTCCTCGGAGTTACCTCAACACCACGTACATGACCTGGTTCGTCACGGGTACGCAGGTCTGCACTACCACTTCCTCGGCGTTGAGCAGGCCCAGGAGGCGATCGTACCGGTACACCAGCTAGCACGTGGACATGTTATCGCGCTGTGGTGTTGCGTGTGCGAGGTATGGAAACTCAAGGACGCAAAACATGCACGACCGAGGGTTAAAAAGCAGAACAAGTAGTGACGTGGAGCGTTGTGATTGGTGTAAATAAGACGATCTCTGATAGGTGGACAAATTGAAATAACGTGATGTGATAGGCGAAAATAAAATCAAAGGTGATTGGATGAAAAATGACGAGAAGGAATTAGCGGTGAATTTGTGAACTAAGATGGCGAAGATTTTTTTTTTTAAAAAAAGGATAATATAAGTACGGCAACTGTAACGGTTTACGGCAAACGCGCGCCGCGCAATGCGTCACGCCGGGCATCTTGCTCAATATGATTTTTGTTTTATTGCCCGGGCGTGACGCATTGCGCGGCGCGCGTTTGCCGTAAACCGTTACAGTTGCCGTACTTATATTATCCTTTTTTTAAAAAAAAAAATCTTCGCCATCTTAGTTCACAAATTCACCGCTAATTCCTTCTCGTCATTTTTCATCCAATCACCTTTGATTTTATTTTCGCCTATCACATCACGTTATTTCAATTTGTCCACCTATCAGAGATCGTCTTATTTACACCAATCACAACGCTCCACGTCACTACTTGTTCTGCTTTTTAACCCTCGGTCGTGCATGTTTTGCGTCCTTGAGTTTCCATACCTCGCACACGCAACACCACAGCGCGATAACATGTCCACGTGCTAGCTGGTGTACCGGTACGATCGCCTCCTGGGCCTGCTCAACGCCGAGGAAGTGGTAGTGCAGACCTGCGTACCCGTGACGAACCAGGTCATGTACGTGGTGTTGAGGTAACTCCGAGGAGAGCCCCAAGGAGATCCACGCTACCAATACCGTGATTGCGGCTTACACCACGGCACACAAGTGCCTAGTGTTATTTTGTCACCTGAAGCGAAAGGTCTCCGTGGACACGTATCGAAGCTGCAATCTGCCGTTCACGTATAGAAACAGAGGTACAGTTGCCTAACACTAAGGTCTCCGTGGACACGTATCGAAGCTGCCATCTGACGTTCACGTATAGAAACACAGGTACAGTTGCCTAGCACTAAGGTCTCCGTGGACACGTATCGAAGCTGCAATCTGCCGTTCACGTATAGAAACAGGTATAGTTGCCTAGCACTAAGATCTCCGTGGACACGTATCGAACCTGCAATCTGCCGTTCACGTATAGAAACAGAGGTATAGTTGCCTAGCACTAGCACTAAGGTCTCCGTGGACACGTATTGAAGCTGCAATCTGCCGTTCACGTATAGAAACAGAGGTACAGTTGTCTAGCACTGTCTCCGTGGACACGTATAGAAACACAGGTACAGTTGCCTAGCACTAAGGTCTCCGTGAACACGTATCGAAGCTGCAATCTGCCGTTGACGTATAGAAACAGGTATAGCTGCCTAGCACTAAGATCTCCGTGGACACGTATCGAAGCTGCAATCTGCCGTTCACGTATAGAAACAGAGGTACAGCTGCCTAGCACTAAGGTCTCCGTGGACACGTATTGAAGCTGCAATCTGCCGTTCACGTATAGAAACAGAGGTGCAGTTCCCTAGCACTAAGGTCCCCGTGGATACGTATCGAAGCTGCAATCTGCCGTTCACGTATAGAAACAGAGGTGCAGTTGCCTAGCACTAAGGTCTCCGTGGACACGTATCGAAGCTGCAATCTGACGTTCACGTATAGAAACAGAGGTGCAGTTGCCTAGCACTAAGGTCTCCGTGGACACGTATCGAAGCTGCAATCTCCCGTTCACGTATAGAAACAGAGGTACAGTTGCCTAGCACTAAGGTCTCCGTGGACACGTATCGAAGCTGCAATCTGCTGTTCACGTATAGAAACAGAGGTGCAGTTGCCTAGCACTAAGGTCTCCGTGGACACGTATCGAAGCTGCAATCTGCCGTTCACGTATAGAAACAGAGGTACAGTTGCCTAGCACTAAGGTCTCCGTGGACACGTATCGAAGCTGCAATCTGCCGTTCACGTATAGAAACAGAGGTACAGTTGCCTAGCACTAAGGTCTCCGTGGACACGTATCGAAGCTGCAATCTGCCGTTCACGTATAGAAACAGAGGTGCAGTTGCCTAGCGCTAAGGTCTCCGTGGACACGTATCGAAGCTGCAATCTGCCGTTCACGTATAGAAACAGAGGTGCAGTTGCCTAGCACTAAGGTCTCCGTGGACACGTATCGAAGCTGCAATCTGCCGTTCACGTATAGAAACAGAGGTACAGTTGCCTAGCACTAAGGTCTCCGTGGACACGTATCGAAGCTGCAATCTGCCGTTCACGTATAGAAACAGAGGTACAGTTGCCTAGCACTAAGGTCTCCGTGGACACGTATCGAAGCTGCCATCTGACGTTCACGTATAGAAACACAGGTACAGTTGCTGACTTTTTAAAAACTCAATATTCTTGGTATATAGAGGCTTATTATGAGGTGATACATCCATTTATATGAATTTTCACGATCCACCACTGCACGATTTCTACCATCGCCAATAAAAATGCATTTAAAAGATTTTACCGCTGACGTACATCCGCTCTCAGGCTCTTTTTACACATAGATCAGCCACACACGTTCTCTGTACGTAAGGCTGCACATGGGAAATGACTGTTTGCAGACTTCAGTTATTCCTGATGTTATTAGTGCAAATATTAAAACTGAGTATCGTGTGTAGTGCTTTTGTGTTGTGCCAGTGCATACGTGTTATGTAAAATGTAAAGAATTAAATAAAAATCAGCAGATACTTCCTTTCTAAGGAGTAACACCAACTGTTGAATATAAATTCTCAAAGTGCTACGTTCGTACGACCTCTACCCTCTATATCTTATAGGTGAGTACGAAAGTATGTAGATCGCGTTAAAATACACAACTTATGTCATATACATCTTTATTGTTGAGTGAACCGTTTTCGAGATATTGCTTGTTATTTGCTTAAATTTTCCAATAGTTATTTTCTCAAATGGGAATTCGTTATTCATTTTTTTTTTGTCTTTGATATGCAAAGAGTATTAATCTGTGGCAAAAAGAATGGTACTGCACATAGCAACCAGCTATTAAGAGATATGTATGTGCTTAAAGGCTACTGTTTTTCTATATTCCCCTTGTAAATATATTTTCCCTACATCTACAACAAAATTAGCAATAAAACAGAGTTTGCAAATGTTTATCTCGATTAACATGAACTAGATGGGGAATAAGCGTTTGTAAAAATACTTTGTACAAGAGATGAGAAAAGTCATGTGAGTGTTACACATCAGATTTTTTTTATGTGTTTCAGTGGGTGAATAATAATTAGTTTTGTTGGTATCGTTATCACAGTACTGTTTCACTTGTGAAATCCCGTTCTCTTTGTATTAAAAAAAATGGCTCTAACGATTTTGATGAAAAATATCGTATGTTTAATATAATGTCGTGAGAAATGAAATGTATATCTCGAATTTTCTGGGAATGTCTCCAAAAGTATTCTTCATTGTGAACGTCTTTTTCATAACTGAAAAACCGTAAGAGATAGACAAAATTTTACTACACAAAAAATGTAGATCGCGTTAAAATACACATCTTATGTAATATACATTTTTGTTGTTGAGTGAACCGTTTTCGAGATATTGTTTGTTAATTTTCCAATATTTATTTTCTCAAATGGGACTTCGTTATTCATTTTTTTTTGTCTTTGATATGCAAACAGTATTAATCTGTGGCAAAAAGAATGGTGTTGCACATAGCAACCAGCTATTAAGAGATATGTATGTGCTTAAAGGCTACTGTTTTTCTATATTCCCCTTGTAAATATATTTTCCCCTACATCTACAAGAAAATTAGCAATAAAATAGAGTTTGCAAATGTTTATCTCGATTAACATGAACTAGATGGAGCATAAGCGTTTGTAAAAATACTTTGTACAAGAGTAGAGAACGTCATGTGAGTGTTACACATCAGATTTTTTTTTATACAACAAAATTAGCAATAAAATAGATTTTGCAAATGTTTATCTCGATTAACATGAACTAGATGGGGAATAAGCGTTTGTAAAAATACTTTGTACAAGAGTTGAGAAAGTCATGTGAGTGTTACACATCAGATTTTTTTTTTTTGTTTCAGTGGTATCGTTATCACAGTACTGTTTCACTTGTGAAATCCCGTTCTCTTTGTATTAAAAAATGGCTCTAACGATTTTGATGAAAATATCATATATTTAAGATAATGTCGAGAGAAATGAAATGTATATCTCGAATTTTCTGGGAATGTCTCCAAAAGAATTCTTCATTGTGAACGACTTTTTCATAACTGATAAACCGTAAGAGATAGACAAAAGTTTGCTACACAAAAAATGTAGATCGCGTTAAAATACACAACTTATGCCATATACATTTATTTTGTTGAGTGAACCGTTTTTCGAGATATTGCTTGTTATTTCCTTTAAATTTTCCAATACTTATACTTTTTCTCAAATGCGTTATTCATTTTTACTTTCTCTACTACGTATAGTAAGTAGGGGAAGTATTGCATTCCACCCAAAAATTCGATACCGAGATTTCACTGGAAATACATGTTTTGAGAATCACTGAATCCAGAAAAAAAAAGCATTTTTGGAAACATGTCCGTGTGTGTGTCTGTCTGTGTGTCTGTGTGTCTGTCTGTCTGTGCGTCTGTGTGTCTGTGAACAGCATAACTCAAAAACGAACAGTCGGATAAACACCAAACTTGGTATTTAGGTTCAGTATGCATAACTGGTAAACCATAAGAGATAGCCAAAATTTTACTACACAAAAAATGTAGATCGCGTTAAAATACACAATTTATGTCATATACATTTTTTTTTAGTTGAGTGAACCATTTTCGAGATATTGCTTGTTATTTCCTTAAATTTTCCAATACTTATACTTTTTCTCAAATGCGTTATTCATTTTTACTTTCTCTACTACGTATAGTAAGTAGGGGAAGTATTGCATTCCACCCAAAAATTCGTTACCGAGATTTCACTGGAAATACATGTTTTGAGAATCTCTGAATCCAAAAAAAAAAAAGCATTTTTGGAAACATGTCCGTGTGTGTGTCTGTCTGTGTGTCTGTGTGTCTGTGAACAGCATAACTCAAAAACGAACAGTCGGATAAACACCAAACTTGGTATTTAGGTTCAGTATCTTCCAGAGATGCGACACGAAGGTTTTCAAGAAAATCCCCCCACCCCAGACTACCCTTTACATGGTACATTTTTCGAAAATTTTAATTTTCTCAAAAACGGCTCTAACGATTTTGATTAAAACATCATATGTTTAAGATATTGTCATGTCAAATAAAATGTATATCTCGAATTTTCTGGGAATGTCTCCAAAAATATTCTTCATTGTGAACGACTTTTTTGCATAACTGGTAAACCATAAGAGATAGACAAAATTTTACTACACAAAAAATGTAGATCGCGTTAAAATACACAACTTATGTCATATACGTTTCTTTTGTTGAGTGAACCGTTTTCGAGATATTGCTTGTTATTTCCTTAAATTTTCCAATACTTATACTTTTTCTCAAATTCGTTTATTCATTTTTTTTATGTCCTGAACATGCAAACAGAATGGAATTCGCCACATAGCAACCAGCGTTAAAATATTTGACTATCGCTTAAAAGCTACCAATTAGATTGTACAAGAGTAGAGAAAGTCATGTGAGTGTAACAAATCAGTTTTTTTTATACGCTACTATTTTAGTGTGTGTGTGTGTGTGTGCGCGCGCGCGAGTACGTGCCTAGGAACCGTGCGCCACAAGCCAAAACGACGACGTTATAGAAAAACTTTATCATTTGCCTACCGGCCAGGGACAACCGCTAAAAAACCTGAAAAAAGCTCTAAGAGTATTCTAACGCTTACCGATCTGGAAAACCCTTGAAAACAAGATAGTACACTTTTGAGATATTGCTTGTTATTTCCTTAAATTTTTCAATACTTTTTTACTTTCTCTACTACGTATAGTAAGTAGGGGAAGTATTGCATTCCGCCCAAAAATTCGATACCGAGATTTCACCGGAAATACACGTTTTGAGACCTCCTGAATCAAAAAAAAAAAAAAAAAAAAAAGCATTTTTGGAAACATGTCCGTGTGTGTGTGCCTGTCTGTGTGTCTGTCTGTCTCTCTCTGTGTGTGTGTGTGTGTGTGTGTGTGTGCGCGCCAGTACGTGCCTAGTATCCGTGCGCCGACAAGGTAAAACTTCATCATTTGCCTACCGGGCAGGGACAACCGCTAAAAACCTGAGAAAACCTCCAAAATTAGAAACGCCTTCGTCAACCAGTACAGAAAACGCCTACCAACCAGGGAAAACCTATGAAAAAGCAGAAAGAGCTTGCATTTGTTTACCATCCGCAGAAAACTCCCAAAAAAAAAAAAAAAAAACTAGTCATTTTAAAAAAAAAAAAAGGAAAAAGACGAATAATATAAGTATGGTAGAAACAGCTTGCATTCGTCTACCAACCAGAGAAAACCCCCGAAACACTAGTTATTTAAAATTGCTGATGAGTTCTGGATAGGCTTTTGCAAATGTTGTTGGTAGCAAAACTTGCCTTTTCCATCACCTCCAACATACCCCACTCCCACACCTTTTTTTCTTTCCACCAATCATAAGCTCTCTTATTCTCGCCAATCAGCAACTTTCATTTGTTCCTTTCCACCAATAACATCACTTCTTATTCCCACCAATGACAACTTCACACGTCACTTTCTGTTATACTTTTTATCCCTCGTTCGCCATCTTTCCCCCTCTTTCAGACCCCAACCGCCGCACAGTCAACACCTCGCCGCTCCTTAACCTCAACTTCGTGCCTCCGCCATCTTATTTAGTTCACATTTTTACCACCGCGCCTCTCATCTCTCAACCAGATTGCCTGCAAGAACAGATCTCGTTCATTCGCACCTCGACGGTTGCCTCGGCAGCAGCTACTGCCAACACCTACGTCGTACACGTTTTTGACCGCTTTCGACCGGCTATGAGAACCCTGCTGCTACGTACGCTAGCGACCATCACGATGGTCCAGTACCAGGTTTTTGGTATAGTTAAATTACGCCTCTGCAAAGGGTGTCTGTACCGCTTTAAAAACCTAGGTATATCAGTGCGTAGTGATGTTGGTTGATCTTAAAGCTGGTTAAGCATTTTCAAAAACAGTTTGCTTTTATTTTTCCGTCTCGCGTGCCGCGCTTTTGGTGACGCATCCACACCGGTAACAGGTAAGTAACACACGCATAATTATTTTTCGGACCTGCTTGGCGTAGGAATATATCCTTTCGTGTTTTGGTACTGTAACCTCAAACCTCCTTACCCACCTCTTGCGTCCGCCATCTTGTTTAGTTCTCACCGCATCTCCTTGTCGCAGACCCTCCGCCATTTTTAGTTCCCGCTATTTTAACCTCAAAATCTACTCTTCTAACCTCTTGCTACCGCCATCTTCTTTTAGTTCCCATTCTCACCACCGCGTCTCCTTACCCCCACCTCTTGCGACCGCCATGTTCACCACTAACCTCCAAATTTCCTCGTCCTTAAACCTCTTGTCTCAACCACCTTGTTTAGTTCCCATTTTCGCCACCGCATCTCATATCGCCCCATCTCTCTATCCACTCAAGAAAACTACCATCCAACGTTCAAAAAATTGCTGATCAGTTCACGACAGGCTTTTGCAAATCTTGTTGCTAGCAAAACTTACCTTTCCCATCACCTCCAACATACCCCACTCCTTTTTCTTTCCACCAATCATAACCTCTCTTATTCTTACCAATCAACAACTTTCATTTGCTCCTTTCCACCAATAAAATCACTTCTTATTCCCACCAATCACAACTTCACACGTCACTTTCTGTTACACTATTTATCCCTCGCTCCCCATCTTTTCCCTCTTTCAGTCCCGACCTCCGCACAGACAACACCTCGCCGCTGCTCACATCTCCGAACCAAATTGCCGGCGAGAACAGATCTTGTTTATTCACACCTCGACCGTTGACTCGACAGCAGCTACTGTCAACACCTACGTCGTACTTGTTTTTGACCGCTTTCGACCGGCTATGAGAACCCTGCTCCTACGTACGCTAGCGACCATCACGATGGTCCAGTACCAGGTTTTTGGTATAGTTAAATTACGCCTCTGCAAAGGGTGTCTGTACCGCTTTAAAAACCTAGGTATATCAGTGCGTAGTGATGTTGGTTGATCTTAAAGCTGGTTAAGCATTTTCAAAAACAGTTTGCTTTTATTTTTCCGCCTCGCGTGCCGCGCTTTTGGTGACGCATCCACACCGGTAACAGGTAAGTACCACACGCATAATTATTTTTCGGACCTGCTTGGCGTAGGAATATATCCTTTCGTGTTTTCGTACTGTAACCTCAAATCTCCTTACCCTCCTCTTGCGACCGCCATCTTGTTTAGTTCTCACCGCATCTCCTTGTCGCAGACCCTCCGCCATTTTTAGTTCCCACTATTTTAACCTCAAAATCTACTCTTCTAAAACTCTTGCTACCCCCATCTTCTTTTAGTTCCCATTCTCACCACTGCGTCTCCTTACCCCCACCTCTTGCGACAGCCGTGTTCACCACTAACCTCCAAATTTCCTCGTCCTTAAACCTCTTGTCTCAACAACCTTGTCTAGTTCCCATTTTCGCCACCGCATCTCATATCGCCCCCATCTCTCTATCCACTCAAGAAAACTACCATCCGACGTTCAAAAATTGCTGATCAGTTCAAGACAGGCTTTTGCAAATCTTGCTGCTAGCAAAACTCACCTTTCCCATCACCTCCAACATACCCCACTCCCACACCTTTTTCTTTCCACCAATCATAATCCCTCTTATTCTTACCAATCAACAACTCTCATTTGCTCCTTTCCACCAATAAAATCACTTCTTATTCCCACCAATCACAACTTCACACGTCACTTTCTGTTACACTTTTTATCCCTCGCTACCCATCTTTTCCCCCATTTCAGTACCGACCTCCGCACACACAACACCTCGCCACCCAGCTCCTCTCCATCACGCGACCTCCATACTCCTCCATCTCCCTTCCTCCATCTCCCACCCCAAATTAACGAACCAATCAAAACACTCCACGTCACTTCCTCAATTCTTTCAACTCGTCCCGGATGAGCCAACCGATTTAACGATAATCCTAACGCTCAGGGCGCTTTTCAAACTTACCGCCGCCGCCGTCGCACGCAGCGACACTAGCGACACTAGCGCCCCTAGCGGCAGGATTATCGTTAAAACAATTGGCTCATCCGGGACTATTACTACTCTCGTATCTTAGTTTTCGTTATTTTGTATAAAACATGGACACATTTCACGCCAAACTGGCAGGAGAGGCTTTAGAAACAAATCAATATTATGTGAGCAAATACAGGGGAGATGAACGTAAATACATGAGAGAAAATAAGGTCAGAGCGGTGTTTTATAAGCAGGGCGCGGATTTTGATGACTAATTTTTTTTTAAAATGACTACATTTGCTTTAAAATGACTTTTTAATTACAAAAAATTATCTAAAATGAGATTTATTTGATTTACTAAAATTAGTGTACAGAAAGTTATAAATTAATTTATATATTGTTATAACTCCTATACAAGAAGAAAAAATAAGTAAAAGAGCAGTGAAAATGTTCTTCTTCAAAGAATCTGAAAAGAAAAGAAAATTTTCTTACTTTCCTTTTCAGATTCTTCAAACAAGTAAGAACATTATTTTCTTTGCTTTTCAGATTCTCCAAACAAGAACATAGAACAAATATATTTTCAATTAATTTTCTAACTTATTGTGTTTTTGAACAGGTCTTACAAAAGTGTAGCATTAACTCTTTTGAGAACTCGGAATATGCAATGTTTATTGCGAATGAAGAGGATTTCACAGTCCATGTCATACATAAATAAGAGCAATATAAGAGCAATACGCACTTATTAAGCAAAAAAGGGAAAACTGACCTCCTCATCCCTAATTTTGGACATGAATTCATAACAGTAGTTATACCTGTTTCCCTGACAATAACATCTCTCCACCCACAGGCAACTCTTTACAGACCAACCAATAATCTTTATATACTCTATACTTATGCAAGGAAATTACCAAATAAAGCGGCAAAGGACAAATAAATTACAAATTAACGATGTAATATCGACAAAAAGATTATCCAAAATAGAAAACTTGAAACTGTCAAAATGACCTAATATATATATATATATATATATATATATATATTTCTTAATATGGGACCCATGATAAGGATTTATGTACACTTAAGCAATACCTTTATTGCAAGAATTAAAAGATGGTATGTCATCAGAATCCGGATCATGCTTATATGATACTTGGTCTTCAAATAGCTTCTGCTCACAATAATATACTGTTTAATACGCATTCCTGAGGAATATAAAGAACTTACTTTTTGGCAGGTAGGCCGACTCATAACATGAAAACAGATGTAATGCGGGCCAAAGGTATTCTTCCCTGAAAATGGCAAGCTTTTCCAGGTATATAATCCTCTACAGAACCACAGTGAATGGAAAAAGGTTGTTAAACTTTGGCTGTAAGAGCAAACAGCATTTCCTTTGAAATAATTATGCCGCTCAACTGCGTAAAAGGCAACAGATATTAATCTGAGCTTCTCTTCGCTTTAAAAGTCACGCACAAGTGCAATAAATCAAGATGTACTCATATATCGGAAGGGAATATATGCTTCAATGTTGGCGGAAACTTCACAACTTAACAACAGATGTACGAAAGTCCTTATCACTCAGTCATATACCCCCCCACTTCAACAAATAAGTTGCACACACATATTTAAACTAGAATCTTGAATATAGATTCAGTTTTCTCGGCTTTGGTGAAGTGTTTAAGTCGGTGTGCAATGAGTGAGAACGTTAAGAGTAGAATATATTGTGCTGTAGCACAATACCGTAATTACGGTTTTAAAACGGTTGGTGTGAATTATCACACATTTCCAAAAAATGAGCAGTTAAAACGCGTGTGAGTGTCTCGCTGTAAGCGTACTGACAAATTTAACGCTGATAATTCACGTGTATGTTGAGTGCACTTTCTTCCTAGTGACTATAAACGGGATTTGAAGAGTGAACTTTTAGGTTTGCCGGTTAAGAAAATTCTGCTCCCAGATGCAATTCCGTAGCAGTTCATTCCCGATTGGCATGGATATGCACTTAGTGAAGGTCCAAGTACAAGTGGAATGTTGCAGGTATGTCTTTTTAATTTTTACATCCTGTAACAAAATAATGTATTCTGGAATTATTGTTTTCATTTCTTACGGTAAAAAAATACACCAGCATATCCATTTAGCAATTCCTTTAGAGTAGTTGTAAATTTTCCTTTAGTACTAAAGTAATGTATGTATGAATCTCTTGTAGCGCCTACAGTTTACGTTGAAGTACTGGATGTGTTCCAGTAGTTTTGTTTATACGTAAATATATTACTAATGTAATGCAGTTTCCATTCGCTTTGCTTTATGGTTAGCCCACAATGTTTGTAGAATGCTCTGAAATAGTACACCTTTTAAAAAAACTGGAAGAATGCTAATATTAAACAATTGGGAGTTAATCGGGAGGAATTTAGTGTGTTCACTGCGCTGTGTATGTATTCCGCGCGCTCGTCTTCACTCTCACTTACGTCACAGGCGGGCAGCCAATGGCAGCTCCCACCCCGGAGTGGCTCACCTTAGTTATCTAGCCACATTGGTAAAACCCCACGTCTTCATATAAATCTAAACACCAAGTTCTCTGTCCTCTTGCCGTTAGCGAGTTACGTTCCCCCATGTGCATGTTGGGGTGATCGAAATTTAATCATTTGTTGGAAATATTTTGGCCCCAGCATGTAACAATATGCTTAAGACATTATCCTAACCAAATCTGTATATATATTGAACTTTCTCGAATAGCGTAAGAAATCCTCTTCATTCTGAAGTAATTCTGTGTATTTTTTAGCTGGTAAACAGTAAGAGAATGACAAAGCTAACTTCACAAAAATGTAAGCACCTTAAAACAGAATCTTATTTTAAATAAATTTTTCAGAGCATGAATCATTTCTGAGCTATTCGTTGTTATTGATAGAAATTTTCCAATGCTGTATACTTTTTTGAAGTACTAAGTCGCCAGTCGTTTGTTTCTGTTGGGAGTTCCAAGATTAGAATGTGGAAGACAGCGCTTTGCGACCCGCTTTTGAAAGAGACGACTGTCGTTTCATCCTCCTGTATTGCTCTTGTACCCACAAATGTGTAACCTGAAGGAGAAACAAGAAAAAAACTTTGCTAAGAAATGTTTGTAGAAGAACGGGTATAGAAAGTCATGCAAATGTAAAACATCGGGTTTTCTGTTTATATCTGGTTGTTACTATAGGTTACATCACAACCAAAATACTGGAAGTTTGACACTTGTTCTAAAATGCTGCCTTCTGTTAAATCTTTACTTCTTACGGATATCTACCCTAATTCAATTATTACTTTCTCTACCACGTACATAGTAGGTAGAGAAGTTATTACCTTCGGTCCGAGACTTCACCGGAAATACGTGTTTTGAGGCCTCCTAAATCCAAAAATAAGCATTTTTATAAAAAGTTCCGTGTGTATGTCTGTGAAAGCATAACTCAAAAAAGAAAATTGAGATAAACACCAAACTTGGATTTAGGTTCAGTACGTTCCAAAGATGCGACACAAAGATTTCAAGAAAATCCCCCACCCCAAACTACCGATGCATTTTCGAAATTTCAGATTTTCTAGAAAATGGCTCTAAAGATTTTGAGTAAAATAGTACCATATATTAAAGTTATTTACATGACAAATAGAATGTATATCTTGAATATTCTGGGAATAGCCTGTGAAGTCCCCTTCATCTGGAATGAATTTGTGTATAATCTTGTGTAACTGTGAAAGTTAAGCGATAAACTAAAACGTGCTACACAAAAGAATGCAGATCTCCTTAAAACGCACAATTCATTTCAAATCCAAGTCATTTCCGAGGGATGCGGGACCGAAGCCTCTCGCGGTCAGAAAAATAGCCCCGAAGCCTCCCGGACCTTTAAAGGTCCCTAATTACATAGCGCTAAGCCTCCATAAAGTAGGTAGCAGTTCCAGTCCCTGATTACATACGCCCAAAGCCTCCCGGTCGAAACAGGTAACAGTTCCAGTTTGGTGTTTATAACATTTGATGAAGTATTACATACGGGTGGAAAATGTTACATTTTTTGCGTGTATGATTAATAACAAACGAAACACGACTGTAGTACCAAAAGAAAATCAACCTCTAATGCTTAAATTTGAATTAGTGCTTCTAGTTAGTTTAGCGTTACCCAGGGTGCACCACGAGGAGGCGAACTGGCTCGCACCCCAAAAGATTCCACATTTATCAGCTTCGTCATTATTTCTTTGTTTTCTGTAATTTACTCACAATGGATCCGCATTTAGATAATTCGTTATTTTGACATTGTAAACCTATATCACATAGTAATATGTATTTTTGTCTTTAAAATAAGCGGTATATTTCCCTTTGGATTTTATTTCCATATATTTCCAGGTTTGTTCTATAAGAGATCGACTTCACGTATTCTTGAAATTTTTCCAAATTTGAAATTTTCTACTTGCTGCATCACGAGTTTTAAATATGGATAAGACCTTTCCTTTTTTCACTTGTTGATGAATTAATTGCAATTTTAGTATCCAGCTGAATTTCTTTCAGTAGTTCAAGAAATCTATACAGCTCTGGGCTGCAGGAGTAAAATTGATTGTATTTGTTGTGGAAACTTTCGCAAGCGTTGGTAGTTCTTTGTCTATTGCAACTTACTTCTGCCCACATGGAAGGAGGAAAGAGTGCATTTTCGTTGATGCAAGTTTCCACTAAATAGTCGCAAAACATCTGTAGTTTTTTCGAGACAGGCATCACTTCATCACCCATGAAGTCTTCAGCAAAACAGTCGCCAACTATATCAGGATCCAGCATTGGCAAACCAAATGTGTAGTTCAGAAATTTTCCTATTTCATTTCTGCAATAGTGCAAGTCACAAGTTTTGTATCTTTCGCCACCAGCTTTGTGTTAGATGAAATTTACATCCTTGAATTTTAACATCAGTCCACACTTCTCTTCCAGCATCCATGATGCTTTCTTAAAAGTCAGAAAATATTGCTGATGGAGAGAATTTCAGACCTAACTTATTACATTTATCAACAACTGTGGAAAATACCTGCTGATATAAGTTTTCTTGTCCTTCAACAAAGAAAATACCATTGGAATGTGATATCCATTAACGAGCCCATGGTTTGTAAATAGCTGGCAAAAAAACCTTGTGGAATACTTGAAAGTTCCATCAACATATATTGTGTCACACTGGTTGAGTACTCTGAGGTTTCCGGATTCACAAAATGTTACAACGTTCTTCGCAGCATCATTGTGTAGCAACAACTCGGCTCCATTTACAGTTTTCACATTTAATGTGTTCAGAACATCATGAACCTCCTCTATACTTGTGGGTAATTTTGGCAGAATTTTCCGCCTAGCTTTGTATATACTTGTGTAAACTGTGGACAACTCCAGTGGTTTCTTCTTCCGTGTTTTCTCTCTTCAGTTGCTGGTATATTAGTTTTGATGGCCTTTCACATATGTCTTCCGTAGCTTTTCTCTTCAGATCACAAAGCACTTTCTGTCTCTGAATGTTGTCACTAAGTGATGCCGCGTGGTTATGTTCCTCTTGAATATCCAGGACATCTATTTCTTCAATGAAAATAGTTTTAATAAAACTTTCAACTTTTAACATTACACGTCCATCGCGCTACCCCACTTTTTAAACACTTCTGGAATCCGAAAGTGTGACCGTTCAGAAGTAGACTTTTCCTTTCTGTCCTACTCACCGTAATTTGAGTCTTGTCGGAAATCATGTTAACTGTGAACTAATTTGCCGTACACTGAAAGAAGTCAAGGGAAAAATTAGGTATACCCATTCCACCCCACCTGCTGGATAATTACACCGGTTTCGCAGGAGGCTTGGGGATTGTTGCCTGCTAAGCTTACCTGGGTACCGGAGGCTTCGGTTCTGCGCTCTTTCTAAGGTTCGAATTGTTCATTACTTGGCCAATCTCTTGAAATTCTATCAACATTCAGTTTTTTTTTTGTTTTTTTTTTGCGATTGCATGGAAGTTGTATGGACTTCTAGAGCAGCATATAGCGTCCAGTTCTTAAACATTTGACTATCGCTGTTCCCTTTATCTACTGGATGAGCATAGAGCAGAACAGGTTTCGTGGCTCTTAGCCGGCCGGGGGTGCTGCTTGCTATGCGAGCTGAGCGGGTGATAACACGTCCCAGTATGTATACTACGGTTTGTCGCGTACGTTATTTCTAACATAGAAACAAAAAGTAAACACTTAAAAATAAAAGTACTCTTGTATATTGAGTCAGAAGATGTTGGAAGTGGCTCCCTTCGTTGTTAAAGCAATTCTGGCGCTTGATTAGAAAATTGGTCATTACACGCCGCAGCTCCCTCTGAGAAATGCCAACAGTTTCTTGACGAATGCTATTTTTAAGTTTCCCTATACCTTGTGGGTTTGTTTTGTAAACTTTCTTTTAATCCCCAGAGATAAAAGCCGTAAGAGTTTAAATCGGAGGGAACGCGGGGACCCTATATTAGTGATAACTATCTTCAAACACTTCATGGATTTTCTGCAAGAAGTTGACTGTATGTGTTCTCGCACAGTCCTGCTGGAAAGTTACATTATCTCTTTCCCTCTCAGTTAATTCGCAACAAATGGCCGTAAAATATTTTGTCTATATCTAACACTTGTTTCCACAAAAAAATTGCCTATTCTATCGCTGCTAATGGTGCATCACACACCTATTTTTTATCATATAGGAGCTCCTGGTGAAGGAGGTTAGGCTTTTCAGCGCTTCATTAGCGATTGTTTTAGGTATTAATATATCCACTTAGGTGGAATCACGATTCGTCCGAAAAGATAATCATATACCCGATTCAAAACCCATTCATAAAATCGCAACCCTAATGTATGGTTACCCGATTTAAGTTGTTGCACTAGAGTAATTTTATAAGCTTTAACTAGAGTAACTTTGGGGCCATTTGAACGGAGCCATAAGAAATTTCCATTTACTGGGAAAGCCGTCGAAGTGATTTTTCTAGAAGATCTTTCCGGATCGTGTCCATTGTTATCCAGAATTTCTTCTGTGATTACTGTACATGTTTTCTTATCAAAATGACTTCCCGTTTAACTAATTTGTTTACTAATCTATGGATCCTAGTACGATGGAACTTGAACTTCAGGAAATCTCGCTTGAAATAATCTCCTTACGGCACTCGCCGATTCTGTACGGATGTACGAATCGTAGATGAATAGTTTTTGGGGAACAGAATATCGGTACCCTAAGAGTCATTTCACTTAATACTCGCTGTATTGTGTCAACTAACAAACATGTGCCAGTTTGCAAGAATTCAACTCGCCTAGCGCTTCACCGCCGGCCGTCTAAGAGTCGTGAAACCTGTTTTGCTCTATGCTGATCATTTAGTATAACGAAATGTGTAATGTAGCTGTTTCTACAAAGGTTTAGTTGGATTAAAATGTCGTAGATAGAAAAATAGGTGTTAGCAAGAATAGTTTGCATAAACCAACCAATAAACCTTATAGGGCCGAGAAAGTCATGCGAATGTACCAAATCAGATGCATTTTTATCCTATTCCTAGAGATTTTCATATTTCTTCCATATTTTATTCAACTAGTATGTGCTTTCGTAGCCTATTCTCGTTATCAAAAATTAAAACTCCATCATCTGCATGAAAATTCATTCTCCATTCTTAGATATTCTATATTAAAAGGAATTAGGGATATGCTACATTCCTGTTACTATGAGACTGGTAAGAAATTAGCGTTATACATAATACTCCCAACTCAGGGGATCAGAGACTTCTATAGTCCGTACGGGCTCGGGCCAAGATCTCGGGCTTAGACCCGGCCCGGACGACGGGCCGTTTTCCGGTTTAATTTGAAAAATGCTTTGTCAACCACGGGTCGGGCTTAGGCTTGAAAATAAAGACAATCAATTAGTTTTATCAGATTCAGGATAATATGCATTTTATATGCTATGTAAATATCTAAACATTTGGTATGTTAATGAAAATCACTAGCGCCATTTTTGACAAAATAAAAAAATAACGTCATTTTTTACAATTAAACCGAAAGTAAAAACAAATTCTTATGTGATACATTCACATGACATTCTCTACCTCTATCTTTATTAGTGGGTATACAAACTATTATGACTAAGGCTTATTTTTATATCTACTATATTTAATCTAAATAAACCTTTGCAAAGATAGCTACATTACACATTTAGTTTTAAATACAAAGAGAACAGCGATAGTCAATGTTTTTAAGAACTGCACGCTATGTGCTGACCTTAAAATTCCACACTATTTCCATGCCATCGCGAGAAACAACTAAAAATCGCATGGACTTGCATATGCCGCAAAAAGCTTAGTTTAAGCAAATTGTTGTGTTTTAAACAGATCCACATTTTTTGTGTGGTACATTTTCGTCCATCGCTTAAAGTTTATAAGTTATACAAGATTATACAAAATTCCTTCCGAATAAAAAACTACCTAGGCTATTTCCAGAAAATTTAAGATATACATTTTATTTGACATGTAAATATCTTTAAAGTATAGTATTTTAATCAAAATCGTTAGGCTCATTTTTAGACAACAATTCTTTCCAAAAATGTTCCATGTAAAGGGTAGTTTGGGGTGGAGCTTTTTCTTGAAAATCTGGTGCCACTTCCTTGGAAGATACAAACTTCGATTATAGTTTAGTATTTATCCGACTTTTCGTTTTTGAGTTATGCTGTTCACAGATACTCAAGACACGCACACAGACATGTTTCCAAAAATGCCTTATTTGGATCACGGCGCCTCAAAACATGTATTTTCGGTGAAATCGCGGTATCGAACTTGTGGGTGTATGTATTCTTGCTGTATGTATTAGAGAGAGTAAAAATAATTGCTTACATTTTTGGTCCACGATGTTTAGATTCCATGAATAGCATAATTATCGTAATATACACACATTCTTCTCAGCAGCCAGAGAAACAATAATAAATAAATGCTCACTTCGGGCAATTTAGGATAACTGCTACAACACGGCAGCTGTAAACTTCGCCTCCCTCTGTCCGTGTACTCCCAGCATCCTTGGCAGAATGCATTAATATGGGTGGTATGTGGTCGACAAGTCAGTGTGCCGTCAACATGCCGCCTACTACATGAAGATTCTAGGACCTGAGACGCCACTGTTTCTGTAAAGTGGGTCCTTTATTGGTACCAGGACCTGAGTAAATCCCTTACCAGGCCTCTTTCGTCTTCTCCACTTCATGGATTAGGCTACTGCCTGTTCATCTGTAGTGTCTCGTTCCATCTCCTCGGCCTTCCCACTTCTCTCTTTCCTTTAGGGGCACAGTGGAAAGCTAGTTTTGCTAGTAAGGTATCTTCATCCTCCTAACATGTTCTGATAAGTGCTGACATTGGCTCATCCAGTTCTGTACCTATTCATTCCTGAGTTAACAGCATCTACTTCTAATTCTTTTCTTATTTCCTCATTCCTAATTGTCTTCTCTTTACAACCTTTCGTTTTCCTCAAATTTCATCTCACCACTGTGTATTCTACTTATTGTCCTTCGTGTAGGTAGCCAGCTTTCACAACTATAAAGTAATGTAGGGGTTGGCAAAGTGTTATCAAATATCATCTTTGTTTCGGGCCTTGTTTTACTCTTTAAGGTATTGTGTATTGTTCCATAAATTGTTTACAATAATATATATAATATCCGATTTTACAATGTGCAAAAATTTTTCCGGCACCCAAGACTTCAGTTTTTACCATCCTAATATCACTTTTCTCCATTCTTGTCTATTGGACCATAAATCTTTCCCAATTTCCCGAATCCATTATTACTCCTCCATGTCTTTTGGCATAGACTCCATTATTCTTTTGAATAATCTTTCATCTTTCTGTTAGCATGTCGGGACGGGTAGGGCCTAAGAATTTCTGCTGGTACAGGCCTCTTAACAGCCAAGGAGCCCCATCTACCTAATTCCTTCATTCATAGTTCAAATCAAACTACAAGGGAATAAAATCGTATCTCGCACACTCTGGGGTTCACGCATCCTGGGTTAAATACCACCGCTCCAGCATGTGATATGTTTATGCATCATATGCAATAGAATGCCTCTTTTTGCAAGCCTCAATGAAAGAGCTAAAAACGATGATGTTACTTCTTTGTTTGGTTTTGCAAAGCTACACACATGTTTGTGTGTTCGCGTAGCTGATAGCTTCAGTCTTTTCTACTTTTTTCATTTCTCACAAATGCAATTGTTTTATCAGTATTGTTGTCAGTGTCGCATTCATGACCATCGAGGCTGAAAGTCGATATGTTTGGATATGATAACCTAGCGTACATCTGCATAAAAATAACATATTTGGAAAACCAAGAAAAATAACCGGTATACAAATGATAAAATTAATGGACCAACACTAAGCCCCATGTGTATTTCATAGCTCTTTTTGGTTGACATCAGAATTACGGATACTACCATAAAAGAAACATTTTTGTTTTCTCTTGAAAAACATATCTATCCTGATCAACATAATGTTTTTGTCAGTTTTTAGTTTTTGCATCTACTCTAACAAAAATATTGTTATATATGCTTTAAGTCCCTTAACTACAGAGGCCTTATTGCAACAAACATGAATGAAGTATACGGAGTGTACATGACAATTTCTGTTTGGAAGTCACAATACACATTAAAGATACAATATTGTTCATTACATTTGATAGCACATAACTCAGAGGACAGTTGTGTAACCCTATTTGGAATGTAGTAAACATTTGGTTATTGCGTGTCTGATGGTCTGTCTTGTGTTGCAGCGGGTACGTTGCGAAGGTTCATTCTTGGTGACTAATTGTTTATTTTATGAATTAAAATCCTGTGGTAAAATTTCGCTATGCCCAACTGTTTTATTAACTTCTCTACTATGTATAGTAAGTAGGAGAAGTATTATTTTCCACCTATAAAGTTGTATATTGAGATTTCACCGGAAATATTATGTTTTAATACTCCCTAAATCCAAAAAAAAAGCATTTTAGAAAAAGGTCCGTGTGTGTGTCTGTGGATAGCATAACTCAAAAACGAGAAGTCGGATAAGTACAAAACTTGGTATTTAAGTTCAATATCCTGCAAGAATGAGAAGATTTTCAAGAAAATCCCACATCTGCAACTACTCTTTACCTGAGCTTTTTCGAAAAGTTTCGTTTCCTAAAAAACGTCTAACGATTTTATTAAAATACCATATATTACAGATATTTAAAAGGAAATAAAATGTGTATCTTGAATTTTCAAAAGTAGCCTGTGAAGTTCACTTCATTTGGAAGAAATTTTGTACAATCTTGTATAACTGGTGAACGTTAAGCGACAGACGAAAGCATACTACACAAAAAACTGTAGATCTCTTTAAAACACAAGATTTATTTAAAATAAGTTATTTTATGGCATTAGTCGTTTCTGAGATATCGATTTATTAAAGATTCGAATTGTTAGTTTCTTGGTCATTCTCTTAAATACTTTCAGCCTTCAGTTTTTTCTTGCGATTGCTTAAAAGTTGGACAGTGTGGAATTTTAAGACAGCGTATATCGTCCAGTTCTTAAACATTTGACTATCGTTGTACCCTTTACATCTATAGCGAAATGTGTAATGTAGCTATTTCTTACAAAGATTTATTTCGATTAAAATACAGTAGAAGAAAAAAAGCTTGAGTAAAAATAATTTGTATATCTACTAATAAAAGATAGAGGGTAGTAAAGGTCATGTGAATGTATCAGATATATTTCCATATTTCCTTTATGGTACATTTTGGTGCCTCTAATTATTTAAGTGAGGCATTGGAAATATTTATAAGGTTCCCTTAAAGAGAAAGACTAAATACTAATCAATCATAGCTGACTAGCATAATCTATGAGGCATATGCTAACTGGGAATACTTGGTGTTTCTGAAATTACTTAAGACGCAGTTTGAAGTTTACTGATAAAGCAGCAGACTATACACACGATAATTTAAAGTGTCCATGTTCTTCTTCTTTAACGGGTTGCCCTACTCTATGTATGACTTACACCCCCAAGAACACAAATCTATCCTTGGATTCCTAGCCTGGGAAGCAGCAAGCAAACTCTTGGATCATAGCACATCCAGGATGGGTGATCAGCCCAAACGTTTCCATATTTTTATGAGAAAAACACATGTGATTAGCAGGCAGAGTGGTTTTAGTAAGTAAACAAAGCAATCGTATTAGTT
Organism: Deroplatys truncata; assembly: GCA_030765065.1. Lineage (NCBI taxonomy): Eukaryota > Metazoa > Arthropoda > Insecta > Mantodea > Mantidae > Deroplatys > Deroplatys truncata. Next base: position 262,830,658 of record CM060975.1, read on the forward strand.
CACGGAGTATAATTCTTGTAACGGACACTTTCCTCCCCAACCCAACACACGGTTTCGTTGTGAGTGTTCCATTTATTCGATGCATATATAGACTAGTGGAGAACTGTGACAATATGTCTCATGTAAAGAAAAGTTCATATATACCTAAAAATATCCCATTAGCATCGTTTGTAACGGAATTTGGCATAGAACTCTTCAGCACAAATGACGAAACCATCAGATGTAACATTAGAGCTCAAAGAACGTTTAAAACTTCATGTTAAACAATCTGTGATTCAATGAAACACAAGAAACATGTGACTTTATTAGAAAGGGATAATGGTGAAAGTGAACTTTCAACCTCCTCAGCTCCAAACTATGGATCAGAATTTTTCGACGACCTGTACCATACGCTAATAAAAGCAAGTGTTGCTTTAAAAACATGTACACCTTCCGATGTAAAAGAAACGACAATGTAATTCAGGTTTATGTGTATCAATGTCTTAACTAAATCACGAGGTAAGTTTATTGTACCCCATCAACAGCTAAACATACTTTTCTTTCCCTTGCCTGTATCGAACCAGAGTGTACTGCCTTCAAACTGTACATCATATTTGTTTACAGAGAATACTGCAAGCTCACAAGCGCACCCCACCTTCTCTCGCCACTAACCCTCGCTGTATTCCACACTGGATGGTTTACTCACTAAAACCCCTCCGTCAAGCGATTAGATACAGTTCATTTAATGAAATCCTAACTCATAGCGCATACAAGGAAGAGGGGCAGCTCGCGCACTGCGGTCTACGGGAGATCTACTGCGGCTACCACTCTCCAGGAGGAAAGGGATAAAGTGAAGAAACCACACAGGAGGCTACATGCCACAGACACTCGGAAATCTCCAAAATGTTCCAGGTCCGAAAACCCGTCCCACTACTGGAGCTATCCAGAGAGGACAAGAACGACCCTTCCAACCAAGCACTGTAATATAGTCACATATGATGTTGAGGGATGCTAATAAACCTGTTATAATTCGGGCATTTCTTTATTTTTGGAATGAATCATATAAATTATATTTCTTAGCTGATAGTTGATAGATTCGTATTTCTACTGCATTCTTGGTTTGTTGAGCTTAGTAGTTTACATTATGTAACAGGATACGATGGTTTACCACTTCCTATGAGAAATCCTATAGGTTTTACCATGACATCAGTTTCCGTGAGAGTACGTGCAGGTTTGCAGAAACACGGCTGCACCCTCGACTGTCATGCGTCACTAGGAATGTTCGAGAACAATTTGAATACTCGACGCTGATTTGTTGCTAGGGAATAAGCCTTAGGCGGTGGTTCGCCTTATTTGGCATAACTTCGGTATAATGATGGAGGCCCCGCGGGCGGTGAGGGCCTATATAACGAGCCATAGAGCCCAGTTGTGCGGAACACTTTTTGCGACCCAAGCTAGGCCAGTCGCTCTCGCCGCCACTCCAACACCCACCCTCAAACTCGTGTGACACGTTTCTAGGGTAAGACCCGCAAGGGTAAAGACGTTATGTATTTAGAAAATATATTTGTACACATGTTTGGTCTCTAAGAGGCGAGCTTTATAGTAATGGGACATTGATAAGTTCAGATTGCTAATGTTCAATAATAGATGGATCAGTAAATTACATTAAGGGTTGTCTTTACCATCTACCCTCTAGTTATGCTCCCAGTCTGAACTCTAATTGCGACAATATCCACTGGGAGTACTCTTTTCTAGGAGCAAGCATCCGTGTCATCTGTCTGGCACCGCCTCACGCCACAAAACCTAGAAGTACACAAAGCAAGAGAAGGAAACGAAAGGAAAGAAAAATGAAATCGTGGTAAAGGAGAAACCACCCAAGGATTCAACTACCGACCAGAGAAAACCACGAAAATCCGAAGGTCAGAGTAGGCGGTACACAGGTATCAAAGGTGGGACCTCCCGAAAGCGCGTCTTGCACGTTACCGCAGAGCCACCTCGCTCGGCAATCCTAACACATAGTAACACATAAGCCATCGCAGTTCTATCTCAGCCACGCCCCGCATGTCCGCGCGGTTCCACACACAACTCATAGTAACAGTGAAACTGATGTGCAGGATCGGTTTGAGATGTCAGGAAAGTAAAACTTTATACATAAGAGATTAATGCACACATCTCTAGGAAGTTTCCTGATTTAAGCTAAAAGGATGGAAGTTAAGCGATGTTTCAACTTCATCCTTGTGGCATAGCAGCGCTATCGTGCATTGGAGACAAAATGGTGGTCATGTCTCACCAGCGCGATGAATGTGTCATATGGTATGTGAACTTTTCACAGCTAATACGGACCCAGCAGACGTCAGTATGCCCTATTGGAGGAATGATAATACAATACCTTAAGATGCTTAAATACCATATTCAGTAAAAGCAAACTTTGATGCAGCGTAATTATGAAGCTCGTGTCAAATTTGCTGCCATGATGTGTTAGAGGCAGGAAGCAAACGATCAGTGGTTAAATCGATGGATGTTCAAAGGACAAAGCCACATTTCATGTGAGTGGCCGAGTCAACAAGCATAACTGCATTATTTGGAGAACTGAGAACCCACATGTCTCATGACACATTTCACATACCAACTACACAATGAGCACGCTGTGTGGCGTGACAACCATTTTGTCTCATTTGCACAATAGCCATGTCACACTGATGAAACATCATTTATTGTTAACTTCCATCCTTTCTGCTTATATTGCAGCAAACGTCTCAGAGATGTGTGGATTAAGCTCTTATATAACATTTTAATTTTCTGACATGTCAAACGGATCATCCTGTATTTTCATCGCCACAGGAAGTCCCATTCATAAGGGGAGGTGAACATTGGAACACATTAGGTTTTTTATTTATTTGTTTCTTTATCTTTTTACCTCTTGTTTCACATTTCAATTTAAGTGGACTCTTATGTTCTGACCTGACACCTCTCGGAATAGTTTCCATGGCTGTACATAAGTCCCAGATGTACAGGGTCAAAATCAATTCCATTGCCTATCTAAAGTAATTTATCCGGTTCAGCATCTCACGTGCAATGCTACGAAAGATTTTTCGTGAAGCGTGTAGCTGCACGGTCGCCAAGTGGAACGTGGCTGTGAGATAAATGTGATGTTTTACTATGTTAAAGCTTTCATTCAGTACATTGGTTCGAAGCTAATATCTGTTTTTTCTCGAACAATGTATACAAACTTAATTATTCTGTGTGTTAGCCTTGTCCAGTTATATAAGGAATGTTATCTCGCTCAAGCAACCACCGGTTTGCCAAGAGCAAACATGTTTAGGTGCTGGGGAAATCCGTTGACTATGTAAGCCAGCGTTCTCGCAGGAGGAATCCTCATACTTCGCCGGATCTATGCAGCATGGGATTTAAGAGGAAAGAGCCCCTCCCCTCTTCCAAAGCAGCCTCACCGCAGGAGACTAAACTAAAGAATAGGCCACTGAAGGAGCTGCATCTGCCGCAGCAGCTGACGCCGCTACACCGGCTGCCGCTCAAGTCGGCACAGCATCTTCTTAACCGGAGCCGCACTCCAGAGTTACTCCGTCAGCCTCACCTTCTCGGCTACAACCCACTTCAGCAACCACCACGAGGCCACCAACGCAGGAGCGCTTTGACGCCTGGGTGGACGCTTCGACACCCAAATGTCGCTAGGACGCTTTTAGTGCCGTGGTCTGTGAGTTCCAACACCACCTACCAGAAAGGATCCCCAGGTGGACGCGCTACATCTCTGGCCCTCACTAGTCAGTGCCTCCAGGATCACCTCCGTCAAAGGCCTACTCCGCTGCTGCGCCTGGCCTTTCTCGACCGGGCGCATTACACCGCTGCACTAACGACTGGCCTAGCTCTCTTGGGGCAGTCGTACAGGATTGAGGAGAGCCGCAGCACTCGTCATATCCCTTGCCGTCGGTGTTGCTACCACTATTGAGGCTCGCCCAGCATCGCAGCAGACTGCACCGGGCACATCTGTCCCGCCGTCGCCGCTTCTGCTCCATTTGTGGAGGCAGTGACCATTTCACGGGTCAGTCCTCGAGCCGTTATACCCAAGGGCTCCACCTCCACGTAGACTTCCGCCAAGTATCCTGGCTACAAACCCAACAAGCCTGCACCTTTAGTGGCACCTGTGCCATCTTAGACGCCACCGCAAACGACATGCTCAACCATCACCACCACTACCTAGCAACACTGCCGTAGAATTCAAGGAGGCCATCGACGGCCTCAACACACTCTTTACGATCTTGGACTTCGCCTCGAGGCGCTGCGGCGGGCAACCAGTGTGTGCCTTGCGGCAATGGAGGCCAAGCAGCGCAGCTCCATTAGGCAGCTAGCAGCAGCAACTATGCAAATTTCAAAGCTCCAACAACAAGACGATGTCAACACTGCGGTGCTCTCGTCGAGCCAGCGCAATCTGGCGCGCATCGAAAACCAACTGGTAAAAGCGGAGGATCCAGACGACACCAGCGATGACTCATCCATGCGGCTGAGTCTCCTTGAGAGCTCAGTCGCTGCGCTCCGAGAACTTCACCGGACTTCATACCAACAACTACAGTTACTCCAGGGCAAGCACAGCAGGCTTCAAGAAAGCTCGAAACTAATTCGAAGCCCCATGGATACGTATGTGCTCCCCTTTCCATCGCCACCAACATAACACAGAAGGAACTATCACCTTTAAAGTCCACTAAAATGAATGATTAAAGAAAGCAGACCAACCCTTTCCTATCCTTCACCTAGAACCCCCGGGTGGCAGCCAGGACCTTACGTCATGGCTGTTAACACGGTACAAGTATGCCACTCCGTTATGCACCGGCAGCTTGTATGAACTGATACTAACGGAGGTGCTAACGGGTACTCCAACCTCCCTTTAACTTTATTTCCTATCGATTTCCTACTTTATCACTGCCAATTTCCTCACCCAATTCAAAAAATAAAAACAGTAAGAGGAATTAAATGAGTTGGTCAACCAGTCAGTAAGTGAGCGAAATAGCGGTTGTATTTCTGCTGTGACATCAAATACTGTTCTCTTACAGTTTGTGACGACTGCCATGACATGCAGAGAATAGAGGTGCAAAGGATATACTAGAGTACCCTGTTGCCTCGCGGGCTACTAATCATATAGACGACAGGTGGAAGGAGTTCATTTGACAGGTAGATAAGAATCTAATACAGCTGATCCCAAAACCTTCCCCCGGGAAGCAAGCAGAACTCGGGAAAACATTGTGAGTATTTCTATATCTAGAAAGAGATTGGGGACATCTGTTCGAATCCTCAGAGTGAAATGAATCTTCATAAGAAGAGGCTGTTTCATGCGCATTTCGTTACGCCGCTACGTCTCGAAGAAAGTGAAGTGACAGAGGAATTTGACTAGTTCACATTAATGAAGTGATGGTGTGAACTAAGTAGAGTATCAGAGAAAGCTGAACTAGGTTGTGTGCGTGCGTGCGTGCGTGCGTGCGTGTGTGTGTGTGTGTGTGCGCGCGCGCGCGAGAAGTCTAGTCATTGTTTTCGGTCAAGTTGCAGAGGCTAATTTACGAACATTGTACAGTATCTTATACCGTAATTATTGACAGGAAGATATACATAATTAAATAAATAATAGTAAGAAGTAATTGCAATAAATAGCTTCCGTATATTAAATCAATCTGCAATGTAATAAACCCGTGTTAAAATATTTGTCCAGAAAAACACGGACCATTAGGGAGTCACGTTAAGGTAGTACATTAGTAAAACCGAGTAGCGAACCCATTAGCACAAAACCTCTTGAAATGTAGTTGAAGGGTGAATTCAGTACGTTTGCAAAGTTACGTAGGCAGGTATTCTGTAACTTAGGAAGCCAATGAAATTCTTAGAGCAAAGAACCCCATAGTGTTTGATACGCATACGTAGAGTTTTCAGATTGGACCACGTGAGTAGGAACGTTGATCGGGGTAGCGTAGGTAGGAGGAATTTAAGAAAAAACTATCATTCTAAATCAGACTTACTAACTGAACCTTCCTTCCTTATTACTTACTTACTAAATCATGCGACATACTCGTGTGATGACACGTGATTACAAGTCGTGTGGTGTTTAATTCCTTTTAAGTTGTGTCGCGCCTAGTGATGCGCTTGAGTTGGAAATATTTAGCGCCTTGCGAAGGATCTTTCCGAGTGACAGGTCTACGACTTACGGCAACTGACGCTTCGCATAATGATTATTCTACAAATAATTTAATTCTTTAATTAAACAGTCGGCGACTCTCTTCAAACAGAATATTTGAGTCAACATTCAAATTTATCAGCTAATTAAATTCCTATTATCCTTTCACACTACTCGTGCATATCCTGTGACAAAGAACTCATAGCTATACCACTGAAGCAGCTGGCGGGTCAGACAACGCAGAACTAGATGGGAGATGGCGACATCGTAGAACTTAGCAACGAAGCAGGTAACATTAAATGTTAGTTAAATCGATACAACTTCGAGGAAGCAGCGTCAAAATTTGAAGCCAAAGGTACGGCTTCAAAATTGGCGCGCTCACGAACGACCTCATATCATAATACGAACTACCAATGTCTAATGTTTAAACCTACAACATCCTTTTACTGCATGAAGCCTGAAATAAACCTCTAAAAATAAAATGTAAAGAGTCAACAAATAATGGCGGAGAGAAGAATTGTGCTTCAACTGAATGTACAGTGTCTTCAAACGTATCGAATGTTCATCTAAAATAGCCGGTACCCATGGAGGCTGGAAGCACACGGTTTGCTGACAGAGTTGGTTGTTATTCAGCAAGTTTAACTCTGTTTTTCTCATGTAAAGTAAAATTGCAGTAGCTACTTAATCCAGATGAGTCGGGCAGGTTAATTACAGATGACGCAACACTGAGGCAGTGTTTTTTACACTTGAATAATTTAATAAAATTATATAATATGTAAATTCAATAACAGCTCGCCTTGAAGCAATATGTATATATGTAATAATTTTTAAAAAATGTATGTAAGTCATTGCATATGCTTATATTATTGTAAACATGTTCAATAATGTTATGTGAATGCATTACGTAATTTAATAATGTAAGAGCTGTGAGAATAATGAGTTTAACGTTGCTAACAATGAGGTAACAATGGTAGCCTTGAGGCAATAATGAGTTTGAGAGTTTAAGTACTACTAGTCGTGATTAGGGCAGCAATAATGTAAATTTTGTGACAGTTTAAAACTAGCCAATCAACAGCCAAAGAATGCTTTAGTAAAATGCAGGTATTCTATTGGACTAGGATTAGCCAATCAGACTAGAAATACAGGAGCTTACGGGTTTGGACGGTTGAAATATGTTCAGTTCCCTACAGACCTTGATAGTAACTGGATGTGCTGTTTGTGCGTTCTCTAGAGAGATATTACGTATTCGTGTGAGACGTGAATTAAGTATACGCGTTAACAAAGTGCAAGTATTAAATTAAAGAATCTCACAGCTCTTAATATCAGTGTAGTGCTATTTAATCTGTCAAGGATTAATAAAAACAACAGAATTTAAATTTAAAATCTGTGTAAGCCTACATCCTTGTCGCACCACGCCCTGATTAAGAGAAAGGTGTCTCTAAAGAAATACTGACCTAGCCGAAACAAACATAAACATAAATAATATCTATAGAAACAGTTCTATAACAAAGTTAATAATTTTTTTAAATTTGGAGCGTAACAACAAAAACACATCTTCAAATCGGCTTTTCATACGTAGCAGCATATTACATAACAAACAATCTTCTTCAAATCGACGTCCATACGTGGAGCTAAATAAATAAATAAATAACAACAATCCATCTTCTTCAACACCGTTTCGGGAATTCTTGGGCAAGGGATACGGAAGGAAGGGAGGTTTACTTGTAATCATGTAGGTACAAAGTAGAGCATACAATCCCCTTATCTCTCTAGTACTGCGCTAACAGAAACTTCGACTTCCCCCTTGCCTCACCTGCCCTTTTCTTCTCACTGTGACAGGAGTAAGAAGAGACTTGCTCAGTGACGTCATAGAGCATTATTTGGTGACACTGGACATTCATTAAAGTGTTAGTAACGATGGCGCTATGCTGCTACACATGTCGCACAATCTTCAAGAGAATTTGCGTAAACACACATTAGTTCTTCTTGTTTAATCATTTTTCGAATCGGTAACATTTGGTCACTATCATAATGGAAAGTAACTAGTTATATAAGATCATTAAGTGAGTGTTACTTGATGACTAAAACAGAAGTAACAAGGACAGTAACTAAATTCATTGCAGTTACCTACTTGTTGTCGCGGTATCGTTCGTGTTATCTTATTTGCTGAGCGCCTGTTATTATTTTACTATTTTGAATTTTGGATTCTTTGTCCTCCGGCTAGCTATTATTGCTCAGTCGAGCAAATCTCTTGAACAGGGTGTGTAAACGGAAAGGAGTTGTTATTAAAAGATAACACTGATAAAATAATTTGTTTGTACACTTTTATTGCCGTCACACCTTATTAATTTTATACATATTACTCTTGATACACGCCAGACTGAAACTGTTATATTTTCGAATGTAACTATAATTGCTTATTTGCCGCGCATTATTAATTCGCGTATTTCACATTTTGTAACTAACTTTACGACGCGAGAGATTCTGTAGAATTGCGTAACGTGTACTTCGTGAATGATTCTGTTGAACTGCGCGTTACTTGCATTTGGCTTCAGAATCTATACTCCCTCACCCCGATATGCCTAAACATTATAACAGAGCTACTATTGGTTAATAAAGCGCGCCAACATTAGCGTCTATTTTTATATCCAATCAAAATTACGAACACACATGCTCTAGGGAAGATACTCCTTACATTTCTAAAGAAAGGCACGCTACTCTGACGTCATTTGTTTGCCTCTTCTAATTGATAAGCAACTCACCCCCTCGCTCCATTGTTATTAGCTCCTATTGTCAGTTTCAGTGATGCCGTGTAAACTTATTTCCTAACAATGCTTATAATTAACAAACATCTCAAACAATGTTAATTTACACTACAATCACTCTGGCATTTACAGTGTTGTGATATAAAATACTGCCTAATTCTTATCATTGGAACCTGATGTCATTACTTAATATTGCACTACTCCTTAAGATAGATGAAAGCAGTATTCTATTATACCATCTAGCAAGAGACTAAGTGGCTTGCAACAATTACTGTTAGCAAGGATTGCTTAATGGCTTGCAGTAATATTTAGAATTGCTTATAGCTTATCCTTCGTCTTTCTACCAATTGATCTGACTATCTGGTGACGTACTCTAAACCGAATAAACAAACTAATTACGGGTGTATTTGTTTCATATATATGTAGATAATTACTATAACATGTGCAGAGGTAATACACTGGTAATAAATAATTTAAAAAACTGCATAATATTTTTAATCTGAAAGGTCTTTATATGCATTAATTAAGGTATATTGCTTATGAATGATTAAATCATAATGTGCCATTCGAATCCATACTGTTAGAAAGTAAAAAATAGATACATTGCACCAGAAGTACATTAATCTGCTACCGATAATTAATTCCATACTAAGGGTTTAATAGTTGCTTGTAGTCATTAACTCGTGTGGGCCAGTCAGGTATCAAAAGCCACTTGGAACATTCATTATCTTAAAACTAATCCCCATAACTGTTAACGTATATCCCGCTTATAGATAAGACAGCCAATACTGGTGCCGTAGAAGCTTCTGTGTTGCAAAATCCATGTTACAGAATCGCAAATGTCCACTATGCCTCCTCATGTTGCTAAAAGCGTAAAAGTCGCAAATGTAAAGCCATCAATATAAGAAATGTATTATTTACGGAGAGCAAACGTAAAAAGCCGTGCAAAGCATTTCTAGCGAACTAAAGACGATGTTTCAAAACTTACTGTATATTTATAACTTAGCCAAGAAACACGTCAAAATCGTTGCTAAAGACCAAGGATTTTCCTCCAACCTTTCTACACAGACGTTCTTGTATGTTTATTTTAAGACTGAGGAGGAACGTTAGTGGATATGACTGCGAATCAGTTAGCAGCCTAAACGCTTCTACAAGAATGAGATTTACCGTGTTACTTCACAATAAGAGAAACGTATTAACATTCATTGTCCACATGTTCATGCCACATTTCACATATACTGATGATATAGCCGTCTCTCTTATGCAGAAACGACAGGAAGAAATCAACACGGTTTTCGTGATCACACCGCTTCTAGGGTACTTCATGACGTCATGACTTCATTTTATTGGCTGGCGATGTCACCTGATACGTGTTATCATGCCTTGAGCTATTTATCAGACCAATAAGCAGAACTATGCTAGTTCTGTCACCTCATTGGCTAATTACGAATAGATATAGTTAAGGAATGGCACCTCCCACAATCACGAAAGAGGTAATAATATGGTGGAGACGCATCTTCTCTCTTTCTCAAGGTTAATCGCGAATATATAGCAAATTCGTGTTTAGAAGTGCTCTAGATGAGTCGGTTCTCGAGATGTTAGTATTTTAGTGCTTAAACATCAATTGTGGGTCCTCATAAGTTGGCCTTTCCTAGCTTGGTGGTCAAGTCGCTGGCACCCAATGATAGTTCTGGTTCGTACCATTCAACTTCCCTTGTTTAGTTTATTTTTCCCCCTACTTGTCACTACCTTAAAACAATTACTATATTTATGGTTTCTTTATATTATTTATGATATTAGTTGTCTAATGGAAGACCGCTCTTTGTGTTTCTCATATAAGGTTCTGTTACAAGGGTGTCAGAAAGTATTGAAGGTTATTGAAGGTAAGTCCGTAGACACACATCTTTATGGCAAACATAATTGTTTTATTTGAGACATACAGTTACGTGTTCCAGTACTTAACGATATAAAACAGTGTCCAGTGCACACGCTGTTAAGAACACTAGGGAATAACAATTTTAAAACTGAACTGAAATGAGGCTATTACAGCAGTTACTTATAATTAATTGAATAAATTAACATATGTCCACGTACAGAATTAATAACTCATAATGTAACTGCAGACTTTCAACATAACTTACACGCGTGTTCAACAGGTTGGTTGAGTGTAAGACATTTTTAGCAATTGCCTGTCTTTGTAAGGTAAGACACTCAAAGTATTCGTCTCCACTTTGGAAAATTATAGCAGCCCGGTTGTTGGAGGGAAGGAACATTTTTTATTTCGGAGGGAGGGGAGGATATTGAAGTTTGCGTGTTCTGGGGTTTTTCCACACTTATTTATTTTAAGTTTGCACGTTTTTGAAAATTTCATGAATTTTCAATTTTTTTGTGTTTGCAGAATTGTTTTTGGTGCATTTTGTAGAGCACTTTTTTGTATAATGCCTGAAGTTGCGGCAAGCATGGGGTTTGATCTGATGGAGAACAAATTATCTATGTAGACAGTTATCAATGTTCTTGTGAACTTCCTCATTAACACCTAAGTTTTTAGGACTTAATAATTTTTCCTCAATAAGATCAAATTCCATGTTCGCCACCATTTCAGATACTAGCGTTATGCCAAAGCAGATTGCTCTGCCAGATACATACAAGATAGTTTTGTGGGCGCCACACATCAAAAGGTTGAAAAATCCGTGAAATTTTCAATAATTATAAGTAACAGGATGAAAAGTATAGAAGAGGCCAGAGAATATGAGCTGTAATGTTGTTTCTTCTTTCTGCATATTAAGGACGAGAATCTTGTGCCCTTAAACTTAGCTCCAGAATTATTTTAAGTGGAGACGAATACTTTCTTGGGTGACTGTAGATAACTTCATAATCTGAATGTGAGGAAGTCTCATAGTAGGGAATAGCTATCCCATACTATTCATTAAATAAACGGCATTCTTCTATACAAATAAGATGTATTACTTCAGGGGAAAATAGAACAAACATGGTTAGCTTTTACCAAACAGAAGTAGCAAGAAACATCGAATCACATGTTCTAAAAATAGGTAAGCGGTAATGTCCGTTCTTCCACCCCACACTAACAGTAAAGGAGGCGCCAGCGGATATCTTAAGATACGCCCTTACACAGGTTCAGAAATCGGATGTAGTTCATTTCCTGTGCAATGTATACATTATGACCTCGATAATGTAATACTTCAATTACTGATTACAGGCATCAATGCTGGGGACAGAGGGAATCTCGTTAATCCATTCATGGGTGTCACTAATTAAATGACGAGGCATTTGGCTATAATGTAAGTGCTAGTGTCTCATTTTCAGGTTGTATGGTAACAGTGACCATCCCTCATATAGCAGTTATGAAGTAACATTTTAAGCGAATAAAAATATAACTGACGGTAGTATTAGTTATTAATAGATACTTCTTATATTAATAGTCCTGAGTGTTAGTAATATTATTTTTGATATTTATGTTGATACTATAATAGTAAAATATAATTAAGATAAGATCATATAAATCCATAGATCTCACAATAATATCATAGGCAAAGATCTTCATAAAGTTAGATGTGGTAAATGATCATTCGTTGGCAGTTTCAATAAAGGTACTATGTATATTAAAGTTCTCTTCAAAATATTAATGGCCACATGTTTTATCTCTCTATAGGTGAAGCCTATATGCTTGAGAAAGTGGCGAGATTCAGGAGGAACTGAACCTCTAGATCCAAAGACCATCGGTTGAATCTCGACTTCATTAAGCTCCGGATGTGTATTCATGCGGGTAACGGATGGGGACTCTCTATTTAGAGACAGCCCCACTTCAGGGAGTAGCGACCCTGCCCACGTGAGCTCCAGGATCCTTTGGCCCGGAGGGTAGTACCTGGTTAGGGCCCCCTTGCCCAGGGTTACGGGTGAAGACCCCAAAGGTATATTCAACGGAGAAGGAATCCTTCAGTATGATGAATATGCGGGAAGGGACACATTAGTAGAAGGAACTCCATAATAAACCCGGGTAGAGGAAACTCGTAAACTGGGTGAAAGTAATCCTATAAGGGTAGGAGGACCTAAAAGAAATCCCCTCCAGGTTGGGGGTTGTGCGTCTGGGTTGGTGTCCCGTCTATGTAAAAACAAAATTCACTCATAAGCTTCAGAATAAAAGTAAGCCGGACGGATTTAATAGACACGTCTACAGCAAGAATAAAGTGAAACGATTAGAGATAGCTGATACATTAAATATTCCAACCTGGAATGTCAGGGGTCTGTATAATATGGAAGTCGAAATACAAAATGAGTTAATGAAGAAAAACATAAGCATAGCAGTGCTTAGTGAAACAAAAATTAAGTTAAAGGAAATATTAGATATAGGAGACTATACTCTACTGCAAGGATGGCAAAAAAGCCTTCCTACCGTGAGTCACCAAATATGTAACACACACTGCATCACTCAGCAGCACGTGAAAAGCAAATAGGGAATGTGGCAGAGAGGGAACGGCGCCTGCGAGGTAAAATGACTCGAGTCACGTTTTCGCTACCCCTGCTCTACTGTATAGTGGAGTGAAACATAAAGTAAGGGCCCAAGCAGGTATTGCCATGATGATAGAGCATAAATGGAAGAAGAATATTACAACGTATACCTTGTATGATGAGAGAATTGTGACAATTGGCTTCAAAATACCAAAAGGCCATATGACAGTTAAGTGTGTACAGCCCGGAAGAAGGTAGACTGGAAGAATCAGGTACATTTTATACAACATTACAAAACGTAGTCAATAATATTAATAAAACTGTTATAGTATATATCTGTGGAGATTGGAATGCCCGGGTTGGAAATATGGCTTGAAACGATATTGTTGGTCAATTCGGAGAAGACAGAATCAACTGTAATGGCATGAAGATGAGAGATTTCTGCGTATGCACTAATTTGAAGATTACTAACACATTCCATAGAAAAAAAATTAACTTGCTAAGTAATAAATCAATACCAAATCTATATTGACAAAAATTAAACCAGTATTTGAAACGGAAACTAGTAAATAAGGAATGGCAAGGAAAAAAGAACTGTGTACAAAGGGCTGCAGATGAAGCATTGGGTAAGGACACAATTTGGAAACGAAGAAAAGGATTAAAAATCTGGAAAGAAGAAATAAACTAAGCTTTGAGTGATAAGCAACAAGCTTGTAAGTTACATTTAAAAACAGATGAATCCAAACAGAATTACATAACAGCAAGTAATGTCGCTAAAGATATAACAATAAGAGCACACAGAGATAGCTGGGATCTATTTGAGAGTAAAGTAGAACATGGCGTATATGGCAGACAAGACTTTGCTTACAAATTATTAAGAAACTTAAACATCACCGAAAGAGAGAACGCACAAATAGAGATAATATCTGAAGAAAAGTGGATCAAACACTATAAAAAACTTTGGTTTAATCCGAAGGAAGTAACATCTTATAGACAAGAAATACCCAATGAAAAGATTTATTTTTTAACGTTAGAGGAACTAGAGACAGTTCTGAAGAGCCCAAAAACAAAGAACAAAACAAAAAATCAACAGAACCAGTGGGAATAAAGCTGGAATTGATAAAGAATGGGGAATACTACTTAAACTACGCCTTCTACATCTATTAAACACTTGCTGGATTACAGTGAGAATTTCTGATAAACGGTGAGAAGCTACAATAATCACCATTTTCAAAAAAAAAAAAAAAAAAAAAAAGAGGAGGAGATCGAAATTAACCCTCAAGTTACAGAGGTATTAATATATTAAATTCAGCGTATAAAATTTACGCTGGAATATTAAACAAAAGATTAAAGCCAATTGTGCACACATTATTGGAGGAATAATGTGGATTTAGAAAAGGAAGGTCTTGCAACCACAATATACTCAATGATACAATTAATAGAGAAACGGAGAAAATATAATTCACCTACATATCTGCCATTTATAGGCCTAGTAAAGGATTTGACAAAGTTGATAGGCGGAAATTATGGGAGACATTAGAGAAACATGGATACCCCATTCATATAATAAATTGTATAAAAAGTCTATACCAAGGCACCTGTTTTAAGTTCAATAAACCATATTTTAAAGGAGAATGAACGGTAACTAACCAAGGGGTCAGACAAAGGTGTGTATTATAGCCTACTCTTTTAATATATATATATATATATATATATATATGGACGACATCTTACGTGGATGGAAAGGATGTGCACCAGTTGAAATATTAATAGAGGGAAGGAATGTAAATGTTTTAGCCTACGCAGATGATGTAATTATACAAAACGCAGAACAGAATATTCATGAAGCAACCTATATGTTTCACCAGATATGCCAAGAATATAATTTTAAGATCTCTGCTCCAAAGACCAAGACAATGGCATTCCAAGGTAAACATCCAATAAGAATAAAATTATTTTGGAGAACAATATTTTAGAATAAATCCAATATTTCAACTATCTGGGATATGAACTCTCATTTGATGCTGACAGAGACCTGTATAATAAAATGAGTAAATATAAGTTAATGTGTGGTACTATAAGAAGAATACTAAAACAAGTTAGACACTCAGCTTAAGTTTTGTAAAGTAATGACAATAGCAGTACTATTGTTCGGCACAGAATTCTGGCTAATACGATAAAAACATAATAGGCGTATACACGCTACTGAAATGAAATTTCTAAGATCAGTATTAGGATACACAAGATTATACAAAATTAGAAACCAAGAAATACGGAAAAATGAAATATATTTGCAATAGAAGATAAAGTTATAGAAAACAGGAAAAATTTGGAAGAACATCTGTAGAGAATAGATAATTCAAGGATACCAAAGGATACTCGACTACAGACCAATAGGTTTGAGGCCCAAGAAGACCTAGACTAAGATGGATAGAGGCCGGAACAGGTTGATGGACCTAATCCCTGTCAGGAAGAAGATGATGTATATTCATTATTATTTCCTTTAATGGATTATATTTATCCACTTTTTCAAGGAAGGCTCATCTTCATACCTAATGGTGACATCTAATATAGTAGCCATATTGCCCTTTATAATTACAAGATCAGGTTTCAGGACGATTTCATTTCCTACTTGAAAGGACTGCTCATAATATATCCTTATTTCAGCTGGGTCCCTAGATTTGATTTTTGCCTTACTTTATTCACTAGGTCATCGTGTCTCTTCATCCGTGCGGGTTTGGTGGAAACGCAAAGACGCAAAATATATCCGTCCGTTTACACCACTCCCTTATAATGTGTGCACGTTTCGTCAATGTCATATTAGTATCGGTTCTCATTAATTTTACAATCCTGGGTTTTAGTTTTTAACATAATTGCTTCTGTCATTTTTGAAGAAGATAGTATCTATGGTTTTAATAAGCAAGCAGTACCCGCGGAATTGCTATAGAAGCAGTTAACACCTTTGCTTTGCACAGACAATTTGCTGAATATTCCCAGTTTTCTTCCTTTGCTTTATATTTGCGCTTGTTAGTAGCATTAATAGTACAAGGACATTCAATATTTGGGGTCGTAGCCCATCATCGCTTCCGTTAAATTATTGTTGTTGTCAAAAAGGATCTTTCTAGCTTTCAAATATCAAAGGGAAACCTGGTAAGATAATCTTGGAGTACCAAGTCTACCGTCTCTCCTTCTGCTATATATAAATTCATTTGCCGTGGATTTAAGTAAATGGTAGATATGCTAAATATACTGCCTGATATTGTCGTCTATTTGTTTTAACACACTGTCGGATAGAGCCTCAATGTTCATAATATACAAAAAGTTGGGGGGTAATATGCAATAATAATAACAGTTCTATTTTTTCAGGGTTTGAAAAGCAGAGCAGCACATCTTTTGACAGCTCCTATAAGACGGTCTTTAATTTTTTTCCAATTTCAATATCCCAAGGTTTGATATCCCGAACCAAATAACGCAATATTTCGTCTGGTTGAATAACTGGTACAGGTATATCCCCATCGGTAAGCGAGGGGTTTGCTAGGGCCCAAGATTTCCTTCCTGTAACAATTTTAAAACGAGGTTTTTATGAGGGAAGCCCCAAGTCCCAATAGATTGAGATGATAATTTAATTCGTCAAGCATGTATTGAATTTCTGATGCTTCCTCTCCTACAAATACTAGGACTTCGACAAATGCCAAAATGCGTGGAATTTAATCCTTAAAGCTTACACACTTCTTTATGTCTGTAATGTGTTTTGTAACCCGATACAAAGCTACATTAAGAAGGGGAGATAGATAGAGGGTCACCTTGTTTAACCCTTCTCTTAATAAATATTTGATGACCATTTTTTAATATAGTGGTGGCGTGTTGTTGTATCTCTTGTATTAAATCAATCAAATATGGGAGAAAACCTTGGGCCTTTAAACCAGCTGTGATCGCGATATTACTAATTGTATCGAACGCTTTTTCGATATGGACTGTGGCTAAAGTCAGTCCGGTTGCCTCTTTCCCTTTATTAATCGCTTCAGAAATTGTGGCCATGTTTTAAAATGTTCCATTACCTGTAAATTGGCCTTGTTCAGAGGCGGTTCTCGCCTTAGTTTTCATTCGGCGACAGAGCAAGCCGGATAAGGTCCTACCATGGAGTCAGTCTATAGATATGGGGCGCCACCCTTTAACCACTCCGTTATTACAAAATTCCTTAGGGATAAAAATGGTCTTACTATTTTTTCAAGCTTTTGGGGTATATCCCTGTTAAAAGAATAAGATTAAGAGAATTCGCTAATAGAGAGGGGATATTCAATCTGAGTATATGTCTTTAAATTCCATTTATCCCGGCGGCTGTGGACCTCTGTATCAAACGACGTCCAGTTTCCACCTCCGCCAGGGAGATGAGAGGCAGGCCTAAATTCATTATACTGTGGTTGTAAATTCTCATTCAGTATTAATATTATCACCCCATAATTCGGAATATTGCATACTAAGTTGCTCTATTGGAATTTTTCTCCTAGCTTCTTCACCTACACTAATATAATTTAATACTAAATCCGCCAATCTACTAGGACATTTATAAAACATATTTTGTTGCCTTGTATATAAATAACGTTTATTAGAAGAACTTGGTTTTTTAAAACGATGTTGTCCGTTTCTATGTTCTAACCCCGCCTTTGTTCGGTCCCCCTGTTTTAAAAATATTATTAATATCTCCTCAAGTGCATCAATAACTGATTAACTTGATCAAATTTGGTATGCATCGAAGCAAGGTGATCCATCTCTGAGCTAATCTCCTCTAAAATTAAAGCAGTACAAATAAGCTTAATGTGGGTAATATAATTTTAGCTTCATTCTTCCATGATTCTATATCTTCTTGAATGCACTTGTCGCCAGCTACCCATTCAGGGCATCTCTCATTATAAGGGTCTCTGTGATATTCTGATGACCGTCCATGGTTCTAAGAGGACATGGGCTGTGTTTATGAATTTCATTAAAATAATGTATCGGTTCTATATTTGGATGTTCGGGAATTGTTATGGCTATTCAGAGACCACAATCTGCGGTATCTGGTTAGGGGCGTGGTGTTGTACAGCAGCGGTGTGTGAGCAACTTAAATTTTTATCATTCGTAACTAGGTTTTTGGGGTTAAATCAAGGGAATGTCCCTCTTCTTCCCTTAGTTTAGCGTTTTTATCCGGTGACCTATTTCGATATAATCGATAAATCATCAATTACAATATTCAAGGCGGGAGTAACTATTGTAACTAAGTTATGCATTCCAGAAGGATTAAGACAGGAGTTAATCGATTGATCATAATCTTCCCTTATTCCTTGTAATTCTATTTCCGAAGGAGACTCCTGTTTGTTGTCGGGAATTACATCGCTAGAAATAGAAGTCATAATGATAGTGCTTATTAGTGATGTATTCCTGATATAGTTCGTCACATCAGTTTTTTCCATCCCCTCCATATGAACTTCCTGATCATTTTGCTGAGCACCTACATTAAAATCTATGTTGTCCGTTCTAATGGATCTGAACGAACCTCAACCACAGTCTCATTCGACAGAATTATATTTTTCTCCGCGAAGGCCTCCCCTTCAGCAATTGGAAGTGGATCATAACATGTTAACATTTGAGAAATGGAACATATGTCATATTGGACCTCTATATCGACTTCCAAGACACTAACAGATTCCTCAGCCTTTAAAAATTCGTCTTCAATTAATTGCCTTCTTTTATGTTTAACCTAGTCTATTGTTTTGTGGGGGTAAATGGGCCTGATTTTCTTATTTACGGCTGTTTTGCATTCGTATTGAAATGATAATTCTACCTATAACTCGCTGTCCTCAACCGTCCAGACACCTTTATAGGCAACTTTCGTTTTCATGGCCTCCAATCTGTTTTCATTTCTAATATTCTTAGGCCTCTTAGCCTCATGTTGACTAAGACCCATTAATGTATTCAACTAAGTTTCACAATTATCGCATTTAAAATCATGTTGACGATTATTGATAGTACCAGGACACTTAGGTATGTGGAAGATAGCAGAATGTAGTAGTTCAGAGGTCTTATTACAAAAAGTGCAGCTATAAAAAAACCCTCCTTATAATGGACACAGTTGAGTGCTTAATATATTCACCCACGAGTGTAAAGAACAGACCGCAGTCTATTGGCTTTACATGAAATGCCAATAACTGATTTAATATTAGCCATTTTTATGCATATTAACTGGCACTATAATGTATCAAATAGTAATATAGTGAAAATGTAAATTAGAGATATTATTAAATGAAGATGAGTTAAAGCCTTCAATGTCAATTAAAACACCATCATATAAAACATTACAATGTGTGAGATGATAAAAAAATTCATGAATTTGTCAAAGGTTAAAATATAAAAAAATAAAAAAGTCAATAAATCACAAAGGAGTGAATGATATCTAAAATAAATTGCTGACTATTCAACAAAAATTAAAGTCGACATGTATGTATAAAGACGTAACAATAAAAATGCGTTGAGCATATTAGTCATAAAGGATAAATACTTTAAGGGCTTAACAGGTCAATCTTAATATAATGAAATTTGTTTAAGAACTGCCCAGTGTAAAACAATGATTTTTTTTTAAAAGGTGAGGTTGGTAACGTCACTATCGATGGTGTGTGGGCAGAAACAATGACGATACACCGTTGGTATATAAACTAATGTAAACAATCCATATGGCCGCTTATAACCAGGAAATTTAACGATGAAATGAAATGTAATACCTAGCGATAAAAAGCGGTACCTACGGCTCTAAAATCATCAGTGTAACCACTCGTTAAAATATATATATAATTGTAGAGGGATTATGGTCTCTTCAAAATAGCCCTAGGTTATAAAAGGCATGTTGGTACTACTAATACATTAAATTACATCATTCGCCATTTACTTCAATGCACAAAGAGTCTTAATCACAATCAACACTTATATACATCAATAGAATTAAAGGAGAAACCCATAAAGAAATAATCGCAATAAATTTAGTTAAATTCTCTTAGGAGAGAAGGGAACGAGAGTTCTAAAAATAAACACACAATATGACCGATAATCATTCCATATTTGGAATAAAGGCAACTGTAATTATTACTGGCTTAACTATAACAATACAGTCATTAATTAAAAGAGAACGATATGTAAAATCAAATGTAATATGGAGAAACTTTACCCTTGAACGCAGTAAGGGAAGGAATTCACCTCTCCACTCTTCCTGTTCACACGAACCATTAACCCAAGGAAACCACAAGCGGAGAACCACAATATTAACTTTTCCCTTAAATTTGATAGACTACTTAATCCATCCACATACTAACACTCGCCAAAAAATTATAAAATTATAACGTGTTATTATATAACGACAGAACTGTTCATAGGTTATTTCATATAAAAACTGTGATTAAACACGGAGCACAAAAATCACTGAATTGTCTTCCGCCGCTATGATCTGGTACGGGTGTTACCTAATCCAATTTTCGGATTATTGAAATATCCGTCACCCTGCCCCCTAGAATCCTTTCTTATAATGTTTATTTTAGTGTTATTCCAAGAAAGGCTACTAACATAAATAATAATTAATACTAAACAAAGAAACTCGAAACTAAAAAGTAGTTAAATTCCCGGAAACAAAGCCTCCTTGGCCAATAGTACAGGTATACCCTCCGTAATTAGATGCCCTCTCCCAACCCCATCCAGCCCAAAGGCAATCGTCTTCCGGACCCTACGAAGCCGTATTTCGAATTTACTGGGCGAGGTGAGCGGGAGGTATTGAACCAGAGTTACACAGGTAGGCCGGATGTCGTGGCTATCTTCTAACTTAACCCATTGAACCCATAAATCTGAGTAAAGCTGTTCTGAGCCATTGGGGTCTCTCTCTCTCTTCCCACCATCAACAATGTATGTATTGGGGGCACATGTTGCGTAAGGTGGGATGGACATTTACGAAACATGTTCTGACAACGGGAATATAAATAACGTTTCATTGAGGAGCGTATTCTTCTTCCAATACCTTGCGTGATCCTCGGCTTCTCTTTGGTCCTGTGTGTTACATTTCCCCTCAGTCTTCCCAAACCGGATATAACCCAATCTAGAGCATCGGGAAGCTTCCTTCTCCCGTTCGCTTAGGGTCAACTCATTTAGGGTTCCCCCCAATTTACCTAACCCTTGAATGTGTCCGGAAGTTTTAAGGGATAAGATATCGGGTAGCCTCACGTGTTCATAATTCCATGTTACACATATCTCCCTCTCCCGCTAGCTATCCAGGTAAGCCGGGCCACTTAAGGCCTCTGATGGATCCTCCGTGAGACCTGCAGACTCCGGGCGGTACTCGGATAGGCGTGGACAAGGGCTCTGGTGGATCTTACACTCCCTCTTGACGAACAGAACTATTATCATCAACAGCCACTTCTAAGTTTTGATCAACATCATCGACCCTAGGCAGACCATTAGCGGCCAGCTTTTTCCGCTGATATTTAAACCTGTCGATGGTTTTATGGGGAAGTTCCACCTGGATCCTTTCATTAATGGCTGGTTGACCCTCAAAACGAGCATACAACTCGACCAACTGGCTAAGATCTTCCTTATACCATCGAGCTTGGCCACTTTCCTTTGGGACCACCTAGTCTAAGCGCTTCTCATTCCGGATGTTCGGATGAGCAGAACGCTCATGGAATCGCCAGATTCCTTTGAGTCTCAAATGACCTAGCACATTCAGAACACGGAAATGGCAGTTTCACCTGCTCCGGCGGACCAGGACACTTGGGAACATGGCATACTACTGAGCGCACCGAGCTAAATGGCCTATTACAAAGCCACAATTATAGTTCACTTCAGTCTAGGATGGTTGGTAACTAGTCGCTCTGTTACTCACTGAATATTTATCTTTATTTGTTGCCGTGAACAGAATTAAGTTAAATACATTTTTGGGGTCCGTCTTTAACGAAGACCGGCCCCAGGCATGCCTTCCTCAGAAGGGTACCGCACCCCATCAATCCCCCTAGGAAATGATCAAAGTGTTTGTCTTTACTCCCTTACGTGCAAATCGTATTTTACACATTCAAAAAGGGCATGTTCCGGATTGTTCTGCTTATAACATATCACATATCATTTGAGATTTTGTTTATCTTTTTCCAATATGTTCTATATGGGCCGTGTCCTGTTAAGAAATGTAACAGTACTTTTGTGGGTTGTATATGCATGAAACTGGATCTTTCCTGAATATTACAAAAAAATTGTTAAGTACATCTACCTTAAGTTGCTTGGTCTCATTCTTGTTGCAAATTTTGTTTTAATATATTTTTGACATCTCTTTTAGTGTTGCAATTTCCCCCCATAATTTCTCTAACTTTGTAAGACACTGACGTTTTGAGCCAAAATATGGCTCCTCTTAACTTAATAATATAGTCAATTGGCCAGATACCTATACAAACCAGAAGGGTTTGAAGGTGGGTGAAGTAATAGCAGCACCTGTAAATCTTAAAAGAATTTTCCGCTCTGAACGCCTTAATAGAGATCTTATCGTAGCATCATTCATGTGTTTCGCCCAAATCCCTGCGCCATGGGATTTAATAGAGGCGAAAATGCTAATGTGGTATGTTATAATCACGTTGAAAGGTATCTTGAAATCCTTTTGAACTATTCTTGCTAATTTGAGCATAAGATTCTCTCCTTTCTTCCTAACGAAATCTGTGTGTTGTCTAAGATTAAGTTTTTCATCGAGAAATATTCCGAGGTATTTTGTCTTTTTATGATTTGGTGATTGTATTTTATTATGGTAACTCGCTTAAGATTTCCTTTAAATACCATATAGTTAGATTTTAATGGGGATACTTTCAGTTTTGTCGTCTCACACCAATCAGATAATTTTGTGGTTCATGCATTAGCTTTTTGCTCCACTTGGTTTCTGTTTTCTCCTTCAATTAGAATTAGAATGTCGTCTGCATATGCAATGGTGTCCAGTATATCTGATTGATTGCCTAATTCTACTAAAAGGGTTTCTAATAATAGGTCCCAGAAAATTGGCCCAAGAATTGAGCCTTGAGGGCATCCGTTCGTTATATTCCTATAGACCTTGGTGTGTACGCCTTCTATGTATACCCTTCTGTCTTTACAATAATCTCTGAGCAACTCGTACAAACATTTAGGGTATCCATTCACTCTTAATTTTGCAAACAGTGCGGGCCACCAAAGTTTATCAAAGACCCGGATATGTCTATCAAAATTCTAATAACGTATTTAGCATTTGATAGTTGGATGGAATCCATGACTTTATTAATTGCGTCATCTGTGGATTTCTCTTTCCTAAAACCGAATTGCTTTGCGTTCATGCCCTGCATGAATAATTCTTCAAAGATATTTCCTAAAGTGTGTAACAGACTGATGGGCCTATACGACTTGGGTTCCCTGTGATCCTTATCCGAACCCTTTTTCAGAATGATTACCCTTGCTCCTTTCCTACAATAGGGGAAGCGTCCCTTCCAGATGCATCGATTGAACAAATGAAACAGATAGGGTGTGATTAAGTCCTCCAAATGAATTAAAACTTCGTTTCCTATGCCATCGGGACAGGCATCTTTCTTTTTCTTCAAATTCTTAATAACTATCCTTATTTCAGGCATATCAAATGGAAATACTATATTGTTATTCGCATAGTTTTCTAATAAATTAATTCTCTCCATTATATGATTATAATAATCCGAATTTTTATCATCTTGTAACAATTTACACAATAATTCATTTATAGATGATAACCAGTTTGTGGTCATGCCACCGTCATCTGTTTTTTTAACGTAGTTAAAATGTCGGTTTTTTTTTACCTTCTCCATGATAATTTTGTACGCATTCCCCATATATTTGTATCCAGTTCTTTTTCCACGAAAGTGTTTCCATGAATTTTGCTTCGTTTCTTGCAGAAGATCTTTGTAATTTTTTTGTTTGCTTGCCTAAATGTATTTGAGTTCCGTTCCCTGATTTCTGCTATAAGAGATTTTTGATAGATTCTTCTGCACTTTTCATTTTGGCCTAGCTGTTTGGAGAGTATCACTCCATATCTTCTCGTAATGCTTCCTAGGTTTTATCTTGGGGCCAGATATGTTAACAGCCTTTTGTATAGCTCTGACTAATTTTATGGCATCATTGTCCACCGAGTTTCCTTCGTAATATATT
Organism: Deroplatys truncata; assembly: GCA_030765065.1. Lineage (NCBI taxonomy): Eukaryota > Metazoa > Arthropoda > Insecta > Mantodea > Mantidae > Deroplatys > Deroplatys truncata. The sequence continues at coordinate 262,855,225 of CM060975.1, forward strand.
GCAGGTTTGAACATTCCGATCTTAGCAGGTCCCAGTTTGCTTGTTTGTAACTGAAAACTTTAGTGCCATGTATTTCCTGGTTAAAATTTTCCCCAATTCGACAATTGAAACATATTCTATGATCACTTGAGGATAAATCCTGATACACTTTCCAGTTGTAGACCTTATCTGCTAAATGATTGCACAACTTAAATCAATATTTGCTTTGGCTCCTGCTCTATTTTCAAATGTGGGGGATTATTTGGTTGATCTTTTATTAATACATTTAGCTCAGAAATAATTTCTTCCACTTTTTCTCCCCTTTCATCTGTGTTGTTATACCACCACTCTGATTTGGCGTTCGCATCTGGGGTGTAAATCTGATCTATCAAGTTATATGTTGTGTTAATTTCTCTAATGTGAAAAGTAAATATGAGTGAATATCATAGCTAAATTGTAAATATTGATTGATTATAATACATTTACCAGATGGATGTGTGATTTCAATAAAATTTGTGTGTGCGTGTGTGTGCGTGCGTGCGTGCGTGCGTGTGTGTGTGTGTCACTTAATTGAGCTATTTTACCTACTTGCATTTTGGGATTATAAATTATTACCGCCATTGGGTTGTCGCCATCTGCGATAACTCTGGCCTTTACTGGAATATGAGTGACCTTACCGTTATATAAGTACGGTTCTTGTATAAACGATATATCCAGACTCAATTCTTCAGCCGTTTATTTCGGTTCCGACATTACATGCCTGTTACGTTGAGCATTTATTCGTGCAATTGTTAAAGAATTGAAATCCTCCCTATCTTGCATTTTTAATTTAATCCTGTCCATAATTAGTTCTTGATACTAGACTTTCCTATATGTCGGACAATCCTTCTTTCCTGCAAATTTTCTTTCTTTTTGTGCAAGGTATACACACGCCCTGTTGCTCTATCTTCTGATAGTCTTTTTAGCGTGATCTTCCTCACCACATTGACCACATACTGCTTTATTTTCTTTTCTACAATAATTGGCAACGTGTCCCAAATCTTGGCATTTCAAACAACGTGATACCACTATATAATCTTCGACTCCTATTGATTGAAAACTGAAGTGAACCATTAAAATTCTTATACTAGATGTTACCTCTATAACATAATGAACGGTAGATTTGTTCCTTTGCCCGGTTTTAAATCTGAAGTTTACCTGTTGTTCAAATTCCTCCCATGAAAATTGGCTTTCAAAATTTTGTGTGTATTTAGAGTATTTCATATCTTCCGCCTTCTCTCCTACCATTAAGCCAATAATATTACTAACGGATTTCTCTTTTTGGGCATCTCCATTTTTAAGTATTTACCTTTGTGATTAGGACTTATAATTATATTATCCATACCGTCTTTAGATTGTGTTTCTATTATAAAAGTTTCTCTCGGTAGATGGAATATTGTTAATGCGAATCTTTTCTCTAGCGGGTTTTAATCTTGTAACAATTTCTTGTACATCTTTTATTGATTTACAATTTTCAGAAGTGATGAATAGACTATATTTTGTTTTTATAGTGTTTTGTACCTTTTAGGTTTTATGACTAATTTTAGGAGTTTGTGCCACTTAGGCATAACTATGCATTGGCACTTATTTCTTAACTTCCCTTAAAACTTTGAGCTCTGTTTTTGGCATTATATTTTCTTCCTTTAAGTTGTTATACATCTCTTGTAATTTCCCTAAAATTGTAAAGATTTTTGTCTATTTGTGGAGGACAACTTATGACCCCCAACTGCTCTATTTATATCAGCTATTATTCTATAAAAATCGTTACCTTTAAAAGTAACCTTCTTCGACTCATCCTCCTTTCTCTCTGTTTTTCTATCTATTTCTTTATCGTTTCCGGCGATCTTGCTAAAGATAACCTTGGCCTAAAGGCTGCTTCTTCTTTTGCCATGGCTTTATCGATCTTCCCTCTGTCTCTACTCATTTCAAGTTCCTCTCAGCCAGTAAAAGTAAACAATACTTTTTACTGCTCAGGACCGGGGACGAGGACCCGGGAGCAAGATCGGTAGTTACTAAGGCCGCGTACAAACGCAAGTCGGCCTTCTTTAAAATACACTTTTGGCAGGGGGTAACTGCCGAACTTCCGACCCCTGCACTGAGGACGGAGGGAATCTCGTTAATCCATTCATGCGTGTCACTAATTAGATGACGAGGCATTTGGCTATAATGTAAGTGCTAGTGCCCTCATCTCCAGGTTGTATGGTGCCTGTCACCATCCCTTATATAACAGTTATGAAGTAACATTTTAAACGAATAAAAATATAACTGACGGTAATAACAGTTATTAATAGAAACTTCTTATATTAATAATCCTAAGTGTTAGTAATAATATTTTAGATATTTATGTTGATAATATAATAGTACAATATAATTAGGATAAGACAATACAAATTCATAGATCTCACAATAATATAATAGGCAAAGGTTTTCATAAACTTAGATGTGTTAAATGATCATTCGTTGGCGGTTTCAATAAAGGTACTATGTATATTAAAGTACTCTTTAAAATATTGGTCACATCTTTTATCTCCCTATACGTGAAGCCTATATGCTTGAGAAAGTGGCGAAATTCAGGAGGAGCTGAATGTCTAGATCCAAAGACTAAGGGTTGAATCTCGACTTCATTAAGCTCCGAATGTATTATTCATACGGGTAAAGGGTGGGGACACTCTATTTATTGACAGCCCCATTTCAGGGAGTAGCGACCCTGCCCACGTCAGCTCCAGGATCCTCTGGCCCGGAGGGTGGTACCTGGTTAGTGCCCCTTGCACAGGGTTACGGATGAAGAACCCAACGGTATATACAACGGAGAAGGAATCCTTCAGTACGCTGAATATGCAGAAAGGGGCGCATTAGGAGAAGGATGCTCCAAAATAAACCCGGGTACAGGAAACTCGTGAACTGGGTGAAAGTAATCCTCTAAGGGTAGGAGGCCCTAAACGAAACATCCCTGGATCTCCAGGTTGGGGTTTGTAAGTCTGTGTTGGTGTCCCGTCCATGTAAAAACGAAATTCACTCAAGTCTCAAAATAAAGGCAAACCGGACACGACTACAGCAGAATAAGGTGAAACGATTAGGGATATCTGATACATTAGATATTGCAACCAGGAACGTCAGGGGTCTGTATAATAAGGAACTCGAAATAGAAAATGAGTTAATGAAGAAATACATTAGCATAGAAGTGCTTAGTGAAACAAAAAAGAAGTTAAAGGGAACAATAGATACAGGAGACCATACTCTACTGTATAGTGGAGTGGAACATAAAGAGCCCAAGCATGTTTTGCGATGATAAACCATAAATGGAAGCAGAATATCACAGCGTATACATTTTATGATGAGTGACTTATGGCAATTCGCTTCAAAAAACCAAGAGGCCATATGACAGTTGTAGATGTGTACAGCCCGCAAGAATAGAAGAATCAGATAAATTTTATACAGCATTACAAAACGTAGTTAATACGATTAATAAAAGCGATCTAGTATATATTTGTGGAGATTGGAATGCCCGGGTTGGAAAAATTGCTATAGAAGATATTGTCGGTCAATTCCGAGAAGACAGAATCAACTGTAATTGTAAGATGATAGATTCCTACATATACTATAATTTGAAGATTACTAACATATTCTATAGAAAAAAGAATATTCACAATTTTACATGGAGTAATAGAGGCTCCAGATCTAAAATTGACTATGTAGTTGTCAATAGAACAGCTGCAAATTTAATAAAGGATGTTACGTATACAGAGGTTCTGAAATATGCAGTGATCAGTTTCTATTGATCAAAACCATATTAAAAAGAAGATGGGCAAGATTAAGAGATAGGAATTTAAGATAGCAATTTTCTAAGGCCGAAGTGTTCCTTCTGTAACAATTTTAAAAAAGAGCATTTTATGGGGGAAGCCCCAATCCCAATAGATTGAGCTGATCAGTTAATTCGTCAAGCATGTACTGAACATCTGATTCTTCCTCTCCTACTAATACTAGGTCGTTGGCAAATGCCAAAATGCTTAGAATTTGATCGTTAAAGCTCATAACCTTCGTAATGCCGGTAATGTGTTTTATAACCGGATTCGAGGCTAAATTAAAAAGGAAAGATAGATGGTCACCAGTTTAACCCCTCTCTTAATAACTATATGATGACCATTTTCTAATATAGTGGTAGCATCTTGTTGTATCTCATGTACTAAATCAATCATATGTGGGTGAAAGCCTTGGGCCTTAAACCAGCTGTGATCGCGCTATTACTAATTGTATCGAATGCTTTTCGATATCGACTGTGGCTAAAGTCAGCCTCTTTCCCTTTATTAATCGCCGCAGAAATGATGACCTTGTTTTTAAAGGTTCCAATACCTGGAACGAAGCCGCTTTGTTCTGAGGCGATCCTCGCCTTAGTTTTCATTCGGCGGCAGAGATAGCCGGATAAGGTCCTACCAAGGAGTGAGCCTATAGATATCGGCGCCACCCTTTAAGCACTTCGTCGTTACCTCATTCCCTTAGGGATAAAAATGGTCTTACTATTTTTCCAAGCTTTAGAATATATCCCTGTTAAAAGAATAAGACTAAAATATTCCCTAATAGAGAAGGGATATTCCATCTTGGTAGATGTCTTTCAATTCCATCTATCCCGGCGGCTGTGGACCTCCGTATCAATCGAAGTCGGGTTTCCATCTCCGCCGGGGAGATGAAAGGAGGGAATTGTTTAATATACCTAAATTGTAAATTATCTCCTTCAGTATTAATGTTATCACCCAATAGCTCGGAATATTGCATACTAAGTTTCTCTGTTGGAATTTCTGTCCTGACTTCTTCTACTACACTAGTATTAATTATCACTAAATCCGCCAATCTAATAGGACATTTGTAAGACATATGTTTTTTGTCTTGAAACAAATAAAGTTTATTAGAACTTGGTTGTTTTAAAAGGATGTTGTCCGTTTCTATGCCAAATCCCGTCTTTTTCGGTACCCTTGTTTTAAAAACTTTATTAATCTCCCCTCAAGTGCATCAATAACCGGTCTAACTTGATCAAATTTAGTATGTATCGAAGCAAGGCGATCCATCTCTGAGCTAAGCTCCTTTAAAATTAAAGCAGGATAAATAAGCTTAATGTGGGTAATGTAATTTTTAGCCTCGTTCTTCCATGATTGTATATCTTCTTAGATGCATGTGTCGCCACTGTCCATAGTTCTAAGAGAACATGGGCTGTGTTGGTGAATTTCATTAAAATAATGTATCGGTTTTCTATATTTGGTTGTACGGGAATTGTTATTGGCTGTTCAGAGACCATAATCTGTGTTATTGGTTAGGAGTGTAGTTTGTGTAGCAGAGTTGCTTGAGCAACTTAAATTTATATCATTCGTAACTAGGTTTTTGGAATTTAAATAATGGGAATATCCCTCTTCTTCCCTTAGTTTAGCGTATTCATCCGGATGACCTATTTCGATATAACCAATAAATCAATTACAATATTCATGTTGGGAGTAACTATTGTAACTAAGTCATGCGTTCCAGAAGAATTAAGACAGGAGTTAATGGATTGGTCCTAATTCTTCCTTATTCCTTGTCATTCTATTTCCAAATGAGACTCCTGTTTGTTCTTGCGAATTACATCGTTAGAAAGTGAAGTCATAGTGATAGCTGATATAGTTCGTCACATCAGCTTTTTCCATCCCCTCCTTATGAACTTCCTGATAATCATTTTTGCAGAGCACCTACATTAAAATCTTATGTTTTCCGTTCTAATGTATCTGAACGAACCTCATCCACAGTCTCATTCGATCGAATTATATTTTTCTCCACGAAGGTCTCTCCTTCAACAATTGGAAGTGGAACCTAACAGGTTAAAATTTAAGAAATGGAACGAACGTTATCTTGGACCTCTATATCCACCTCAAATTCTCTAGGAGATTCCTCAGCCTTAAACTATTCGTCTTCGGTTGTTTTCTTTCTTTTATATTTAATCTGGTCTATTGTTTTATGGGGTAATTGGGCCTAAATTTTTTATCTATGGCCGTTTGGTATTCATATTCAATTAATAAATCTACTAATAATTTGCTGTCCTCATCTGTCCAGACACCTTTATTGGTAACTTTTGGTGTTATGGCCTCCAATCTCTTTTCATTCCTAATATTCTTATTCCTCTTATCCTCGAGTTAAGACTCCTAAATGTTTTGTACGAGCTTTCACAATTCTCGCATTTAAATTCGTATTGACGGTTATCGATAGGACCAGGAAACTTAGGTATGTGGCAGACGGCAGAATATAGTAGTTGAAAGGTCTTATTACAAAAAGTGCATCTGTAAGCAAAATCCTTATCATGATGGACAACAGTTAAGTGCTTAATATATTCACCCACGAATGCAAAGAACAGGCCGCACTCTATACCGGTATTGACTTTATAGGAAATGTTAACAACCGATTTAATATTAGCCATGTTTTTATACATATTAACTGCCACTATAATGTATCAAATAGTAATATAAAGAAAATGTAATCAGAGATATTATTAAACAAATATGACATAAATGCTTCAATGTCAATTAAAACACGATCATATAAAACAACCCGATGGGTGAGATGATAAAAGAATTATTGAATTTGTCATAGGTTAAAATATAAAAAAATAAAACAAGTCGACAAATCACAAAGGGGTGAATGATATCTAAAACAAATTGCTGACAAGTCAACAACAATAGAATCGATATGTATGTATGAACACGTAACAATAAAAATGTGTTAATCATATTAATCATAAATGACACATATGTTAAGAGTTTAACAGATCAACCGTTAAAATAATAAAATTTGTTTAAGAGCTACCCAGTGTAAAACGATGATTTTTTTAAAAAAGTGAGGCTGGTAACGTCACTATCGATTGCATGTGGGCAGAAAGTATGTCGATACACCGTTAGTATATAAAAGAATGTAAACAATCAATATTGCGGCTTGTAAGCAGAAAATTTAAGGATAAAATAAGATGTAATACCTAACGATAAAAAGCGGTAACTGCGGCAGTAAAATCATACGGAAGCGTAAAACCTCGTTAAAATATAATTGAAGATAAATTATAATCACTTCAAAATAACCCTACGTTATAAAAGGCATGTTAGTACTACTAATCCATTAAATTAGATCACTCGCCATTTACTTCAATGCAGAATCAATCTTAATCACAGTCACACACTCATATACATCAATAGAATTAAAGGAGAAACCCATGAAGAAATAATCGCAATAAATTTAATAAAACTGTCATTTGGGAGAGAAGGGATCGAGAGTTCTTAAAATAAACAAACAATATGGCCGATTATCATTCCGTATTTAGAATAAAAGTTACTCTGATTAGTACTGGCCTACGGTAACTATAACAATACAACCACTAATTAAAGGAGGAGGATATGTAAAATCAAATCTAATATGGAAAAACTTTACCCTTGAACGCAGTAAGGGAAGAAATTCACCCGTCCACTCTTCATGTTCACAAGAACGATTAACCGAAGCAAACCAAAAGCGAAGAACCACAATATTAACTTTGCCCTTAAAATGATAAACTAATTCATCCATCGGCATGCTGACACTCGCCATAAAACTATAAGACATATAAAGTGTTATTTATATAACGAGAGCGCTCTTCATAGGTTATTTCACATAAAAATTGTGATTAAACACGGAGCACAAAAATCACTGACTAGTCTATGATCTGGGACGGGTTTTACCCCATCCGATTTTCGGATTATTGAGGTGTCCGTCAGCCTGCCCCCTAGAATCTTTTCTTATACATATTTATTTTAGTGTTTTTCTAAGGAAGGCTACTAACCTAATTAATAGCTAATACTAAACAAACAAACTCAAAACTAAAAAGTATAAATGGCGCAACGGTTCTAGACATGTGAAAATCTCAATGGCAGCTATGAAGCGAGTTGCTTACCAGATGAGGTGACCCTCATCTGCATGCTGCAGGAGTGCGTAGGACAGTCATTGTTCAAATATCCGCACACCGGTTATGCACTGCACTGCGCTGCACTGATAAACTTAGTTTTATATATAGTATATTTAAATCCACCGCTGTAAAAAGCGCTTAATATAAAAATCTGTCAATCATCTGTCTCCAATTCTTCCACACCTGACAGCCCGTCCTCTTTGGCGGAATCACTCCCATCATTGCCGTCATCACTGCTGTTGCTTCTTTCTACACCATTATCCCGGATGAGGATTATTTTTATTTGATTTTCTGCATTTGCATCTTTTTCGAAATAATGATCCTAAATTTATTCAACATGTCGACGTACATTCTTCCATTCTCGCCTTCCAATTTCTGCAAATCGCTGCGGACATAACTGACCCACATCTTTTAATTTAAAAGTGTTATTTCTGCAGGCCACTCGTTTTTTGACATTAGCCAGATTAATTCGATTGGTTTTATATCTGGGTTATACGGTGGCACTCTTAAGTACATTATGGCCATATCTGGCCAAGTATGTAAGACTTCTGAAGCGGTTTGTTGGCTTTAATTAAGTTATATAGCTTTGGATTACTCTTGCTTTCATGTAAAGCTATATTACGCCTAAGTAACCAAGTACTCATTTCTTCTTTCAAGGAATTTCAGGTAGGTGGTTTGTCATTTTGAGTGTTGACGCATTGTGAAGCATTGTCGATAACCAGAACAGACCCAGCAGGTATATTAAGTATCAACATGGTGTTGCTTCACTTAATATAACTTTTCTGTATTCATTTCTTGATAAAAATCTCCTGTTTTTTTGTTGCGACTTGTAAAAGAAGGGCATTTGGAACTAAGCAGATCTTTCCAATAGCATGAACGATAATAAGTGTTTGCCCTTTGGCAACAGGTGCCTGCATGGCTATTTCGCTATAATTTTTACATGTTGTATGACTGCTATATATGTATGACTCAGCTGAAATCGTATATCGTGCTTTTCTATTAGAACTCTTCTATTTGATTTAGTTTACTTCCACTTGAAACCTAACTATTTTATACTTTTTCTGAGTTTTAGCACCACCTTGAAAATTTATGCTGTCTTTCAGATTGATGAGCAATCTACTTTTTGTTCGCCCAGTTTTTTCTTCTACATAGAAATTGTGAATCGTGCACCGAATGACGCATTTATCGCAATCATCTATTTCTGTAATACGTTTAGGGACCTTATGTATCTTTACAAGGGTGTCAAATGGTACTCCTTCATTCATGTGTTTATCTTATCTTTGATAACTCTGGAAACGGAACTCGGTGAAACAGCAGTTGCTTTGGCTACTCTTTCTTTCACTCCCTTAAAGTTTTAGTGAAACTCGGGTGAACATCTATTTTCTTCCTTCATCTCTGCTTCTTTCTTCATGAAGTCGAGGACATTTGCAATTATTTCCCTGCTTTGACTATGTAATACCTTGCAACTTAACTTTGAAAACGTAGTAGTTATGGTTATAAACATCGCAAATATTAAATAAGCACTATTTAGGTGCTGCACTCTTTGAAGTAATAACCACATGCGGACAGTTTCTGCGCAGACTGTATGTGTTACGCACTGTGAGTACGCAAAGGTATTATATCGCTTTAGTTGATTAAGCTAAACATAAACCATTCCTAGGCTCGGCAGCCGGGTGGCAATCAAGGTTACGATTCTAGACGTTTTGTGCCAGCTATAGCCTCAACAAATAAAAGGTGGCGGATAGAAGGCGAATAGCCAATAGATTTAATTAACATAATTTAAAATAAGGAAGAATATTTTATATATCATGCGTTCCCTGACAGAGGTGCTAGTATATTCCATAAAGGAGCTGTAGATGTTTTAGCCCATCTTGAGTATAGTCAGTGCTATAGATTCCATTTCTCTATTAGAGAACCCCCACAACCTCAAGAGATCCCTTGTTTCTGGCGGGACAGATCTACTCGAGCCAAACACTAAGGGTTAGAGAGAAAAATTCTCCACTCCAGGGTGTATGGCCCGAATTGGGTTATCCAGATGCTGATATTTCTGGATCTTATCAGTCTCAGCCTTCGAAAGGGTTTCATTATCTTCGTACCTGATGGTGGCATCGATAGCGAACTTTTCGCTATCTCGGATCGCCAAGTCGGGCTTGAGGTGCTGACCATCATTGGTCAGGAGTGAGTGCTCAAGTTACACCGTGGTTGGAGACACATTATTAGAATTGATTTTATTCCTAATCTCATTCACCACGGTGTCATGCCTCTTTATTCTTGCGGGCTTGGTAGAGACAAGAATATGACGTGTTCTCTCCACAGCAGCACCGCAACGCCGGCAGTTGACATCGGATAAGGGGTTATACCTGGCCTCGACGACCCGAAGATATTGCGTATTACTGCGAAATATTAACTGCCTCCGTATACCTTGATGGCTGAAACAACCAAGGTTTCAGGAGCAACGTATTATACCAATCGGGTCGCCATAAAATGCCCCAAATCCTTTACCCTGTCAAGGGCAGAAGAACCATTCGCCCCATTCTCTAGCCTTTAACGTGAGCTAGTGGGAGTTTGTCCCTAAGGATATACGGCCATACGATGCCAAGCGTCTCGGAGACACGCTGGAGCTTGTCTGTTAAATTCCCCTCTTCCCGAACCAACCTTAACAATTCATCGGTGGAATTTAACAGGGCTCTCCCTGTTTAAGACCTACCCAGTGTAAAACAATGAATTTTTTTTTCAAGTGAGGTTGGTAACGTCACTGTTGAAGTATTGTTGCCCCACCTATGGAAAGCCAATTTGAAGAAGGGTTTATCTTTACGTTATTACCACCACGCTTCGGGCGCCAATTTGAAGGAGTAGTTGTATTATCTTTAGTTGTAGCCCCACGCATGGAAAGCCAATTTGATGTAACAGTTTTATTGTAGTTCAACTGTTGGGGGACCCAAACTTGAAGTAACTGCCCCACGTATGGTGCAAAGTTGCCGCTGGCCTTCGCCCCAACGTTTAGGAATGAACTTTGTATTTTTACTTTCTTTAAATATTTATATATATATATATATATATATTTACCTCCGCTACGTCAGTATTAATTTGTAGAAACATGTATCTCTTAGCAGGGGGTGATGCGGTTAAAGAATGTAGGCTTACACAAACTATAATATTTGTTTCACTCCTTTTATTAATCCTTCACACGATTAAATAACACTTCACTTATATGGAGAACTGTGAGATTATTTATAAGTTACTTGATCATTTTAACACGTAAAATTTATGATATTCTCGCCGTAATGAATTTTATATATCCCACACTGAATACGTACCGTGCAAATGAACTGCTCAGGTACGATGCCGTCTAGCGTTTACCGCTTAAGTTTGTAAGTTTCTGTTATTTCAAGTCTCTGATTGGTTAATTTTACTTCAATAGAATGCTTTTATTTAACTTTCAACCTTTCTGGTTGTTGATTGGCTATTTATAAACTGTTTTAAATATTACATTATTGTTCCAAGAATTACTAGTAGTGTTATTAAACTTTCGAATTCATTATTGCAAGGTAACCTCGTTCTTAGCAAATTTCGGCTTCTATTCTCACATCCCTACATTAGTAAATTACGTAATACATTCATATAGCGTTATTATATATGTATAGAGTAATATAAACATAATACAATGACTGTTACATACATTTTATATATTGTACAAATATTGCTTTAAGGCGGGCTGTTATTTATTTTTATATTATATAATTAATTGGAAAATCATTTTCATGCTAAAAATACCGCCTCACTATCGATTGTGTGAGGGCAGATACACCGTTGGTATATAAAAGAATGCAAACAATCAATAGATAGAAAATTTAAGGATAAAATAAAATCTAATACCTACGGATAAAAAGCGGTAACTGGGATAGTAAAATCATAAGAAAAGGTAACACCTCGTATATATATAATTGAAGAGAGATTATGCTTACTTTAAAATAATCCTAGGTTATAAAAGGCACATTGGTACTAACAATCCCAATCCATTAAGTTACATCATTCGCCATTTATTTGAATGCACAAGCAATTTTAATCACAATCACGCACTTATATATATATATATATATATATATATATATATATATATATCGGTAGAATTAAAGGAGAAACCCATAAAGAGATAATCGCAATAAATTTAATGAAATTGTCACTTGGGAGAGAAGGGAACGAGAGTTCTTGAAACAAACAAGCAATATGACCGATTATCATTCTGTATCTAGAATAAAAGCCACTGTAATTAGTACTGGCCTAACTATAACAATACAACAATTAATTAACGGAGAACATATGTAAAATCAAATGTAATATGAAAAAGCATTACCCTTGAACGCAGTAAGCGAGAAAAATTCACCTGCCCACTCTTCCTGTTCACACGAATAATTGACCTAAGCAAACCACAAACGGAGGACAACAATATTAACTTTTCTCTTAAAATGATAAACTAATTAATCCATCGACATACTAATACTCACCAAACCACTATAAAACACACAAAGTGCTATTTACATAACAAGAGCATTGTTAATAGGTTATTTCACATACAAATTGTGATTAAACACAGAGCACAAAAATCAGTCTAGTCTTCCGCCCCTATGATCTGGGACGGGTTTTACCCCAACCGATTTTCGGATTACTGAGGTGTCCCTCGCCCTGCCCCCTAGAATCTTTTCTTATACATATTTATTTTAGTGTATTCTAAGGAAGGCTAATAACCCAAATAATAACTAATACTAATCAGACAAACTCAAAACTAAAAAGTAGCCTCAACAAATAAAAAGTGGCGGCTAGGAGGCGCATAGAAAATAAGTTTTATTAATAGAATAATTTAAAATAAGGAAATAGTTAAAAATCATGCACTCGCCTGACCGAGGCGTTAGCATATTCCATAAAGGCGCTGTATATGTTTAAACTCATCTTAAGTATAGTCAGCGCTACCATTTCATTTCTCTATCAGAGAACCCCCACAAACTTGACAGATCCCTTGTTTACAGACCCCCTCGAGCCAAACACTAAGGGTTGGAAAGAAAATGTTTCCACTCAGGATGTATGGCCCGAATTTTGGTGTCGAGATGCTGTTATTTCTCGATCTTATCAGCCCCAGCCTTCGAAACGCATTCAATATATTCGTACCTAATGGCGACGTTGATAGCAAAAGCTTCGCGATCTCGCACCACCAAGTCGGGCTTCTAGCGCTGATCAACATTGGTGAGGAATGAGTGCTCGTGATACACCGTGGTTGGAGACGGATTATTAGAATTGATTTTATTCCTAACATCATACACAACGCTGTCATGGCCGTTTTCTCTTGCAGGCTTAGTAGAGACACATAGGCCAAGAACACGACCTGCTGTCTCAACAGCACCGCAACGCCGGCAGTTGGCATCGGCTGCAGGGTTATACCTGGCCTCGACGACCCGAAGGGTTTGCGTAATAGTTCGAAGTTAAAGTGCCTCCGTATACCTTGAGGCCGTAAGTAACCAAAGTTTCAAGAGCCACGTGTTACCAATCGAGTCGTCATAAAAGGCCCCAACCCCTTTAACCTAAGAAGGGCAGGAGAGCCATTCGCCCCATCTTTAAAGTCAACTTGTGGGAGCTTATGTCCGTAAGGGTACACGGCCACACGAGGCCAAGGGGAGGCTGGAGACATGCTGGTGCTTGGTTGTTAAATTCCCCTAATCCAGAAGCACCCTTAAAAATTCATTGGTGGAATTTAACAGGGCTCTCCCAGCCCGCAAATACATTAAAATCAGATCTACCGTTTTAGGCATTCCGAGTCCCCCGTCGCGCTTGCGGCTGTAGAAGAAGCCCTTCGCCACCGATTTCGGTAGATGGAACATGTTTTGACAATCCACCTAAGCCGGATGTCAATTTCAGTTACCAAAGTTTTGGAAGCAGGCTCAATACTTAACGAGGTACATAAATCTTGGAATAATGTAACACACGAGTAGCTGCATCTTCTGCCCTGGCTTTAGAGTTAGACCAGCGTAGCGCTTAGCAGCAGCTACCAGATTGGCGCTACCAAATTGGCTACTCTATGGGTTAATGCTCTTAACCTAGATATCTGATGAGTTCATCTGATTTGTATACAGGGATGGACTGGCTCTCCGTAAGGAGGGCAGGATCCGTCGTTGCCCAGGTTTTTCTGCCCACGACGACTAGGAAGCAGCTCAACTTTGGCGGCGACTAATAAGACCTAAGGGGCCAAGGTCGTGATAAAGTGAATCTATCATAAATTGCACCTCCTCCGTGCTTCCGTCAGTCATAACCATGTCATCTGCAAATACCTAGATATTAAGGCGTTTGTCACCAAACTCTACACCCTTGGCATGCCAGCCACTCTTCTCAGAGCCGGATCAATGGCGAGATTAAATAAAATGGGGGATAGAGGATCACCCTGCTTAACAGCACGTCTAGTGGCTACACAATGACCTCAATGGCTAGTTGAGTGTAGACTCTCTGATGCATGTCCCCTACCAGGTGGCCATGGAAACCTGGCATCCTCAAACAGCTGAGGACGGCGTTGTGACTGACGGTATCAAAGGCCTTCGCCAAATCTACCGCAGTCAACGTCATTCCGTTCTTCTGTTTGCCGATCTTGATCGTTCCACTCAAGAGAGCAATGTTGCGGAAATTTCCATTCCCGGATAGAAAGCCTCCCTGAACAGAAGTGATAACTGTTCTGGATTTTATGCGGCACTCAAACAGCCCGGAGAACGTCCTACCGAGGAGCGAGCCTATAGTAATAGGACGCCACTCCTCGGATGTACATCTTCCTTGCCCTTAGAGATAGACTGTTCTATTTGCCTTCCATGCACCAGGGTACACGCCGGTCAATAAAATGAGGTTATATATTTTGTCCAGTAGTACGGCTATAGCCTCCGTAACCAGATGCCCTCTCCCAATCCTATCCAACCCAGAGGCAACCTTCGTACAGACCTTACGGAGACGGATTTCGACCACCCATTGCGAGATGAGCGGGAGGCTCTAAACCAGAGTTATACAGGTAGACGTTAGCCAAGGCATCCGAACTAACTCAGCCACTTGACCCGATAAATCTGATTAAAGCTTTCTAACTCACCCACAGGGACGTCTCTCTTCCCGCCATCATCAATATCTGTCTTGAGGTTTACATGTTGCGCAACGCGGGTTGGACATTTACGAAACTTGTTCTGACAACGGTAATATTGCGTTTTCTGTAGGAGCGTATTCTTCCTCCAACACCTTGCGTGATCCTTGGACTCTCTTGGTCCTGTGTGTCACATTTTCCCTCAATATTCCCAAACCGGATATAAACCTATCTAGAGAGACTCTGTAATCTTCATTCTCCGGGTGGCTCAGGTCAACTCATCTAGGTTTTCCCCCAATTAAGCTAACCCTTGGACAGACTCCTGGGTGTTCCCGGAAGGAGGGGTGAACAAGGGCTCTGGCAAATCATCCATTATCTCTTGCCGAACAAAACTATTATCGTAAACAGCCTCTTCCAAATCCTGATCAACATCATCGACCCTAGGCAGAACATAAGCCTCCAGCATTTTTTGCTGATATTTAATCTTGTCGGTTGTTTTATGGGGACGTTCTACCTGGATATTTTTAAATGGCTAGTTGGCCATCAAAACGGGCACACAACTCAACCTACAGGCTAGGATCTTCCATAGACCATCTACCTTAACCACTCTCCTTTGGGACCATCTGTTCTAAGCGCTTCTAATTCCGGATGTTCAGATAAGCTGTACGCTCATAAATGCCCAGTCCCGTTAGAGTCTCAAATGACCTAACACACTCGGAAAGGGAAACAGCAGTTCCTCCTGCTCCGGCGGGCCCGGACACTTGGGGAACATGGCAGGCTACTAAGTGCTCAGAGCTAAATGGCCTACTACAAAGTCGACAATTATAGTTTACTTCACTCATAAGATGATCGGTGCTGTATTGTTTCAAGTACTCCCTAAGGACATCATAATGTCTTTTGCATATTCGGCAGATAGAAGGCCTGAAATGGAAATCCGACTGACACTGAAAATATATGATTTCCTCGGTCAGCACCTCTTCGTTATTCGCTTCGTTACTTACTAAAGTTTATCGCCATGAACAGAGTGAGTTAAGGGGATGTTGGTGTTGGAGAACGGCCCCCAGGAATGTCATTCTCAGAAGGGTACCTCAAACCACCAATCCCCCGAGAAAAGAATCAAGGGGTCGAAAAGACACACAGGGGTTTACTCAGCCGCTACTGAGTAGTCCCCCTCCCAAGTCCAAACTAAGGGACCTTCACACCCAAAACAGTTAATATCTGTCGGTGCAAACACGTGGACGCGGATACACAACTCACCCTTCCTCAAGTACTAGGTCGAGTTAGCACACAAGACAAAGAGATCACCCTCTCCCGGGGATGGGTTCGCACTTCCCAGACGTTCTCTAGTTGTGCCTTTTAACCTCACCCAACCGAAGTTAACCTCAGTTGGGCTAGCTAAAATGAACGGAGAACTTTCAGGTCAAAGACATCCAGAGGCGATTCCACCGCTCCTAGAAAGAAATGGGGACCCACGATGATCCCAAATAATTAAGTGAATAATAACAAGGCATAGACTAGTTAACAGCAACCAAAGAGAACAAGAAGATATATCCCTTCCCAAGTAAAGGGATCTACTAACCACATACCAAAACAGGTTATCTATTAACACGGAAGTATCGATAAGCTCTAGGATAGGGCAATCCCGTAGTGCATGGGAAGGCATAGTGATCCCTCTGCTTTAACGCTTAACAGGGAAAGCGGCGCACTGTCAACCTAAGTTGCCCGCAGGGATCCTCGCGATGGTTGCACCCATAAGCAGTGTGAGAACCCAACACACTGCGTCACTATTCTGCTCTAAGAAGGCCCGAAGACCCATCGCATCATTCAGCGACCTGGAAAACCACGTTCCGCGACGGGAGACAAGCACCCGGATGGCACCGAGCTCTCACGATGAAATCTCCCTCTAGAAAGCCCTCCCCTATGTGGGAGTCTCAAAATATGATCACTCTCTTGTATTAGTCAGAGTTAGCCAAATAAGACCTCCCCAGGCGTTCCCTATATCCTAGCCCAGGAGGGCCACTTCCGGCTGGCTATCAGATAACTATATAAGAAGTAATATATTTTCTAGGGACCAACATAAGTCAATATAAATAAAACGGAAAATTGTAATGAGCAATTGTAAATGTATAAAAGAAAGTAAGTTACTACTTCCAGGGTTAATTTATTTTTAAAACCTTAAAATATAAGAGATTAAATATTAACACTAAAATTAAGAGTTATATGTTCACCGCACAGCGGAAGTTATAAGTATTAAAATGCATATCAAGTTACATCGAAATTTACCGTCTGTTAGAATATAGTAAGAAAAATAAAGAACGAGAAAAGCACTAAAGGGCATTGGCATAGTCTCTAAATTAGCTGATAATATTAAGACCAGATTTTAAAATAAATATAGCGGTGTCCTGCATGTTTCTATGCGTCCAGCCCCAACTGTTCAAAATGTTCCTAGTTTCAGGCGGAATTGCGCCTATGGATCCAAATACTAGTGGTTGCACCTCGACAGTTTTGTCGTCGGTATGCAATTTAATAAATTCCTTTAAAATGGAATATCTATCCTTTCTTTCCAATTTCTGCCTTGGCAAGTGAGTCTTTGTCTTCATGTCGTATTGTGACGTCGATTATTGATGCCTTGTCTTCCGTAATTACCACAAGATTGGGTTTGAGGAGAGTATTCTTATTAACTTTAAAAGAATGCTCGGGAAGAATTAAGGCCTCAAAAGATGATGTTGAGATGCTTTGTTTGACGTCCCTCATTATTTTGTCATTTCTGGCCATTCGTGCGGGTTTTGTCGAGGTGCATACTCCCAGGATGTGTCCGGCTGTTTCTGGTGTATTGTAGCAATTCCTTAAGTGGATGTCTGTGTTAGGTTTGTACCGACCCTCAACTATCTTACATGCCTGCGTGTTTGTTCGTAATTTGATGGCTTCGGTAAACCATGAGTTTTTTAATATGTACGGTTTTAACATCATGTATTGCCGCTAGGGTTGGCGTAAAACGCACCTATACTCTTTCCGCATTCGGCCCGAGAATTGAACTTGGTTCTTTCGGTTTACTTTATACGCGTTTATCTCTTATAAGGAAGCTGGCCAATGTAACCCAATTCCAGTAACTACCTTATGTAGCCTTCTCCCCAGACATCCCTCGGAAAACATATTGTTCATAGCAGGATCTAAAGTATTTAAAAATTTGGTGACAGCTCTAAGAAAGGCAACAGGTATCAGAGGTGCCATTTTAGGTATTCCTAGACCACCATCTCGCCTTTTTGTATAAAGGAGACCATTATCTATTTGAGTCGGGAGATGCAAAATCTGTTTAAACATTGATCTCAATTTATCGTCGATGTTGTTCAACAGCGTTTTTGAAGATGGATCTAATGTCGCAAGATATAGGAATCTGGGAGCTATATATGTATTGAAAAGGTCTAACTTTTGCTAAGACTTCAAGTTTAAGTTGGCGCATCCTTCAGATGCATTAATTATGTGCTCTTGAAATCCCTTTCCCACATTGCCAGCCCAGGGATTTATGTCTTTTCACAGACAGTGTTTGGAATCATCTGAGCTGGAAAACGGCACAGTCTCATTATTTAATAATAGTTGGGTATCAACAGTAATCAAAGTTTTATTTTTAACTATAATCTGTAAGCACTTAGATTTAATAGGGGATACCTGTAAACAGAGTTTTGATATACCAGAAACTAATGTATTTAACAGTTGTTGAGTTTCACAAAGAGTACGGCCGATTAGTACTATGTCATCAGCGAAGACCATTATGTTTATTTTAGTGCCCCTAAAACAATTACTCCGGATTGTGCTTCCACATCTTTTATAACGGTATCAATTGCGGCATTGAATAGCAATGGTGTTAGGGGGTCGCCTTGTTTTACGCCTCTTTCAAAATCTATCTTGGCACCGTTGATTAAAACCGTAGAGCAATCAATATACATATTTTTTATGGTCAACACCATCCAAGGGTGGACGCCTCTTCTTAATAACGCAGTCCAAATCGCGGAGTGATTTAAGGTATGAAAGGCTTTCGCAATGTCTAAAAGTGCGACTGTAACTCCTCTTCCTTTACCCCTTCTTAAAATTTTGTTAAACCTGGCTATGTTAACGAAAGCGCTGGTGTTTAACCTGAATCCTGTTTGGGCTGCAGATAGTGGAATTATATTACTCAATCTTCTAGTTATTAAAGATGCGAAAATCCTTCCACGCACCGGGGTACATTCCGGTCACTAAAATGGTGTTATACAACTTGGCAAGAAATAGGGGCATACCCTCCCTCAGTAAGTGTTTCCTAGCAATCCCATTCAGCCCAGAGACGGTGGTGTTTTGGACCTTACGGTGACGGATTTCCACCTCCCTGGGCGAAATTAGCGGAAGACAATGTACGAGAGGGTGGCAGGTGGGTCTGTTGTCCTGTCCTTCCTCCAAATCTTCCTCTTGACCCCATAAATCAGAATAAATTTGATCTAATTCTGTAATAGAATTATCTTTCATTTCCTGCCACCTTCATTGATATCCGTGTTGAGGACTACATGCTGCGCTAAACGGGTTGGGCATTTGCGAAACATGTTCTGGCATCGGGAGTAAAGGTAGCTATTTCTAGAGGAACGTGCTCTCACTCCATTGCCTTGGCTGTTGTACGGCTTAGTTCTCGAACTTTATCTCTCTAACCCTCAGATATCGACCCAACAGTCAAAATTCCATCTAGAGCCACCCGGGAGGTTTTTTTCTCCGGTGGACTCAGCACTAGGTGGTTCAAGGTTTCCCCCAACTCAGCCAGCCCTTGGAGGGAGCTGGGTATCTCGAGGGACAAAATATGTCTTTTTGCCTCCTCCATTCATAATTCCATGTCATGTCTGTAGTCCGACTCTCCTTCCAGCCAATCAGGAGCGCGGAACCCCTGGCCGTCGCTAGAAGGACCCACCGCCCCCGATGAGCTTTCGGGAAGTGCCAGCGGTATGGGCTCCGATGGACCATCGTCCCCCTATGTGACTGTTAGTTATATTGCCAGTCCCAGCCTCGCTTATTCCTTGATCGACCCTCTCAGCACTTGCCATTACATTGATGGCCAACTTTGGCCTTTGGCACTTAATTTGTTCGATGGCCTTATGAGGAAATACATCTTGTATCTTTTGATTTATGGCTCTGCTACCCTCATAAATGTGCACAGTTCGACCAATTTTTTAATTTCCTCCTCGGACCATCGATTGGAGCCACTTACTTTAGGGACAATCTGTTCTAGCCGTTTTATATTTCCATTAAATAATTGACTGATTCAATCCAAGTCTTTGTTAGTTGCCCATTTCCCTTATCAAGTGTAGATAATACTTCTGGGGCAGCAATCGTTTCCATTACAATCTTATAAGGAACATCCCATATGTTGTCCTTTAGATTTTCTTCCACAAACCTCTCCCATGAGGATCTCCTCGTCTCCTCCAATTTATCTTTATACTTACTCTTTAAATCCCTATATATCTCCAAATTCATATCACGTACATTCGCAGTTTTACTCTTTTGATAAATTCTTCTAGCTTTCCGTACTTTCCTCCTCAATTTTTGTAGTTGCTCATTCCATATAGTTTTACTATTCATCTTACAACGATTTTTCTGTAACCCTTTTTCCATTGCTACTTGTACACTTCTGGTAAGTTTAGGTGCCTTATTGTCTATATCGTCATCTGCCCTAAATTCAGGTGTTTTGAAGTTCTCTCGAAGTCTTGCCCAATCCGCGTTTTTAAGTTGATAGCGTATCCTGCCTCCCTCTGTATATCTTGGATTATAATCATTAATTTCAACATCAAAATAAATAAGATTATGATCACTTGTAGTTTGTTGTTGGGCAACTTTACAGTTTATCTTATTACTAATGTATCTTTAGCTAAAGTTAAATCAATTTTTCCGAGGCATCCATGCGATTCTCGAACGTATACGGATTATTTGGTAGATTCATGATACTTATTCCATAACTGGATATCAATTCTTCTAACATTTCGCCTCTCCCATCCGGATTTTTGCTATACCACCAACTAGACTTAGAATTGGAATCCATTCCTCATCCTACACCTGTCCAACCTGGCTTTCACTCGCCTCCATCATACCCGAGTTAAGGGCCCCAACCCGGGGACGCGTATGCACCTCCCATTCTTCGCCGTGTACTAGCCCGAGTCGGTGTCAAAGACAAAAAAACCCATCCCCTACCGGGAATGGGCTCGCCTTCCCAGACTTTCCCCGGTCTTGACCTATTAACCTAGTCCATCCAGGGTCACCACCAGATGGGTTAGCGGCAAAACAAGGATGGGGGACCTCCAACCCGGGATGCCAGGGCAGGATACCACTCGACCAAGACCCTCCCATGATCCCAAATAAATCAGCCAAAAACAATATAAAATTATTAAGCAGACAAATTTAACTTAATATAATGAAATAAATCCACCCAAAATTTTGGATCTTCTGTCCACAACCACCCCAAGGATTGTCTCTTTACCCCAGGAAGGATCCTCACATTCTGGGCTAGGGTATTAACCCAGTGGGTGGGGAGAGTGGATGTTCCCTCTGCTCTAAAAGCTTTACAGGGAACAGGCACTTCTCCATCTAATGTTGCCCACTGGGATCCTCGTAGAGGCTATCCCTACTAGCGGATTGCCACCCCTTACAATCCGCGTCATCCACTTTCCTCTAGGGGGCCATTACAACCATTTGCCATCACTCAGCAACCTGGAAGTTCCAGGTTCGTGGCGTGGGAACGAGCACCCGGATGGCACCGAGCCCACACAGCTGCTTGTCTCAAATAAGTAGCAACCCCTTACATGTGGGCGTCGGAACTATATTCCATTTCAGGTACAAGACCAGGTTGGACAATAGAGCCCTCCCCAGGCGTTCCGCTCTTTAAGAATGTCATAGTAACTCCCGCCGTTTACCCTCGCTTGCTTGAATTTCTTCACCTTGACATTCAGAGCACTGAGCAGAAATCTTATTGCGTCAACACACGCTGGGGGCCTCGATTCAAAATGACTTGGCTTGGCACTTTCATAACGATATCAAATTTAACTTGGCTTATTCATATTTGTGGACGACCAGATGTTACTTGCGGAAAGACAATATTCAGACAGCAGCATATAACCTTAGCTTTCTTCCAATGGAAAACATAATTTAAGGATTTCGGATACGAAAACAAAAACAGTGTCCTTTGAAGGGAAAATAAGCTTATAACATGACAGCTGCATACTCCTCATCACTGTGGCTATTTTGAGCTCCTCTCTTCCTCTTCCCGTTAAATTCTCTTCCTCCAGAACCAACCTTACCAACCAAGCGGCAAATACGCTAAGAGATCCAGATCTGCCATTTTAGGCCTACCTAGTCCCCCGTCCCGCTTGTGGCTGTAGAAGAAGCCCGTCACCACCGATTTCGGTAGATGGAAGATTTGTTTGATAATCCGCCAGAGCCGGTTATTAAATTTCAGTTAGCAAGGTTTTGGAAGCAGGCTCAATAGTTAAGAGGTACATAAATCTTGGTAAAATGTACCACATGAGTAGCTGCATCTTCTGCCCTGGCTTGAGAGCGGGACCAGCGCAGCTCTTAGCAGCAGCTACCAGATTGGCGCTGCCAAATGGGCCACTCCATGGGTGAATGCTCTTAACCCAGATATCTTATGAGTTCATCTGGTTTGGCTACAGGAATGGACTGGCCCTCCATAAGGAGACCAGGATTCCGTCGTTGCCTAGATTTTTCTGCCCACGACGACACGGAAGAAGTTCGATTTTGTCGGCGACACCCTAAGACCTAAAGGGCGAAGGTCTTGACACAGCGTATCTATCAGATTGCATATCCTCCGGGCTTCCGCCAATCATAACTATGTCATTTGCAAATACCAACATATTAGGGCGTTTGTCACCAAACACTACCACCATTGGCATGCCAGGCACTCTCCTCAGAGTCGGATCAATGACGAGATTAAATAAAATGGGCTGTAGAGGATCATCCTGCTTAACACCACGTCTAATGGCCACACAATGGCAATTTTCTAGTTCACTGTAGATTTGATTTTTGGCTTACTTTATTGACTAGGTCATCACGTCTTTTTAACCGAGCGGATTTGGTAGAAATCAAAGGCCCAAAATATGTCCGGCCGTTTCCACTGCTCCCTTACAATGCCTGCACATTACGTCAATGTCATGTCTGTATCGATTCTCAGTAATTTTACAAGCCTGGGTATTTGTTTTAACTTAATTGCTGGTCATTTTTCAAGACGTTAATATCCATGGTTTTAATCGCCAAGTATTACGGGTGGAATTGCTATAGAAGCAATTAACTTCTTTGCCTTGGACGGGACGATTTGCTGATTCTTACCAGTTTTCTTCTTCTGCTTTATATTTCCGCTTGTTAATATAATGAATAGTAAAAGGGCATTCAAGATTTAGGTTCGTAGCTACCCGTTGCAGTCTACTATAAAGTTTGCTCTCGCCCATCAGCGTTTGTGCTAAAGCATTGTTGTCAAAAAGGACCTTTCCAGCTTTTCAAATATGAAAGGGGAAACTGGTTCGATAATCTTGGGATACCAAGCCCAGCGTCTCTTTTTCTGCTATATATAAATCCATTTAGTGTCGGTTTCACCAAACGCAAGTAACTTTTACTCTCAAGTAAAACGTGTTTTACCCGCGAGTAAGCCCTTTGAGCGTTTCACGGACAACTTTGGAATAAATTGCGTATGCGAGTAAATCAGAGAGTAACGTTACTGGGCGAAATATTGTGTAATAAAGTACAGAGTAACTGCTAGCTAGCATTTTACAATGGTTGCACCGGTGCAGGTTTGATGAGAATGGATTTTGAGGACAGTTCTAGCGATGAAGATGAGGATTTTTACCAATGAGACTGAGTACTTTGGTGAATACTGAATAATCACTATGATCTGACCTTGGAGGTCCACCACCTACAAATTAGAAGAAAGAATAGAAAGAACGCTTACACTACGTATTCATGTTGCATATTAAAAAGAAAACAAATGTATCACCTGTCTTATTGCAGCTATTCTTTTATTAGCTAAATCCTTCTTCGGAGCTTTTTTTAGCAACTTCCACAGTTCCTTTATATTAGCTGCAGTTCTATGTCCCATAGTGGTGCCAGCATTTTTCTGCAGCATTTTCCCATGTATCCTTCTTCTGGCGCATAGTTGAACCATCTGTTCTCTTATTCTCTAACACACTTATAAATTCTTCTACCACAGAAAGCAGTAGGAGTTTTTCAGAAGAATGCCAATTTGGACTTCTCTTTCGCTTTCCTTCGTCTGACATGGTTCTGTAAATTTAACACACAAAAGGTAAAATTTAAGAGGATAATTTCATTAAAACGAAAGCTTAAGTTGAATTTTTTCTCGAAAATATTAGCTATTACCATATATTTCTACTTCCCAGTGTTTTCGTTTACTTTTTTCTCCGTAGCTTTAACATCTAAAAACTTTCGTTTACTCGCACTAAATTCCTTAAATTGGCGAAAAAAGCTGTAAATGCACACAAACTATAAGAAACTTCGCAAACAGCACCTTTCTGGTATAATTGTTGGAGTACTAACTGGAGAGTACTTTAACCTCCACACAAGCATGGTAATACGAATCTATGCCACTCGGGAGTATCAACCACCGGGTTAATGTTACTCTGTATTAACTATTCTAGACTTTAATCGCGTTTGGTGAAACCGGCCCTTAGTGTGAATTTAGTTAAGTGGTACATCTGCTTAATATACTGCCTGATATTGTCTATTTGCTTTAACACACTGTCAGATGGAGGCTTCATGTTCATAATGTAAACAAATTTAGGGGTAATGTGTATTAATAAGTTATATTTTTTTCAGGGTTTTAAAATGAGAGTAGAACGTCTTTTGACAGCTCCTATAAGACAGTCTTTAAAATTTTTTCCAATTTTACCACCCCAAGTGTTGATATCCCGACCCAAATAACGCAATATTTCGTCTGGTTGAATAACTGGTACAGGTATATCCCCTACGGTAAGCGAGGGGTTTGCTAGGGCCCAAGCTTTCCTTCCTGTAACAATTTTAGAACAAGAGCATTTTATGGTGGGAGCCCCAATCCCAATTGTTGAGCTGATCATTTAATTCGTGAAGCATGCACTTAAATTCTGATTGTTTCTCTGCTACTAAATACTAGGAGCAAATGCCAAAATGCTTAAAATGTAATCGTTGAAGCTCATACCATTCTTAAAATCTGCAATGTGTTTTTATAATATTGCTGCAGTAGGAGAGCCAAACTTGAAGTATTTGCAGCCCCATGTACGGTACAAGGTTTCCGGTGGCCTTCGCCCCAATTTTAAGAATCAACTTTGTATTTTTATGTTTTCTTTAAATAATATCTATATATATTTAGGTTTGCCTCACCTGCGTCAGTATTAATTTGTAGAAACATGGGTCTCTATGCAGGAGGTGATGCGGCTAAAGAATGTAGGCTTACACAAATTATAATTTTTACTTAACTCCTTTTATTAATCCTTCACACCATGAAATAACACTTCATTGATATAGAGAGCTGTGAGATTACTTATTAATTACTTGCACTTTTTTAACAACAAACTTTATAGTATTCTCAGAGTAATGAATTTTCGCCTCGCACTGAATACGTATTAAAATTCTCGAGGACGTATCTTACGTCCAGTTAGGAACTCTGTCTGCTAGCAACTGACTATAGCCTGAATTTGTAACTTTTTCTATTTCACGTCTCAATGGCTAATCCTACTCCAATAGAATACTGTTATTTAATTGTTTAAAAAATTACATTATTGTTTCCAAGAATTACTAGTAGCATTATTAAATTTCCAATTCATTATTGACTCAACGTAACCTCATTGTTAGCAACTTTTGACCTATATTATCACAGCTCCCAAATTATTAAATTACGTAATATATTCACATAATATTATTAAAGATGTACATAATAATACAAACATAATACAATGACTGAAACAAGCATTTCATATATTATATGTTACACGTATTGAGTTGAGGCTGGCTGTAATTATAGTTTATATTATATAATTGGACTGAAATCATTTAAGTGTTAAAAATATTGCCTCATGTTTTATAACCGGATTGAAACCTAATTTAAAAAGACGAGGAAATAAAGGGTCACCTTGTTGACCCCTCTCGTAATAAATATTTGACGACCAGTTTCTAATATAGTGATGGCGTCTTGTATCTCATGTATAAATTCATTGAAATGTGAGAGAAAGGCTTGGGCATTTAAACCAGCTGTGATCACGCTATTACTAACTTATAGCACGCGTTTTCGATATCGACTGTGGCTAAAGTCAGCACACTCACCAAACAACTATAAATCATATAAAGTGTTAACTATATAACGAGAGCACTGTTCATATGTTATTTCACACAAAAATTGTGATTAAACACGGAGCTCAAAAATCACTGACTAAGTCTTCCGCCGCTATGATCTGGGACTGGTTTTACCCCATCCGATTAACAGATTATTGAGATCTCCGTCACCCTGCGCCTAGAATACTTACTTATACCATATTTATTTTATGGTTATTCTAAGGAAGGCTACTAACATAAATAGTAACTAATACTAAACAAACAAACTCAAAACTAAAAAGCAGCTCAAACAAATAAAACATGGCAGCTAGGAGGCGCATAGCCAATAGAGCTAATTAATAGAATAAATTAAAAGAAGCAAGTATACAGTTAAAAATCATGCACTCGCCTGACAGAGTTGTTAGCATATTCCATAAAGGAGCTATGGATGTTTTAGCTCATTTTGATTATAGTCAGTGCTGTAGATTCCGCTTCTCTTTTAGAGATTCCCCCCCAGGGTCTCACCTTGTGTGAGTGCGAGTTTGGCGTACACGGGGTGTCTGAGCCACTCATCATAATTCCTCCACCCTCGTCCGGTCGAGGTGGGATCGTCCTCGTGACCGGTGGACTCAAGGTAGGCTCTCGTGCGCTCTTTGCATTTCGCTCCATGCCGCCCCTCGCCATCGTTTCTTTCTTGTCTAGCCCCTTTCCGAACATTTCGCACCACGTCCATTCATTCACACAATTATTTTCCATCTTCACCCGCCTACCTTACGAGCGAATCGCCCACGCACTTTTTGGATTTTTTTACCATTCTATTTATTTTAATCCTCCGTGGACACAGCCTGATGGATACCCGCGTACTGGGTGCGCAGCTGGGTGAGTGGGTAATGGAGTCATCCCCACCACCCCGGATCATCATGTAGGGCCTATGTTCGTATCCGTTGTTCAATTGCAGATCCGTGGGGGGCCATTATATGAGCTGCTGACTTCCGAGTCACACCGACGGCCATTGGGTCCCTCTGTCTATGTTCTGGGAGGTGTGACCCTGGGGTGGCCCTGGAATAGATAGGTCACACACCCAATTCGGGGTAACGCCCGGGAAGTCAGATATCAATGTCGGAGACGGTTACAATAGTGGAGGATTTCTTTCGCTATGGGGCCCTCTTTCTCCATTACTTACAAGCGCCGAAAAGTCTTTGTAAAAGAAGTGGCACCACCGACATCTGGTTATTACTTGGTCATTTCACGAACAGAAGAAGGACAAAGTTTTGAGGAGATGAACCCTTTTATTATTCAGAAGGGCATTGATGCTTTTGCTCGTGAGGTTCCGTCCTGCACTCGTCTAGGGAATGGTTCCTTATTAGTACAAACAAGGTCCGATCAGCAAAGTAAAACCTTTTTGGGCGCTACGCTTCTCTACGGTTATCCCATCCGTGTTGAGAAGCACCGCACCTTGAGTTCCTGTTAGGCGTCGTTACCATACATATTCTCGATGGTATGTCGGACGATGAACTCGTAGACTATTTTTCAGATCAAAAGGTGACAGCTGTGCATCTAGTGCAGACCAAACCCGAAGGAGTATTGGTACCCACTCGTACCCTGTTTATAACTTTTGATGGCGTCGATCTGCTCACGAGCAATTCAGCAGGGTACGAACGTATTGCGGAGAGGCCTTATATTCCTATAACTCTGCGTTGTTTTAAATGCCAAAGTTTTGGGCATACGTAAGTCTCATGTAAGAGTGCCGTTACCATCTGTGCATCATGTAGCCAGTCCGCGCACGAAGGTACCTGCTCAACAGCCCCCGACGGCGTTAATTGCAAAGGGTCCCATTCTGCGTCATTTCCGACTGTCCGCGGTACTTGGACGAGAAGGCGATCCAGGAGATCCGGATAAAGGAGAAACTCCTTCGCTGAAGCCCGGAGGCGTTACTATACGCGCTAAACTTCGCTCCTGCGATCGGGTACATTAACAACTGTTGTTGCCTCGCCAGTACCCCGGAAGGATGCCGAAACACGTGGACCATGACTGCATTGACCGACACTACAATCATGTCTTCCATTTCTGGTAGAGTTATCAAGCCATCTAAAGCAGGTACTAAGGTACTAAAGTCACAAGACACTGAAAAAAAATCAAAGCAGAAACTTCGTATGGATGATTTTCTGAAAGACCCTCCGCGTGCGCGCGGTAAGAAAAGTTCACCTTCTCCTCCTCGAAGGTCGCAGTCCCAGGATGCTCCTGGGACAAGCCGCGCTCAGACGCACCAATCGCCCATTGCCACCCAGAACCGATTCTCGGCGCTTAAATCGGTTTCTGGCACTGAGCGCGTGGGCCCTTCATTCGAGGAGCCTATGGAGTCTGATCAACTCCATACCAAAAGACGGAGCCCCAAGGTTAAGCAAAAATTTATTTTGAGCCGCCATTCTAAGAAAGAAGTTTATCCCTTTTATTCATGGCTATCCTGACCTGGAATTTGTGTGGTGTACGATCGCATAGGGCAGAACTGCAACTTTTATTACGTTCCCTTTCACCTGTGGTCCTGTGTTTAACGGAGACTAAGCTTCGCCCTCACGATCCTTTTGATTTCTGAGGATATACTCCGGTTCGCTACGATCTTAACCGGATGAGGGTACTCTTGCTCATGGAGGTGTCATGTTATTAGTGCGTAATGACGTTCATTTTCAAACCCTCACTCTTACGTCCGACTCGCATGCTGAGTCCGTTAGGCTTTAATCACCGGGCTTTTTCTTTTCCGATTGCTCTGTCTATTCACCTCCATCGTCTCCCCTCGCTAATGCGGACATTCGAGATCTCCTGTCCGCTCTCCCAACACCATTTCTTCTGTTGGGGGATTTAAATGCCCATCACCTCCTGTGGGGTTCGCCAAGGGCTTGTGCGAGGGGAACTCTTCTTTCCGACATTTATGCTCAGTTCAACCACTTCATCCTCAATACAGGTGAACCCACTTATCTTTCGGATTTTTCTGGTACATTCTCTCACTTAGACCTTGCAGTTTGCTCCATCCAGCTTGCTTGTCGGCTGCAGTGGAACGTCGTCGCTGACACCTACTCCAGCGATCATTACCCTTGCATCGTCTCTCTTCTGTCTCAGAGTACCTACCTGGATATTCAGAAATGCCGACTGGAGATTGTATTCCAGCCTCGTGTGTTTTGAGGACCAGACCTTCACTGGCGTTAGCCAAATTGTGCAGCACCTTACGTCTACTATGCTATCTGCCGCTGAACGCAAAATTACCCGTTCGTCCTCTCACCCTCAGCGCATTCCTGTACCGTGTGGAACGAGGACTGTCAGGACGCCGTTCGTGCTCGTAGAACAACGCTCAGGTTGTTTCGGCGACACCCTATACTTGATAATTTGGTTACGTTTAAGCAATCGCGGGCCAGGACTCGTCGCATTATTCAAGATAGCAAGAAGGCGTCCTGTACTAGTTTTTTTCGAGCTTCACGTCTTCCTCTGTTGTTTCGGATAAACTTCGTCGCTTCTCCGGTAAAGTTTCGCATTGTACTGTCTGGCCTTCAGGTTTCCAATGCCACCGTAGTGGATTCGGCTGCCATTGCTAACACTCTGGGTACTGCCTTAGAGGCGGTTTCCCGTTCTGCCCATTATTCCGCCGGATTTCGCATCCTCAAAGCCCGACTGGATACCGAAACCTATAATTTTCGGTCTGTTAATAAAGGAGTGTTATAATGAGCTTTTCATAATGAGCTGGAACACGTTCTCCATTGCTCTAGGCAGTCCGCTCCTGGGTCTTACGGCATTCATGCCCGCGTGTTAAAGAACCTTTCAGACGACAGTAAACTCTTTCTGTTACAGATCTATAGCCGTATTTGGCGAGACGGCCTTATTCCTTCCGTTCGGAGCGAAACCACCATTGTCCCTATACTAAAGCCTGGGAAGGATCGCCATCTACCCATCAGTTACCGCCCTAATCTCCGTCACCAGTTGCATTTGCAAGGTGATGGAGCGCATGATCAACGGGCGGTTGACATGGTGGCTTGAGTCTCAGAAACTTCTAGCGATCGCTCAGTGCGGATTTTGTCGCCATCGTTTTACCGTTGACCATCTGGGTCTCTGTCGACGCATATTGTGAATAGATTTCTGAGAAAGTGACGAACAGTGGCTGTGTTTTTTGACCTGGAGAAAACTTATGACACTTGTTGGAGGGGCGACATTTTATGTAGACTTCACGCATGGAATTTACGCGGTCGTCTTCCCATATTTCTTCGGGTGTTCGACGCATCCCGTCTTTCGTGTACGTGTGGGCTCGGTTTTATCTAGTCGCTTTATTCAAGAGAACGGTGTACCGCAGGGCTCTGTACTCAGAGTCACACGTTTTGCTATTCTTATCAACCCCATTGTTCATTGTATTCCACCTGGTATTTCATCGTCCCTTTTTGTTGACGATTATGCCATTTACTGCAGTTCTCGGCGGGCCTGTGCTCGAACGCCGTCCCAGAGCTGTGTAGACCGTCTCTACGACTGGAGTAACACCAATGGCTTTAATTTCTCCTCCGAGAAATCAGTCTGTACAAATTTCTGGCACCGGAAGGTATTCCCTCCGCCCTCTCTCCATCTTGGGTCGGAGATACTTCGTTTGCAGACGATGTGAAATTTTTGGGGTTGATCTTTGTTAGAAAGCTGAGCTGCACTTCGCACATTTCCTTTTTAAAAGCAAAGTGTGACCGTTCTCTTAATCTTTTATGTGCTTTAAGTGGCTCATCCTGGGGAGCTTATCGGATCATTCTTCTGCATCTTTATCGCTGTTTGGTCCGATCCAAGCTTGATTACGGGTGCATTGTCCATTCGTTGGCACTTCCATCTGTGTTACGTCGATTGAACGCCATTCGCCATTGTGGCATAAGGGTCGCTACAGGGGCTTTCCAACCAGCCCTGTACCTAGTATATAGGCTGAAGCTGCAGAGCCTCTGCTGTCTCAAGGCGTGAGATGCTTTTGTGCAGCAATGCATGTCGACTCTCAAGCTTGCATGACCACCCGTCCTTCGAGTTATTTTTCGAGGAGTCGCTTGATCGGCAATATTTCATTAGCTCCTCTGCATTGCTCCCCGCAGAGCGTTTTTAGAACTACAGGCGCAATTCGGGGAATGTCATTTTATATTTACTGATGGGTCTAAGACTGGTGTTTGGAGTACAGTGTGCCTTTGGTTTTGGTGAACATAATTTTAGCTTTCGTTTACGTGGGCAATGTTCGATTTTTACCGCCGAACTTTTTGGTATTTATCAATCTGTTTTATACATTCAGCGGCACGACTTTCGGCACTGTGGTGTTTGTACGGACTCTCTGAGTGCTCTACTGAGTATTAACGCGCTGTAAAATTGCCACCCCCTCGTAGAGCGCATACCTGACCTGCTGCACTCGCTTGGTGCCCCTGGCATCCGCGTCTCTTTCTTGTGGATTCGGGTCATGTAAGCATCTCAGGCAACGAGTCATCCGATTCCGCTGCTAAATCGGCAGTTTTATCGCCCAGAATTTTTACCTCTGTTGTTCCCCCTACTGATTTCTATGTAATTTTACGGCAAGGCATCCTCTCGCTTTGGCACGATGAGTGGACGACCCTCCGGAGGAACAAGTTGTGGGAGATTAAACCTCTCCCGGTTGTCTGGGCCACCTCTTCTCGTACTTCTTGTCGGGAAGAGGTATTTTAACACGACCTCTAATCGGAAATTGCCTTTTTGTTATAGAAACTTGCTTAGTGGTGACCGCGCACCACTATGTGAGCGGTGTGATGCGCCCTTAACGGTGCATCACATTTTAGCGATGTCAGGTTTTAGCTCAATTGCGTGTTCGTGTATCTATGCCTGTTGCTCTAGCCAACGTTTTGGCAGACGACCCGCATACTGTAGAATGTCTTATGTTTTATCGCTGAATTTCGTTTTAGCCGACGCATTTGATGCGGTGTACGTCTTTTAATTTTGTGACTTTATACTGTCTGTTTTTTAATGGGGCTCTTCACTCGGGCAGAGATATGGCGCTCTTGTCCTTTGTGTTGTAGAGTTCCTGACACGTCGTTTTACTCTTGTCTTGTTTTATTTACTATGTTTTTGTGGTGGTTTTAAAATTCGATCGTTTGTTTTATAGTGTTTTTGTCTGAGGTTTTTTGACCCATATTTTATTTTTGGACTTTAAATTTTATACTTTGTAAGAGCGCTGATGACCATAGCTGTTTAGAGCCCTTAAACCGCATCTCATCATTATTCACCACACATATTCTGACAACGGAAATATAAATAACGTTTCCTGGAGGAGCGTGTTCTTTCTCCAGCACCTTGCCTAATCCTCGGCTATTCTTTGGTCCTGTGTGTCACATTACCCCTCAAACTTTCTAAACTGGATATAACCCAATCCATAGGGTTTCGGGAAGCTTCAAGGTCAAAAACATTCTGAGATTATCCCAACGCTCCAAGAGGGAAACGGGAGCCCATCCTGAACCCAAATAATTAAAAGAATAATAACAGGCATAGACTATTTAGCCTTACAGAAATCAAAGAGAACAGGAAAATATACACCTTTCCAAATATATGGATGGACTAACCACATACCAAACAGGACATCTATTTACCCCAAGAAGAATCGAAAACACTGGGATAGGGCAATCCCCTAGTGCATGGGAAGAGCTAGTGTTCCCTTTGCTTTAACACTTCATAGGGAAATGTATACTCTGCCAACCTATGTTGCTCGCTGGGATCCTCACGGAGGTTGCACCCACAAGGAGTATGAGAACACACTGTGTCACCACTCTGCTCTAACGATGTCCGAAGATCCTTCGCCATCGTTCAGCGACCTGGAAAACCACGCATATAAGCGGACAAGCCCACAAATGGCACCGAGCTCAGATGACTTTAATCTCCCTCTTGGTAACAGCCACTTAACTGAGAGTCTCGGGAGTACGATCACTTTCTGGTAATAGATCGATTTAGCCAAGAGAGATCTACCCAGGCGTTTCCTATTATCTGAGGATGAACCCCTGATTTCCGAGTAATGAAAGTGCTCGTCTTCATAATTCTGATCATTATTTTATTCTAAGACAGGCCACTTAACTTTAAATTAAAAGTAAAAGAAACGCAACACCCAAACGAACTAAAAACAAAAAGTAGCCTCAATAAAGAAATTCGGCGCGCAGGAGGCTCATAGCCATTGCTTTAAATCAACTAAAAAGTTAAAATATTTAAAACAACTCAAAACTAAATATCATGCACTCGCCTCACCGGAACATTCGCATAATCTAAGAAGAAGCTATGGTTGTTTATGCTCAACTTCAGTATGTTCATTACTATGACCCCTATATCTCTGCGAGTGAAGCACCAGAACCTCAAGACGTCCCTGGTCTCCGGCGGTACTGACCCCCTCGATGCAAACACCTATGGTTGAACAGAAAAATGCTCAATCCAGGGTGAATGGCTCAAATTGGGGTGTCGAGTTGTTGATATTTCTCGATCTTCTCTCTCTCTCTCTCTCTCTCTCTCTCTCTGCCTTCGACAAGGACTCTCCATCCTCATACCTGATGGTGGCGTCGATGACGAAGGCTTCGGCATCTCGAACTAATACCAGGTCGGGCTTCAGGCGCTGTCTATCTACGGCCAGGAATGGTGTTTTTCATGATACACCGTCGTTGGAGGATTATTTGATTTAATCCATTCTTCATCTCGTTTACCACGGTGTCATGTCTTCTTATTCTTGCGGGCTTAGTGGAAACACACAGGCCAAGAATATAACTTGTCTCCACCGCAGCACCGCAACCGGCAGTTGACATCCGCTTGGGGATTATATCGAGACTCGACGATTCTGCATGATTGTGTGTTTGTTCGGAGTTTGAGTGCCTCTGTAAACCTCTATGCCTTAAGCAGCCAAGGTTTCAGGAGCCACCCATTACCAATAGTATCGCCATAAAATTTCCCTATCCCTTTACCCATTGAAAGTCAAGATGTCCATTTACCCCACTCTCTGACTTTCAACGACAGTTTATGTGCATTGATGTCGTTAAGTGTGCACGGCCACTGCAGGCCCAAGGTCCGGGAGACATGGAGTCTTAATGTTAAATTATCCCCCTCTAAAACGGACTTAACCAAATCATTCCGATGTAGCAAGGTCTCCCAGCGCGCAAATACGCTAGGAGGACCAGATCCGCCATTTTTGGCATCCCCAGGCTCCCGTCCCGTTTGCGACTGTAGAAAAACCCTGTTGCCACTGACTTGGGTAGATGAAAAATACGCTTGATAACAAGCCGAGGCTTGTTTTCAATGTCTTAAAGGGAGGTTCCAAAGTTAATAGGTACATGAACTTAGGCACAATGTACCTTAATAGGAGCTCCATCTTTTGCAATGGTTTCAGGGGCAAGCCGGCACAACGCTCGGCTGCGGCTATGATCTAACACACGTGTGCTTATTTTCGCGTTCGGGAGCGCGTTCCCAGAACCTTATTTAAGTTAAAAAAATTTAAAAACATTCTTGGGTCATTATTTTAAAACAACAACAAAAACCAACTAATTAAATACGATATAATTCAAAAATTCTAATAATTACTAGATCTACCTTCGGGTCAATTGATCCTTCTTTTATTTCCTACGGTAAACTAGAACTACTGTCCCTTGATAAAATTCTTTCTAAACAATTATCTGCCTCGCTTATTCTGAAGCTGACGAAAGTATACTAACTACTTACTATACATATCGATAACGATTTAAGCTATTAAATTTGTTCTTGAATATACGTTTACCTATTCATTCGCGCCCTCAAGAAAGGAACTGTGGATCATTAACCCCCCTTTTTAAGATGAATAAAGCTAAATTCTCCAGTTCGCGTTTACTGAACCCCAAATCCTTTAAAGTATTTCTGGCTTCGAGGGTAACAGATCCCCTTGACCCGAACACTAGTGTTGCCATAATAACTATGAATGTTCTTCAGGTTTGGATAAATTAACCTTAATGAGGATTCAAGATTTCTATAGTTTTCCACCTTTTCTAACTGGGCGAAGTTCAACGAATCTTTATCTTCGTATCTAACCGTCACATCTATTATTTGGGCAACATCATTCTCGATTTTAACTATGTCAGGCTTTAGCATCTCTGAATCATTGATTCTAAAGGAATGCTCATGATAAAGGGTAGCTGCCTCGGAAGACATTTCGATTTTTCTCTTTACCCTTAAAAGCAATTCATCATGCCTCTTTATACGCGCTGGTTTTGTTGATACGCATAAACATAATATGTGACCGGCTGTTTCAAATCCCCCCTGACATCTCCTACAATTAGTATCTACGTTTGGCTTGTATCTCTGTTCTACCATCCTGCAGGCTTGCGTGTTGGTGTCTCTGAAAGCGCTCCCTACTTGGCCATTCCAAGGATTGACGTACTTCCCGAGGTATCTGAGAAAGTCGTCTGGCTTGGCCACTGGGATCCGCCATTGCCCAAGTCTTCCTACCGACAACAACATGGAAGCAGGAGGATTTCAATGATGACACTCCAAGTCCTAAAGGTCGGAGACCATTACAGAGCAGCTCTAACATTTTTTAAACCTCCTCCGGGCCCCTACCCACCAGAACTATGTCGTTAGCAAATGCTAAGATGTTAAGTCGTTTGTTATCAAACGACAAACCCGTGGGTATATCAGTCACTCGTCTCAATAACGGATCGATAGTAAGATTAAATAACAGGGGAGAAAGGGGATCTCCCTGGTTAAGAATATAACGATTAGCTTCTTCCACCCAAAAATCCATGTCCTGTCCATAGTCGACCCCTCCTTCCAGCCACCCCGGAGAACGGAAAACCTCGGTGTCTTCTAAAGGAACACCAGACGGCCCCGCCACACCAGGAGGCCTCTCAGGGGGAGCCAGTGACAAGGGCTCCGACGGACCATGTTCCCCTTTGTGACTATCAGTTATATTTTCAGTCACAGCGTCGCCCATTCTTTGATCGACTAACGCATCCCTCGATAGAACTTTGGAGGCCAACTTAAAACGTTGGTATTTAATTTGATCGATGGTAATAAGAGTAAAAGTTACTCCCGCCGTTTACCTGCCCTTGCTTGAATTTCTTCAAATTGTCATTCAGAGCACTGGGCAGAAATTGCATTGCGTCAACACCCGCTCGGGTTCTCGATTCAAAATGGAGGACTTTAAATGATAAAAAAAATTGGAACTATAATTTTCACTTTAAGGGGTCCCATTGTTCCACCTTCTATCAATTTGCAATCCATTCTAACACCCTGGAAGCGTGCAGAGGGCGTCCAAATTCAATCGTAGCTTGGCTTGGCACCTTTATAACAACACCAAATTTAAATTGGCTTACTTATATTTGTAGATTACCAGATGTTACTTGCGGAAAGAGGATCTTCAGCCAGCAGCAAATACCCTTAGCCGTCTTGCAAAACAAAGCATAGCATAATTTAAAGATCTCGGATACAAAAAAGCAGTGTCGTTTGAAGAGTAAACGTACTCGAGTTATATACTCGTATATAAGAGCTAA
The DNA here is from genome assembly GCA_030765065.1 of Deroplatys truncata. Taxonomy (NCBI): domain Eukaryota; kingdom Metazoa; phylum Arthropoda; class Insecta; order Mantodea; family Mantidae; genus Deroplatys; species Deroplatys truncata. Next base: position 262,892,096 of record CM060975.1, read on the forward strand.
AATAGTTTTAAATAATAAAATAATAAAACAAATGACGCATTTAAATTTTCTGGGGGGGAAGTATACCTTCTCCAGAATATGAAGACTTCAAAAATAAACTTAATCCATTTAGACATATAAATGATACCATACTAAGAAATTTAAATAATAAGGAAAAGGATTATTAATTAAAGTATACAAAACAATAGCAGTCGCAACATTAACATATAGAAGAGAAACTTTGATTCTAACAAAAATATTAAGACAACAAATACAGCTGAGATGACATTCCTAAGAAAAATTGCCGAATATCACAGAAAACACCATAATCGAAATATATAAATATTCAGTGTAAATGAACGTATAATAGACAATAAATCAAACTGTTAGAAACACACAGAAGAATGGAAAAAAGACTACCTAAAATTACAACAGTATACAAACCATTAGAAAGGGAAAAAGGCAAGAGAACGCCCAAGCATAAGATGGGAAGATAAAGAATTCCCTGAATTCCGACGCCGTGCCCTACCTGTGGCACTTCTGACGTCTCCAATGTGTGCTGATGAATTTGCTGCTAGCTGCTACTAGTGGACTAAGAGATGTTTCTCTCAGGATATTCGTGATGTGGTGTGTATAGGCAATACAAGTTAAATTAATATAAATTTAATGTAAACTAACGCTTCAGCTATTGAAGCCAGATACCGATCGTTTGAGATGAAGAACTAAACTTATTCTGAATCTTAGCACGAGACAGTATCACAATTGAATTATTATAGTGCGAACTTCTAAATTATCAAATTTACGGTTAAAAACAATTATTTTCGAAATAAAAATGAGAAGCATAAGTTGCCGTGAATCACTGAAATGCTATACGGCGATTGCCCTTAGGCTACCGTTTAGTATGTGATAACCGGACGCGGTCTCTAGGTGCTATGGATTGCCGATAACAGCAGCAAAATACAATAAATGAAAGACAAAAGGCAAAAGAGGATACTTTTAGAAACACGCGCTCATTTATTAACCCAAGTTCCGCCTTCTTTAAAACTATTCCACTAAAAAGTTCCTACATTATACATTGCCAAATCTCTTTGACTTGCTAAATTCTAGGAATTCCTTCCCTTTCTAATTTTCAGATCTGCAATATTCATTTTCATACGACTTTAATTTATTAACGTACTAAATTCTATTTACCTGAACGTAAAGTTAATGGGTTTCTTGTTGATTGAGTTTGTCGGAATCTAATTGCCTTAGCTACTCTGACTTATAACTAAATACTCTTTCTGATCACGTAATTTGCTTGATGACTTTATCTCCTTTACACAATTGTGGCCCTTTCTTCTTATATTGTGATTTGATTTAATACATGGAAATTTTATAGCAATAATTTTCTATCTCCTATCTTTATATATTGTAAATCGTAAAGGTCAATAATTCCCATATTAAGTCGAAACGAGACAATACTCAAACCTTGGAACTCGATGATGACGACCTGGTTTATACCAAATTACGCAAACTGTACCCTATTCTCAACCGCATCACCCCTGGTGCATATTCTACTTCTCTTATGTACATGTCTTTATTTCCTCCATTGCTTATATATCTCTGTCCAATGTTTGTGAATAGGATTCATCACCTACAGCTGTTCCAGATTAAAGGTTTATGTACTGTAACGCTCATCATGAATTCAGTACAATCCGTTTATGTAATTCATTCTCAGGCTTATTCATTTTCCCATCCACTTATATTTCTGCCCGGCGCAGTGGATTTCTCCTTAGGTAGAAGAACCGCTTCAGTTCCTCGGATCAGGAGTAGGCTCCCTATACTCTCTTCCGAAGTGCTTTAGAACAAGGATAGCCTTAGTGTGACAATGAATGACTGTTTACTGCTTACTGTCTTATGTGGCTAACATCCATTCTTGTTATTTACTGACTGTGATTCCGGATGTCTATAGCACATTGTTGTTCTGATCGATTCTATAATGGAAAAAATATTCAGAGGTAAGTTTCTAGCTAATGCTAGTTTTTGGCATCTGACCTGTTTAATTTGACTGGCCCTAATAACTATGAAAGTTATAGATATTGCAAAATAAACTGTTCGGAACACCAGTAGTTTACAAATGAATTTTTTTTAGTTATACTTATTCATCCAAAATCTTCCCTGAAGCGCCTGTCGAAGGAGCAATGTAATATTTGTATGTCTGACAGACATCTAAGGCTATCCACTTTCGTAAGCTCCTGTCATAAAGCCACACATCTGAAAGTTGGGCTCTCGACTGCATTAAGAAATTTGCCAACTCTGGTTACTCCAGGAGCAAGAAAGCACTTTATGTTCCTGTATGTATGGTAGTGGATATAAAGTTATGTACCGGAGTGAAGAGTGCAAGGGGTGAGACGAAGGGATAATACACGCTTCGTTAACGAGTTTCTCAAGATGGAAGTTTTATAGCCCCTTATATAGCGAGGCTTTTGTAGTCATTACAAACTCGCCTACGTGTTATATGTAGTGCAGCAGTTATGCAAAACCTGCTCTACATGGGTAAAAACAAGGAAAGACGGAAACTAATCTTAAGACTGGTTTTAATTGCACAGAATTCCTCCTACCGGAAGCTAAATTAAAACCATTTAAGCATTGCGTTTTATTTAGACTGCATGTTCCGGCTATAACTACATGCGAGGGAGTGAGTTGTTTGCCTGTGCTTTAGAAGTAAGAAGGAAGAACTTCTGCTTCTCAAATGCTTGCAGACCGGTCTTTTTGCATTCAGCTACTTTACGCAAACCGAATGTCCATGTTTTACTTTCTCCACTACGTATAGTAAGTAGGGGAAGTATTGCATTCCACCCAAAAATTCGATACCGAGATTTCACCGGAAATACAGGTCTTGAGGTCTCCTGAATCCTAAAAAGGTATTTTTGGAAACATATCTGTGTCTCTCTGTCTGTGAACAGCATAACTCAGAAATGAACGGTTGGATAAACACAAAACTTGGTATTTAGGTTCAGTATCTTCCAGAGATGCGACACCAGGTTTTCAAGAAAATCCCCCCACACCAGATTACACTTTACATGGAATATTTTTCGAAAGTTTTAATTTTCTCAAAATGGCTCTAAGGAATTTGATTAAAATATCATATATTTAAGATACTTTCATGACAAATAAAATGTATATCTTGAATTTTCTGGGAATGTCTCCAAAAGTATTCTTCATTGTGAAAGATTTTTTCATAACTGATAAACCATAAGAGATAGACAAAATTTTACTACATAAAAATGTAGTAGATCGCGTTAAATTACACAATTTGTCATATACTCCTTTTTTGTTGAGTGAACCATTTTCGAGATATTGCTTGTTATTCCCTTAAATTTTCCAATACTTACTTTTTCTCAAATAGGAATTCGTTATTTATTTTTTTTGTCCTGGTAATGCAAAGAGAATGGAATACTCCACATAGCAACCAGCTCTTAAAATATTTGACTATCGCTTAAAGCCTACCACTTCTCCTTGCACCTACAAGAAAATTAGCAACAAGATTAACAGCTCGATTAACATGAGGCATATGATGAATAAGCGTTTGTAAAAATAGTTTGTACAAGAGTAGAGAAAGTCATGTGAGTGCATCACATCAGACTTTTTACGCAAAAATTGACATAGATGTCATTGGAAAGATAGAACCACTCTGAAAAATTTCATGCCATTGCCGGGATAAGAACCACCGATGTTCCGGTTTTAGTCCCGCAGCCTAATCAAGCATAGATGTCCTCCTTTAAACCAGAAGGAGTTCTCCATGATAGTACTGAAAAAGAATTTAACGGTTTCCTTCCACTTTTAGTAGTTTTGTAGATGTGTATTAACTTTCCATTGTAGGCGAGTAATTGCATTTCACCAAAAAATTTAATGCCGAGATTTTAACTGAGGCACATGTTTCGAGGCGTCCTGAGTCCAAATAACATTTTTGGAAACACATATGTGTATGCGAACAGCATAACTCAAAAACGAAAAGTCGGATAAATACGAAACTTTTTAATTGATTTTAGTATCTTCCAAGTGTGCCGCACTAAGATTTTCAAGAAAATTTCCCCTCGCCAACTACCCTTTACATTAAACATTTTTCGAATTTTTTGATTTTATAAAACATAGCTAACGATTTTGATTAAAATACCATATATAAAAGTTATTTAAACGACAATTAAAATGTATATCTTGAACTTCCGGGGAATAGTCTGTGAAGTCCTCTTTATACGAAAGGAATTTTGTATTATCTTGTATAGCTCGTAAACGTTAAGCGATAGACGAAAACGTACCACACAAAAAATGTAGATCTCTTTAAAACGCACAATTTCCACACAATAAGTTTTTTGAGGCCATAAGCCATTTCTGAGATATCCATTATTAAAGGTTCGAATTGTTGAATACTTATTATTTTGAAGTCCCATCGATTTTCAGTTGTTTCTTGCGATTGCATGGAAACAGTATGCAGTTTAAGGCCAGCATATAGCTCCCAGTTCTTAAATATTTCACTACCACTGTTCTCTTTGTATTCATAACGAAATGTGTAGCGTAGTATTTCTGCAAAATTTATATGGATTAAATGTAATAGATAGAAAAATAAGCTTTAGTAAGAATACTTTGTATACCCAGCAATAAAGACAGACGGTAGACAAACTCATATGAAGGTAGACCTTTTTTTTCTTGGGAAGGCCCCACTCTCGCCGCCCCCGGTGGCAATCATCTCCAGGAGCCATATCATCTCGCTATGCACATACTGTTAGTGTGTATAATCACGCCACATGCACAGTAGAGGACAATTGGTTAAATACTTCGGGGTTTTATGCTGCTATCACATGGCTTTGTCGGGCCCCACCTAAACACCCTGGTTAGTCAGCGATCGCTTTAGCTGCTGACATGCATTGCATGCGAGTGCGTCCTAATGTTAATTCCTAGTTGATATCCATTACCATCGTGCTGAATACTTCCCAGGGAGCTAAGCGTGTACTTAATATAGGGTGGTTAAATTGTATTAGAACCCACTCGCGACCTCTCTCTACTACGTGAGACAGCCGAGAGTCGCCGGGGAAGTTATGCTGGCAGAGGCGGACTAAAATCCTTACCTTATAATAGATGCTGGAAATGTTGACCTTCTGCTCTCAAACAGGTAGCACATCTCGTGTGAATATTCTCGCTCACTCTCCGAAGCTCAGCAGTAGGAATTCTTGTGATTTCTTGCACAATGTTTTCTCTAAATTCCTGTAGTGTGCGAGGATTGGAACGATACACTTTGTCTTTTAAAGAACCCCATAAATAAAAATCACAACTCGTTAGATCAGGATTACGAGGGGGCCACAAATCAACACTAATTATTCTGTCATCAAACACCTCACTTATTGCATGTAATAATTCGGCAGCCGTATGTGCTGTTGCAGAATCTTGCTGGAACTAATCATACGATTTCTCTTCTGTCAAGCGATTCAAAATGGCCCCAGAATTAACCACTGATATCGCTCTGCATTTGTTTCATCAAAGAATATAGGCCCTATTATTCTTCTAGCAGTTATCGCAAACAACACTCCAACTTTCTGATCATAATGAGACATTTAATCACAATAATTCCTGCAGCTGAGCTTCGGAGAGTGAGTGAGCGAGAAGATTTACACGAGATATGCTGCCTGTTTGAGAGCAGGTTAACATTTCCAGCATCTATTATAGGGTAAGGATTTTAGTCCGTCTCTGCCGGCGTAATTTCCCCGGCGACTGCCGGCTGTCTAGCGCAGTAGAGAGAGGCCGCCATTGGGTTATAATATAATTTAACTACCCTATAGGAAGCAGATTTCTTATTTTACTCTGTAGCCATATTGTGGGATATATGCTGTTCATGCAGTATATTTCTACGCTTAACGTAACCTGGTTTAATGAACCTTCTCTTCCCCATGACTGTTAGGTCGCCATAACGCAATAAAGTGGATTTTCCAGGAAGGATGTTAGCAGGTCCTAAAGGCTTATTTTATGTGTTGTAGCAGGATTCTCGGTTTTGTCTAATCGGAGTTCGTTGATAGGTGAGCAAGACGTTTTGCATCTGAGGGAAGAGTGCTCCACAGAGCGTGTTACGGATATAATATTAAACCTTTTCTAGTAGTGTCTAGTTCCCAAAGGAGTTCATTTGGCTATTTGCAGCGAAAGCTTTGATGTGCAACGATAGCAATTAAAACTGACACGCACTTTAATTTACTCTGAGTGAAAAACAATTATCTTAATTTAAAGTTTTACTTATAAGCAGTTAAAATAAAATCGTAATCGTAATTATAGATAGGAAGATATAAAGAAATAAATGATAGTAAAATATAAAAATAATCGCAATAAATAATTTCTCATATTAAATCAATGTATAATGTATATTAGCCTGAGTTCAAAGATTTGTCCTGAGAAAAACGTCAATGGCGAGTAATGTTAAGGAAAATACATAAGTAACAGCCGAGTAGAGAACACCTTAGCATAAAGGTTTCTGGAATGCAATCAATAGTCAGTTCAGTACCTTTGCAAAGTCATGTAGGCAGGAAGTGTGTAAATTATAAAGATGATGAGGTTCTTAGATTTGAGCGAGGTACCGCATGAAAGCGATACGTTTACGCAGAGTTTTAAAATTGGACCGCATAAGTAGGAACGTTGGTAGGGGTAGCGATAGGTAGGCGGAGCTTAAGTTAAGAAAATAGAATGCATTGTGAATCAGATTTACTTTTTACTTAATCAAGTGACTTACTCTTGTGGTGTTTAGTTTCATTTTAAGTTGTGTAGCGCCTAGGGACGCGCTTGAGTTAGAAAAAATTAGCGTTTGTTACCAGTGATCTTTCCAAGTAACATTTCTGCAATTTACAGTAACTGACGCTTCGCATTATTAGTCTAGAAATAATTTAATTCTTTAATTCAACAGTGGCGACTTTTCAACAGGACATTTTGGCCAACATTAAAATTGATCAGCTAAATACACTCGTGTTATCCTTTCTCATTACAACTCGCGCATATCCTGAGACGAAGTTATCGCTATACCACTGCAGCAGTCGCCAGACTAGGCAACGCAGAACGACAGATGACATCGTAGAACTCCACAACAAAACGTGTATCGCAACTTCGAGATATCGGCATCAACATTTGAAGCAAAGGGTATGGCTTTAAAATTCTCGTTTCAAATAAAAAAAATAGATACTTTTTAACTATCGGATACCTCCTCGAAGAATGTTCACTCGCATTTTACCAAAGCAAATGAAACCAAATTGAATGATTTCGTTCAACAATGTAGGGGAATAAATACAATTATATCACTAAAATTTTTTAACAAAATAGAGTAACAACTAACTCATCATATTGGTATTTAAATATGTAATAAAACGTTAACATTTACATAAAATGATAAGGCGCAATACCACATCTGTCGGAGGTAAATGTGAGGTAAGTACCTCACACCGCTGCTCTGTTGCGACGCATTAACTACGACGTAAATTTATACGAAACAAAACTCTCGAATTTTAGTTAAGCCACGTAATTAAAGAGAAATGATGATGATGATGATGATGATGATGATGAGGATAATAATAATGGTGTGGGAATGAAGTTTCTACTGCATATTTTGAAGGGTATATTTTTCTGAGAAAAATGGAATTTGAATTTTATTTATCGATGCTATTAATTGCTATGGTTCTTAGCTAACCATTCTATATTGGACATTAAAAACCAGACATTTTACTCAGAGGTCTCTATCAGGCTTAATGTTCTTTTACGTGCCGTAAATTTACGACCCTTCCAGAGGAAGCCAAGCTCAGAATTTTTACGCCCGAAAAAATCCATCGCTATTCGCCTGGTTTGAACCCGCGACCTTATATTTTTCTGCTGAAACAAACAGAAACTATATTAACTTTTAATTTTTCTCTATGCATAGGACGCTTCCCATGTGTTATCCAACCATAAAAACGATTTGCTCGAAAAATAATATTAGGCAGTTAATGTTAAATTTTAAACAAATATCGAGGTACACACTTTCGTTGCTATCTACAAATAATATGGTCTAAATATATTTTGTGTTGTGAAATGTCAGCTGAACATGAATTTGTTATTTTTCAGTGGATGCTAGCGAGTTAACATTAAATGTAAACATGTAATTACGATCTTCGAGCAATATTATTATTATTATTATTATTACTATTATTATTATTATTTGGTCCAAGAGAAAGTGAATATTATTATAGTTATACACAACATAATTCCATCTATTTTTTCGACTTATTTTTAAAATAATGACCTAATTTAGAAGTTTAAGAAAGCCTGTAATGCACATTATTTTCGATTACATACCATATATCTGCTATGTTGTTTTATGTAAACAAATAAAATTGAGTGGTAGAGTACCTTCGTTGTGTAAATTGGGAAGTTAGAGTAAGGGAGGTAATGTGAATAAAATAAAGCAAAGACCTTATACAGAATATATCAAAACTCGCAGCAGAACTTCAGGAATGGATTCCTGGTACATAGAGAAGAAACGAAGTATATTACAACATATCTCCGAAAATACAGGATTACACTTATCCAAACTTTTATGAATACTGGTACATGGAGACTGATATCTTGACCGAAATGTGAGACTCTGGTTACAATTGTTACGCGAAGTAATAGGTTGCGAATAAATTGATGTTCACCTGCATGCCTCTTAGCACCCGGAAATGACCCTCCATCATGTCTAGTTAATTAGTTGTTTATGATCGGTTTGTATGAAGTCTGTTTTCTGTGGTCTGCTGTGATCTACACAAATGGAGAAATCGTGTATCTGCATTACATGTATGGTTTGACGGATGGTAATGCTTTCAGGGTGCGACGTTTGTATCAGGAATGATACCCGGATACTCGAGGCGCAGGTTGCCAATCCGGAACACTTTTGAAGGAATCGGCCTCGCCTGTGTGAACGCCGGAATTCTGCACGCCCATCAAGATGACCAAGAAGTACAACCACTGAGCAGGAGGAAGTTGTTATAAACATCTGGAGCAAAGTCCTGGAGTCAGTACAAGGCAGTTAGGACTGCAGAGATTTTTCGCACAAGGCGGTATAGAGACTGCTACGAGAACAATAGCTATATCCATATCATATTTAGCGTATACCAGCCCTGTCTCCTACGGATTATCCTGCAAGATAATCAAGTGGTTCTGTGAGCGATTCCTGGAACAATGCGGTACGTATCCTAACTTTGCAGCTGTTGTGTTGTTCACGGATTAGGCAACATTCACAAGGAATGGAATCCTGAATTTTCACAACTACCACGTGTCGGCAGACAATCGCGATGCAGATATCCAATCATCTCGCCAAAAGAGATTAAACATATGGGCAGGCACTGTTGGGTCACTACGTTCTTCCAAAAAGGCCTACTAGACACAACTACACAGATTTCTTGCCCAGCACTATACCTGATGACTTCGAAGGCATCCCACTGACATTATTTCGACAGCTGTTCTTCATGCACGATGGTGCTCCCGGACACTTAAGCTCTAAATGCACATTTTCCTGGATTGATAGAGCTGGACCAATTGCTTTGCCACCACGCGCTTCTGATTTAAATCTCCCTGGACTTTTATCTTTGGGACGCTTAAAATATTTGGTGTATCCAGCTGCTGTGTATAATGAACTAACTCTCCATGGATGCATTGTGGTAGCCTGTCAGACATACGCATTAATCAGGCATTTTTGATCATGTTCGATACTCGATGCTGAGGCCCGTATCCAGGCAGTAGGAGGTCACTTGGAATATTTCATCTGATACGTGAACACAGCGCTCCAACTACTAAATGCGATGACTATAATTATGCATTTTCGGACCCTCGTTGTAATACAATTTTTTCTTCTCTCTATGTGAATAATCCATTCCTAAAGTTTTACCATATTCCTCTATATTAAAGTTAACATAAAAGATGGTATTTTGCTGAAATTGTATGGAATATATACAGGGTTATTCAAAAAGAAGGAACAGACTTTACATATTTATTTCCAATGAACGACAATAGATCGCCACGCATACGACACACCATTGAATAGAGGAAAGTTAAAAGTTTTAAGCTCTACGTATTAATTTCATTCAGTGCCTACAGCGGCGCTGTGTTTGTTTAAGAGAAAATGGCGACGCCATAGGAAAAGTTGTTTTATGTGCTGCATTATGCAAAGAGTGAATCCATTGTTTCATTGCACCGTGCATTTCGTTGCAAGTTCAACAACGAGCCGCCTCGTCATAAAACAAATACATTTTGATATAAAACACCCCAATAGCTACTTACAATATCATAAATATTAATTATTCTTTCACACAAAAGGTGTGTAAGCTAAAAATGGGAAAGATAGAATACTTCAGTTTCCATTGCTTAATGCAGAATAAAAAATAATATTCTAATTTACAATTAATACAATAAATTCGTAGAGGATGGTTGCGTATGTAAACGGAAAAGCGCTGGTCGTCCTCGCATAACAAATGGTGCTCATTTTGAACACACAAAATAAAACTTTGAACTTTTCTCTATTCAGTGATGTATCGCATGTTTCGCCATCCATTGCCGTTCATTAGAAATAAATATGTAAAGTCTGTTCCTTCTTTTTGAATAACCCTGCACATTGTGATTAAATGGCCAACCGTTGCAATAAGCATAAAATATTTTGAATGCAACTTTAACACAAATACAAAAAACATAATGAATGCCAAGTTGCCCAAATTCCATATATCGTGTGGCAAAATTCATAAAAGTTAAAAATAATACGTAGTAGAAGCTACTAGATAAAATGTTATCAAACTATAGATGTTACTGCGCTAATTTAATATGTGGCTCCCTAATATATGCTACTTCAATCAAAATCGTTAGAGCCATTTCAGAGAAAATAAAATATATAGAAAATGTTTCCATGTAAAGAATAGTTTCTAGTGGAGATTTCCTTTAAAGTCTTTGTATAGCATCTTTAAAAGATATTGAAGTTAAATTCCAAGTATGGTATTTAAATTCAAAAGAGAGACAGACACGGACCTTTAAATAAAACAGCCTAATTTATTTATTCTGGGGCCTCAAAACGTAAATTCCAGTAAATAACTACATCGAAGTTTTCGATGAAATATAACACTTCCTCTTACCTATTACAGGTAGTTGCAGAGAAACTAAAAATACCGAGGTTTGAGTATTTACAACTAAGTAAAAGTAGACTGCCTAGTTGTAAAGGGAACATGAGCTTCCTACTGCTTTAAATTTTAAAGTATACATGTTTGTCTAGGAAAAAGAATGTGGACATGTGGGAAGGACTGTATATACAATTTCTTATATCCTTTGTTGAAAACAATTGACAAAATAAACAAATGTGACGAACATTCTTTGTTGATATATTTGACCACATGAAGATTGGCCACTTAAAGCTTTGTCTTGATTTAATGAGATGCTATGGCGGAGACCGGTCGATAACTATGACGGCCTCAATGTATAAATAATTCAAGACAGAAGCCTCTTCCGTCAATCTATTATTTATCGCAGTTAATTTTCTAAGAGGGTGTTTGCCTTCAAATCTCTCAGCATAGTTTCTGAGGATATTGTATAATTACTGTTCACCACTACTATATCTTACAGGCTAAACAGATGTGAGATTTATGACGTGAAAACCACAGCTACCTCTTAACAGTGCTTATCTTGATCTCGAATTTCTCTCAAGTTGTCGTTATTGTTGCCAAGTAACTCGGCGACAAGTCATTATGCTGTAATATAAAGTAACTGATAACACTTAAAAACTTTTTACAGCTAAAATATTTAAAAACGCTCGTAATCATGATGTACAAAGCATTGTGTCTGAAACATTGATTATATAAATTATTGGCTTCAACATTTAACTGGGACAACTGATATAAACTTAACTCTCCGTTGTTAATGCTTGAAGTAAGAAATCATTGTTTCAGATGTTATATGAAGTATAATATAAGTATGGTATCGTTTAATATCCGCATGGTGGTGATGCTAACTTGATTTGTCGCGGAAAAAAACTCATTATTTATCGGCATAGATATGTCTAATTATTTTTGCATAATATTTAATTTCTCTTAAGTAGTGGTGAGTTCAAGGTTCTAATATTACGACTTATAAGCTATTAATTCGATTGTAATGAATATGAATTTTAATCTTTAATAAAACACTGCGTATCTTTCGTAATATGCCTGAGCTCACGCGTTTTACTATTCACGATGTCTCAAGACATAGAAGAATTCTTACTAAACTTTACAGCTGAATTTTAATTACACCGACAAACTGCAAGGAGCACTCCCAGACTGGAAATGCAGAAAAGATCACATCAACATCTGTCCGGAAATTGACGGTGTGTGTGCAACGGCAGCAAATCGGCCTGGTACTCAGTAGATGGCCCGAATCGCATCCATGTTACAACAGATGTTCAATGTGGCCTTCATGGGATGCACGCAAGCGTTCATGGATTATCTCACTCTTTCGAATGTTCCAGTCTGTAACCGAATATTGTCAGGCTACGTGGGCGCTGTTGAAGGGCCTGTACACGAGGAACTGGCTCAGCATACACAATGTTTTTCAGACACCCCTAGAAGTAAAACTCTAGGGGTTTAAATCCGGTGATGGAGCAGGCCATGCAACAGAGCATCCGCATCCTATCCAATATCTGGGGAAGATGTTGAGGTGTTGACGAAGGGTAATGCGGATGTGGGGTGGCGCTTCATCGTGCAGCAGCCACATTACATGTATTGCCAAAGGCACATTCTCAAGCAAAAGAGGCAGTGTACTCTGCAGGAAGTCCAACTGCGTTTGTCCGTTGAGGTCTTGTGAAGAATGACTGGTCCAAGTCGCTGATCGCCAAGAATCCCTGTCCAAACATTGATGCTGAAAAGCTGCTGAGACGCTTAGCCATTCCCCGAGGATTTTCTGTGGTTCACGGATGAGGATTTCGTATGCGGATGCCATCTCTGGTAAAGATCGCTTCATTGGTGAAGAGGACTGACAACAGTAATCCCATAATGGTGGTGGCGGCCTGGTGCAAAAAATCAGCAGCAAAATCTTTCCTATGGAGGTAAATCCCTGCACGCGTTGCAGATGATAGGTGTAATAGCGATTGTCATGCAGGATATACATGACCATCCTTGGCCTTACACCATGCTGGCGGGCCACTTGCCTGGAGATTGTACAGGATTGGTTTCAATGTCATATAGAACATGTTCGTTCAAATCTGGTGTTCGTAGATTCCGCGACCGACCTGTAGTTCGTCCATGCCTACACAAACACCCAAAATGGCTCTGAATGTTGCTGGCTGTCAGGGTAGTCAGCTCGGTACATCCATGCTGCCTCTCGACCGTTCCATTCGGCTTGTTCCTGGAATGAATACTTGACCATTCTGCTTCTGTAGTACTCTGTTCCAATCAATCTGCAACACACAAGAAAAACACTGCAACTGGTCCTAGAGAATGATTTTGTACGTCAGCACCACCTACCGTGATAACGATGTATTTCTGGAACATGTAAGTATGACCTCTTTTCCTGCATTTCCAGTCAGGAAGAACTCTCTGCAGTTTTTTGTGTAATTAAAATTTACCATGCATAACGCCCAGATTATATGCCGAGTATTATGGCATCCATAATATTTCAGCGACTCAGTATGCTCTTACTTGCCGCACGCGCTGTTGTCATATTACTCTATCTTTTAACACCTTCAAATCAGCAGTCCACTGGGATCCATTCCCCAAATAAACAATGCAGTAGGTGTATTTAAAATAAATTGCTCTTGTAATTTTAATATTCTAATAAATTGAGTTCATTTCCTTTGCTTCAATGTGTTACTTTCAGGTTACCTGCAAAAATCAATAAATACGGGCGTGGACTCAACAGTGCTGTCATCTGTTGTACCACTTACAAACACCCTCAAGGTCCTGACCCTGACGCTCGTTTCATAATATCTCGCATCTTAATTATTAGCATTATGGTTGTTGCATAATATACAATTACAATGCTGAATTATGCAAACGTATGCATTATATAAGCTTCGTAAGGTTCTAATTTCCTCTTCACGAATTCTCTTTCGAATTCCCTGTACCAGGTTTCTTTTCCAACTAGACTGTATACGCGTCCTCTTTCGCGTATGTTTAATATCTTGTCTTTGGGTTTTGGCTTCGTATTCTATATAAAAGAATATTAATGCTAGATTTACTAGTGAAATTTGTGCTACCATGTTGTATTATAGGTTAGGGGTGTGCTTTTACTACCTCTAAAGCCATTCACGTTACTGTAAAAAGAATAATAAAGCACGCCTCAATAAAACTATGAATTATCCATCAAAACGCATGTGTTCTAAATGAAAGTATTAGATTATCCCTTAAATAATGTGTGTTTCACATTGTTGCGAGTTTAGCATTTAAAATTCCTTTTTATAATAAATATGTTTAAGGGTAAATCATCCAAAATATCCTATAAGTTTAGTTATCATAAGAATGTTTAGTAAACGTACAAAATGGCGGCAACCAAAAGTGAAATTCAGTCCCTTTTGAGAAATTCCTGGAAACGAAAGTTTAAAGCAGCAGTCGCGGTTCGGAAAATATGTGAAGGGATCGTCAATGGACGGATAGTGCAACGATACTTCCTACAAATCAGTACCGGGATTTGCCACATGCCGGAAGACCTGCAGTATGGGACAGTGAGAATATCTGCAGAGCTTTGCACGAAAGTCTGCCTACTAGCACAATAAGATTGTCAGAACTTGTTCCTTCACAGGCACAATCCACCATCAGATGAAAATTTCCAGTAGTTACACAGTTGCGGAACTGTACCTACGCCACAACAAGATCAGCGCCGAGTGGATACGAGGGCTTGTTGAACTGCTATGCTGTGCTACCATGGTTTCGTGTTTTATTATTAGCATTTTTAAACTGTATCATGCAATTCCAGAAGACGTTTAAGATCTGGGATGATAAAGATATAATGCCGTAAGGCTTTCTAAATAACTCATTAAGAACAAAAGTTTTACATTTTATTATAAATAGTAACAGTGTGCAATGTCAGATAATCTTTTAATCCTTTTCTTCTCGTAAAATTTGCATTTAATTTGCTTTTACTGGTGCTTTTACAATGACTGACTTTAGTAAGTGTTAAATGCTCGCTACAAATTCATTCCTAACAACAAAATTAAGTACAAGAGAATTGTACGAGTGTTCTGCCTCGCCAAATTTGCTATTTAGAGAATATGAAATGCATTATGAACCAATGCCTAAATCTTTCCTTTTCGGACGATACTACATTACATTTGAAACGGCAACTCTAGGCCGAGCCCGAGCTATGTAATTATTAATAATTTTAGTAATTACTTTTAGTGCAATTAAATTATGCTATGTACAACTATTTTTCTATTTACTGCCTGTGTAGCTTAAGAAGGATGATTTAATGATGTTTGTATTTAGGTCACTAATAGTAGAGGAGTAATAAATTGTTTAATGTAAATAATGTAAGCGCTATGTTAAAATACTGTCCACGACGAGATATCTTAGATGCAGGAAAAGTGTCTTCGAAGGCAACAAGTGAGTTTTATGATGTCTCTTTGGTAGCAAAAGTATTGTTCGTACAGCGAGGGTGTAGAGCTTTTGTCCTTTTGTACGGCAATTCGCCGTGACCGTAGTGAGGGAGACAATAAGCTTAACGGTAAAATTAGGAAAAGCCGCAATTTGTTAAAATTGAGCAAGAGGGGATGGAATAGGACCAATGGGATCCCAGTAAATCGATATGAAATAGTGAGACGCGTTGAGTGGCGCTAAAAATGCACCAATAGGAAATTAAGGAGCCTAATAAGCCCGCGATAATAAATAGATCTATTATGACCCAAGATCTGGGAGTTACTTCGAAACTACAGGCAGAGAAGGATGCTGCCGGATACTTGGAGATTCGCGCCAAAAGTTAGTGAAGTCAGACAGGTTTCGCTACACACATAAGAATCGCTACGAGTAAAGAGATTTGTTAAGCATATAAACTTCGCGTCATATCAGTGCCGTGTTTCAACAGCAGTGGACAGTGTTTTAACGGCGACAATATCAGTGTTGAGAACTACCAGAAATAACGAAATAAAGAAAACAGTGGTGTCGTCTTTTTGTAACTGAAACATGTCTATTTTATCTACGTTACCACACCCGTGATCTACGTTTCCTTTACCGAGAAAAAGTCCATGCTCTTACATATTTCAGTATTTACTTCAGCTAGCCGAGGATAGAAATGCAGAGAACCAGACCACTTCGAACATTTGGAGTCGACGCGCAGGTAGCAGAAAGGTAAGCCGCGAGCTGCGGGCATTACAAACCAAAACAACTTCGGACAGGAGCTACTGCCGCATGAAGATTGAATTTAGAAATCTACTCACCAAAACGTAATACATAGTAATTTAGAAAATGGACGAAAAGTGCCATGAATAATGTTTACGCCATCTGACCGCGAGGAGCTGCTTGCATTAAAAGTAGTTGCCTCGCAGATACATAAATATGCACTGGTGTCTCTTCTCCAAGTCAGCCGCTGACTGTTGGCACTGCTGTCGTCGTATTCCACCAAGCTGCTTATCAGGTCTCGCGGAGCTTGATAACGACATCCAGCCATCGTGACGTCGTCGTAAGAACGACGTAATCACACATGCTCCCACCGCTAGCGCGACTATCGATCTGAATTGCGTATCTCGAACTGATGTAGAGGAAAAGGTGTACCAACCGGTACAAAGTAAGCACCGATAATTTTTTAAGAAGACAACACAGCATTACTTTCCAAATACTTTATTATCATTCATACCTTACACTACTTCTCCAGAAAGTCACCTCCGTTGTTCTGGCACTTACCATAACGGGAAATCAGGTTTGTATGTATCGTCAAAGGATGATGCCGCCTGTGATGAAAGCCATCTGCACTTCTTGTTTCACATCATCATTGTCGTTCAAACGTTTTCCACAAAGGGATTTTTCAGATGAATATCGCTTTGTGCCAAATATGGACTGTAGGGAGGGTGGTCAAATTATTCCCAACCAAATGATAAGATCAGATCTTTGCTTTGTTTGGCTCTGCGTGGCCGAGCATTGTCACTCATTATTGTTTCCCATAAACTTCACACAATTCATAATTAATGTCTGCTGGCGTAATATTTCTGGAATTCAAAAAACGAATCGCTGACCTGACTTCACAATCAGTGGTTCGTTGTATTGTTTTGAACGTTATAGAAACCGCCAACAGCAAAACACAAAGTGACGATCACTCACAGCTGCGTCCTACTTTATAATGAATGGCGAAAGAGATCGCGACTGCATAGCTGCAGTGGCAAACTATTAAAACGGTACTTAAGTTAAAAAAAACACACACACAGACACTTCGTATTTGTTTCCTGCTTCCCAGTAACCCTTTGCATGCGAGGCTTAGTCGCATGTGATGAAAAAGGGTCTACTTCCGTAATCCTGATACTCGGAAACAGCAGCTTGATCCTGGGTAGCCTTTTAGGGCCATTGTTAAAACGAAGCAGATTTAAAAGAAAAGCAATATTGAAATAGTTTGCTTTGTTCGAAAGATACCCACAATTTGCAAGAGAGCACTGTTGCAGTATGGCAACTTATTACTACACACAGCTCAAACTACCACATCCAGCGTGCAGACCCGATTTTGCACCTTCAGCCTAGAATTTATTCAGTGCCATAACTCATTTTCTACGGTGGAGAGACCTGCAGTACGTCAAAGAAGTCGAAGGCGGTATCCGCGCATTCTTCGCATCAAAAGGAATGGTGAAGTATGGATATGGTATCATGGCACTCGCTAGCTGAAAGGTTCAAGGCCATTGAATCAATTGAGTCCTTTACTCTGAGACTAACTATATTGTGTTTCACAATTAATGCGAATAAAGTATGTGTTATTTAAACATTGTATCTGGGAGAATACCTTCTATATTTTACATCTAAGAAATTTAAATCATATTCTTGAATTTCACAATTTATTTAACCAGATAACATCTCGCGCAAACAGAATGTACCACAGCTGTGGCTTTTAATCATGATAGCAATTTTGGTCCATAACTTTGCAATAATTTAACAGCAAAATTTCAAACATGCAATTTGATATTCCTTCTTATCTCAGAATAAAAAATTGTTACAAGCACGTTAATGCAAAATTACAAATACATAACTAAATGCACTTTTTATTACAATTTAAAATGATTTAGTCTATATATAATTTCTATAGAAGTGGTATCCCCCTTACACGAGTTTTGTTTTTCAGGGGGTGCTACAGAGTTAATTTTAAATGTAAACATGTAATTAATATTGCCTAGCAGTACATTAACAATAATAATAATAATAATTTAATTTTTATGACATATATATGCTTAGGTTTGGATTCAAAATAAAGCTATAAAATGGTGCGAGATATTATTGCAAAACATAATTGTAATCACCGTTTTGGAGGAATTAGTGAAAACGGTAATAATATATGTATATGCAAATTGAAATTAAACAAAATACCATTAGCATTCACATATGATTACAATGAGTAAATTAATAACGGTTTCAAGCTTTAAAAAGACAAAATGCTGCATTGAATAATAAAATCAGGCACACTTCAAATTACTGTTATAATGTTGTCAGTTTTGTCCAGAATATTGCGGCAATTAAATAACAGTAATTATTGTATTTATGAGGAGAACTGCACCAAAATGTATCCGCTGTACTGCAGCAGAATTATGCTGTGAAGACGTAAATTTTACAACTGAAATTGATAAAGGATTTATTCTGCAGAGCACAATTTAAACATCGTGGCCTGCCCATCTCAAATTTACATATTCATCCCTTACCTATTTTGCTACTGGAAAAAAATGGATTCTTCTATCCGCGTTAGGTTTTTCGAGATAAATACCTAACTAGACTTTATTTCAAAATCGGCAGCATAGGGTTAGTATACACAACATGCGAAAACAACAGTCAAATGTTTATAACACATGTGGTGGCAACGAAATCCTGAGAAGGAAAAGAAATAAGTACGGCTTATGCAGCAATTAGTTCTTTACAGTAAAGCTGGTCAGTTCTTGCAGTAAACAAATGAATATCACGCTTGTGTTCATAAATTTTGAATTGTTAGTGTGATTAATTTTATATTAGGAAATTCAAAATTATAACAACGAATATTTTGGAAAGAGATAGCAATAAAAGTCACTTAATATAAATTATATATTTTAGTCTGCATTGCATTTTTCCCTTAGTTAATTTCTTTTTATGATTTCCAAATGAAGAAGGCTTAACAGTGTATATACGAATAAATTAAGATGATATGATACAATCTCAAACACGATTATTTAATGAAAATAATTTTTGAAAAAATGAGACAAAGCCTTTTTCTTCTAAAGGTTTTTTTGGGGAGCAAGCAATTTCGTTGTAATCTTAAAAGATGTGAGAATGAAATACGAAATTTTGTATGTTTTCGAATTTTCCTTTTTGAGTTATGTTGTTTACATACAAACATGCGCGAACCCAATGTTTTTGTTGTTTTCTAATGTTCTGCGTTTGATACCGAAGCCATTAGCAGATTTGCTCTCCAGTACTTTACAGTCCCGCATTCTTCACTTTGTAATTAAATGCAGTTGTCCAGATAGTGTTCGTCCATATTCTTCTGTATTGTTGCATAAGCTGCATTTAGAAGATGTGAAGATGTAGATCCGATACAGATGTTTGGCTAGGCAGTTACGAGTATGTTCTGTTATTAACCTGAATAGTGGAATGATGTTTTCCGTGGCAGATGTGATATGGTTTCTGGATTTTGTAACAGGATTCCCATTTTTAATTTTCTGCTGCTGCTCGGAGTCTAATGTTATTAGCGGCTTGAACTGCTTCTTTTATGAGACGTTTTACTGAAGTGTAAGATTTGGGTTTAGAGGCTGGTAATTGTTTTATGAAAGATCCTTTCTTCGCCAGAAAATCTGCTGCTTCGTTGTCAGGGGTTCCACAGTGGGAGGGTATACACTGGAGTGGAACAAGTGTACAGGAATTGAGGAGTTGGGAAATAATACTGTGGTATTCTTTTGTGTCAAGATTCTTGGCCAACAGACTGCTTGTATAGCTGATCTGGAGTTCTTTGCTAGTAGTTATTGGAGGGAGACTTTTGTGGCATGTTCAACTGCTCCGGCACCCCTCTTTGGACCTGTGAGTGAAGCATCTGTATATACATGAAGCCACTCTTCTAAAGGCTACAAGGATATTTTGTAAAAATGCTCCTTTTTTATTCAGAGAACCTCCAAATGGCACCTCCCTCAAAACAATTTGCGGTACGGTACGGTACGGTACGGTACGGTATAGTACGATTGAGAGTATTCATTGGGTTGGATTATCTCAAAATGAATTTGAGAAAGCCTTGTGATTTAATCGAAAAAATGTGGGTCAGTTGGGGAAATTCATGCCATGCCGCATGTTGGCATTGTATCTCAGTTGCTTAGAGCAGCGACACGGTAAGCCCAAGATCCATGTTCATTACATTTTTCAGCCTGATTCTACATTTCAAACTTTATCCTACACACAACATAGATGGACACATAATTATAAAGGGAAATATGTCACTAAACAACCCCAATTCCTTCCCTCAATCGAAAGAAATAAGGCAGTCTAACACAATTGAACCTCCTGAAGTAACAGCATAAGAAATACAGAAAATAAAGGGATAATTTTTACAGAAAACAGAGGGGTATCAGCATGCATTAAAATTGCTGTAATATTTAATTATTTGAGTCGCTCCTTTTGTATATACCATTACAGCTTTTGGATTAACTCCGTACTCTTAATTATGATGATTGCCGATAGATTCACTACTGTTTGCTTTAACTTTTCAACATTTTAAACAGCTCGTTACGAAATATTAGTTGACCACACTTTTTGTTTCACAGGTGTTCATATAGACCACCTAGTTTTATGGGCGTCGAGTAGTTATTAACAGTCTGCTTTTCTTGAGTCCTGTCTTAGCCTTGAACTACGAGGCTTTAAATTCATATTACCTCGGTTTGTAACTCCAAAATTTCCTAAAGTATTGTACAGTCCATTTTACTGTCTTTTCTGCTTACTATAGTGAACAGAAGCAGTATTGCAATCCATCAAAAAATTCGATATCGAGATTTCAGCAGAAATGCACTTTTGGAAATCCTTGAGTAAAAAAATAAAGAAAGTTTTTTGGGTGAATGTTAAAGATTTTTATTTTAAGTCATTTGATTTATTACAATGTTAAAGAGATATATGTTTATTATTTTTAATTCCACAAAAAAGGTTGATCCAAAAACAATCTGCAATAGTAAATGAAGCTTCATGTTATTCATAAAGTTGTGTCTGTGTTAGAAGGTAAAGGTACTGATGAACGAGGGGCTCCGAAGTGGTATAGAGCACCCGGGCAAGCCATCTGGCCCGTTGTGCTTCTACCGTGACCCCTGGGGCGAGGGATGAGGTGAGTGATCCGAAGGTCGACCAGATCCGGATGACGACGGCCATAGCATGGACGGGCCACATAATGTTTCCAGATTGAACGGATCCAACACCAGTTTGCCGACCCATAGACCTGAGCCACCGGGGCTCCCCGAAGAAGCACCTGCCGAAAGCACTAGGGGGCGGGTCCTAACTGAGCAGTCCCATAACCGCCAGATAAGAAACCTTTATAGACCACATAGATACCGTCCAGTCGTAACCCGCCAAGCACCTTCGCCTTATCCTACAACTCTGAAAAAGATGACAAGGAAAATGATTGGTATATGAAATAAGGAGCAGGAAAGTCGAGATGGTAGATGAACCACCATTCACCTGCCGACCCGGGAAACCACGAAAAACCCATGGGTCAGAGTGGACGATCGCCGGGGATCGAACCCATGACTTAGCGAAGCGAGTCGCAATTGTTACCGCGGCGCCACCCCGCTCGGCATCTCTCCGTCTTAAGTTCAGCATCTTCCAATGGTGCAACAGAAAGATTTTTCAAGAAAATTTTCCCATCTAAAATACACAACATGGAAAATGTTTTTTATTTCTTTATTTTCTCGTGACAATGATTTTTATTAAAATACTACATGTTTAAGATATATGCATGACAAATGAAACGTATATCTTGAATTTTTTGTAAATAGCTTGTGAAATGCTCTTCTTTCTTAATGACTTCTGTAATTGGTAAATCATAAGAGACGGACAAAATCCTACAACACAAAAGTGAGTTCTAGTTTAAGCATAGCATTTATGTCAAAGTTTTTGTGGACTTAACCATTTCAGAAATATCCCTTGCTAGTTGTATGAATTTTCACTTATAGTTTCTCAAATGGGAAATCTTTATTCGTTTTTTCCTCGTGGACTGCAAACAGCATGCAGTTTCAAAGCCATCACATAGCGACCTACTGTTTAAAAATATCATTACTGTTTTATCTCCTGTATCTATCAACGAAATGTGTAAATGTAAATTAAAATTTATATGGATTAACAAGTAGCTAAAATAATAAGCTTTTGTAAGAATAGTTTGTATAAGAATGATAGAGAAGTTCATGCAAGTGCAACACATAAAATTTTTCCATATGGTACACTTTTAATTTCTTTAGCATCTATGTATATTGGAGAACGTACTGCGTTCCAAAAAAAATTAATATCTATATTTTACCGGAAACGCATGCTTTGAGTTCCCTGAATAAATATTTGTTAGGAAAATGATTCGTGTGTATGTCTTTTATAAACACCATAACTGAAAACTATTTAGGTTCAGTATCTTCCAAAGGTGCGATAAGAAGATTTTCAAATAAGTCCTGTCAACCCAAATTATCCTTTATATAAAAGAGTTCTTTGTTTTCTGAGAAATAGTTATAATGATTTTGATTCAAATATCAACTGTTTAAGATATTTACATGGACAAAATTAGTCTGTGAAGTTTTCATTCTGAATGAATTTTCCATAACTTGCTATTGTTTGTAAACCATGAGAGATAGACAAAAACTTCTACATAACTCTGTTTAAAACAATCAATTCATTTCAAATGGCCTTTTGCGTCATCAAGATTTCAGCAGTTATGTTACCATTCAGTTGTTTCTCATGATGTCAAGGTGTATGGAAAAGCCACCGACAACGCCTAGTTTTTTGGACGGGAGATTAAGGTGAACATTTTTCAAGAGAGAACCCATGTTCGGAAATACATGATTTGGATGCTATGGTGCTTTCAAGTTTGCGAATGGTACGATATGTTAATGGATGTGCGTTCCATATGTCGTTATGAAACCTAACAATAACATCCTGCGTAAGTAAATTACAAACGGGGTTCAAACTGTTGACCTACTTGAATGCGGAACGTAAATCGGCGGTGCGGAGCAGACGCTCATGGTTAAGTAAGTGCGACTGTGTGCTCAGTATTTCAGCCGCAGCGTGGATTCGTTCAACGAGATCCCCCTCTGAAATTACAGGGTAATATACACCGTAGTCTTGATGGTACCCCACAGAAAATAGTCGAGAGGTGTAAGATCCGGTGACGTGGTGGCCATGGCACAGGTCCCTCGGTACCAATCCATCGATTGAGGTATGTGGCGTCCACGTGGTGTCGCACATTTGCATCAAAGTGAGCTGGAGCTCCGTCGTGTCACAGCCACATTACCCGACCTACCTGTAGTGGTACCGCATCAAGTAGGGTAGAAAGAACATCTCTGACAAAAGTGAGGTATGTCGGTCCTGTTAGTCTGGTTGGAATTAGATGTAGACCAATGATCTAACCACTTGCGCACGCGGATCTTTATCTGTCCAAACATGAATGTTGAGCAAGTTCCCAATGCCGTCTCGAGTGAACATGCATTCATTGGTGAACAGTACCCAAGTCGGGAATTGTGCCTGGAGCACGCAGCACCGTAAATACCATTGCGCAAACTGTACTCGTCGTGGGTAGTCTACTAATGCTAGACGTTCTGTAGACGGTATGGATGTAGCTGTGGTTCACGGAAACACTCCACACGTTAGCGTGAAATGTGTCCAATATGTACCATTTGACGAGTGCTGGTCGACGAATCTTATTCGAAACGTCTCAGCAGGTCCTTCTGTGGCAGTAATTTGTATCTCAATAATGTAAATGCCAGAGTGATTGTAGTGTAAATAAGCATTATTGTATGACATTGATTTGAGATGTTCGTTAATTATAAGCATTGTTAGGAAGCAAGTTTACACGGCCTCACTGAAACTGACAATAAGAGCGGGCAACAATGAGCGAGGGGGTGAGTTGTTTATCAATTATTAGAGACAAGCAAATGACGTCAGATTGGCGCGCTTTTCTTAGAAATGGCGGGAATTTCTTCCCTAGGGCATATGTTTTCGTAATTTTTGATTGGATATAAAAATAGACGCTAATGTTGGCGCGTTTTATTAACCAATAGCAGCTCGGTTATAATGTTTAGGCATATTAGGGTGAGGGAGTATAAAAAGCTAAAGTCAGAGGCAGATTTCGTTAGTCCAACAGAAACATTTGTGCATTACACGTCGCTCAGTCCAGAAGAAGCATTTGCGTGTAATACGTCGATCAGTTCAACATAAATATTCGTGAGTTATACGTCGCGTAGTTCAACGGAAGCTTACATAAAGTACACGTTACGCAATTCTACAGAATCTCTCGCGTCTTAAAGCTAGTTATAAATGTGAAATACGCGAATTAATAAGGTGCAACAAATAAGTGATTACAGTAACATTAGAAAATATAACAGCTTCAGTCTGGCGTGTATCAAGAGTCAATATGTGAAATTAAAGAAGTGTGACGGTAATAAAAGTGTAAAAACAAATTATTTTATCAGTGTTATCTTTCAGTAAAAACTCCTTTCCGTTTACACACCTTGATCAAGAGATATGCTCGACTGAATAATAATAATAGCTAGCCGGAGGACAATGAACCCAACATTCAAGGTAGTAAAACAATAACAGGCGCTCAGAAATAAGATAACACGAAAGATACCGCGAAAAAATTGGCTCCCATACGTGGTGCAGATAAACATGAAGCATCTTACAACTACTAACAAATATTACACTTCAAATTGGCGACCAACGTGGGGCGAACAAATATTCTACTACTAATAACAAATATTCCACTTCAAATTGGCGCCCAGCTTGGGGCGAATTAACCAGGAAGGAGCGAAAATAACCAGGAAGGGGCGAAAGAACCAGGGCGTGGAGTGAATGGAGCAGTGAAATTAACTACAAGATTCAGATTCCAGGAACAACCACAAGAACGACCTAGGACGCGGATGAGTGGACATCGTAATTACGAGAATAGAAGGCAACAGGGGAATTCAACTACAACACCAAAACAGCGAGACGACGCAGATTCATCGTAGTACGACGCAGAGGCGACATATACATCTAGGAGAAAGGGGCATGAAGCTGGACAGCAAAGCAACATCAACAGACAGCACCACAAAGGTTAGAATATTGTAAATTTTTTTTATCCTAAAAAAATTATGAGAAATTAAATGTTCTTAAGAAGTGGTAGGATTAAGAAAACACTGTCTACTAATAATACTGAAGAAACAATTATGGAGGGAGATAATGTAACAGTTAGCTGTAATTCAATGCAGATTATGGAAAATAGCTCAAACGATGTAGTATTTGAGGGAAGAAATATTAGTGCAGAAAGTGAGAATAGAATAGCAGGAAATATTAATTTTCATGCTAGTATGATGATGGAAATGCTGAGAAATATTGGTGAGAAATTAGAAAATAAAATAGATCAAAACAGGGAAGATATGGAACAGAATATTGAGAAATTAGAGCAAAAATCAAATGAATTAAAGGAAAACATTGTCGTATGCCTCTCTATAATTTATTTTACAACTGCAAATGGGAGCTACTCGCTTGCGAGAGGGATCGTTAAATCAAACAAAGAACTTCAAATTACGAGGCAACGACGAGGACGCAGCTAAAGTTAAATTCCAAAATAATTGCTACACTAACACAATGCCTGGCTTAAGGGAGAGGAAAGATCCTATTCTACCATAATTAAGACTTCCAAGCGTGGATGGAACACCGTTTATTAAATGAAATTAAATACTCACATACCTTTGCCCATTGCCTGCCGACGAGGACATCGTACTTTAGCAGTTTCCCGTCTGTCTCACTCGAAGCTTACTTACTGACTGATACAAAAAGCCACGCCAACTCGGGCGTCAGTAACGCTATTCCCTCCTTGACACTGTTTCCCCTGACTCGCCCCTACTCACAGACAAACTGCCGTGCTTCGGTGCCCAGAGAGCGTTTTATCAATATTATCTGTGCACATGCCACATCTCCCCCTGGCCACCGAAGTCGACGCCCTCGTCGACACAAGGAAAATAAATATAATAAGAAACATGAAAATAACAAAAAAATGACATACAAAAATGAAATACACATGTGTGATGAACCAAAATATAACAAAATAATATACATGTGTGATAAGCACCCAGACGACGACACAATGTTACTGGGCGATGTGGAGTCTCGAGAAACTTAAGTGCTATCGACTAATATTGTTACTGCACTTATGCTTGAGCACCCCGCACACGCACACACCACGCTGCCTCAGTTCACAGGCACACTACACTGCGCAAAATATCGATGGTCTGCTGGAACTGTTTGTGGGTGAGTTTAATGTGCCCACAACGACGATTTGTCCTGGTGTAGAATTATCACTGCAGGTCTCTGGTGATGACAACAGGGTGGGCAGTCGCTGGCTTGGACTGCCCCCCGACATGGTGGCTCCTTATGCCACGGCAGTGTAGTGGCTGCCCGATAACTTCCCTGTGGTGTTTCTTGACTTCTGGTGTGCCACGGGGATGCTCCTGGAGTCTCTCGAGCTCCGCCACAGCAAAATACTAGAACAAAACCACCAAACAATAAAAAGGGTGCTCCAACAAACAATCACACATAAAAAGAACGGTATGTCATGTACAATTAAATATTTGAAAGGTTTAAAAGTTTGCACTAACATTCTTTTGACATGGGCAAAGAAAGGGAAAAAAATAAGTACAAATTGGCATAAGAACTAAATTTTATAGAGAATTGCCATCCAAAATTTAACTCACAATGCTTCACAATCCAAATAAAACAGTAAAACAGACTCAGAATACATTAACATGACAGAAAAACATAACCTTATTTGGGATCCCAATATTAAATATTAATAACCAGCTGGTATCACTAACAAATGAAAATAAGTGCACTTACAAGTCACATGACAATGAAATGAACTCATTCACACTGACCATGGTCCAAATTACACACAACACTCACTTAACTATCTACTCAAACTAGTGTATGCATCACTACAAACTACATCCACAATACATCTCCAAACTACCCCATGTGACATGCTTTCAACTACTATTGTCATACTGTGGTCACTAATACAGTTTCTCGTCCACAGTACTATCTTCCTCATCTCATTATTATCATCAACTCAATCATAATCATCACCATCAGCAGTATTTCAATCAGCATCATTACTTCAGTCATTAACATCTTTATCTCAACTTTCAATCTTCTCTTCAAAAACAAAACATTTTCACTAACGTGTCTCATTTAACATGCTGGAAATTCAAAACATCTAACATAGGCATAACCTTCAAAAAATCACATTAAAATTTCAGGAATGACACAAATAACATGACATGCTGTTGCATCCACATCCTCCAAATCAAAACTAAGCTGGAAAACAGTTGGTATTAAAATTTGATATCTAAGATGGTAATAAACTTGTTGCGTAAACAGAAAAAAAATTATTCACATTACAATCACTTCCATCCATTTAATCTCTCGTGTGAATTCATCACACACGTTATACTGGGCACGTTACAGCAACACCAATAAGTCAAAATCTCTGAAAACATCACATCACATCAATTTTACAGGTACATGTAGCCCTCCTGAAAAATCGACACATTCATACAACTGTCGGGGTTACACTGTGGCACTTCCACCGAAGCTGACATCATCCCATCTCTTCTCATCTCTCCTCTCACATTAGCACCGTCGGGGTTACTCTTACGCACATCCACCGAGGCAAATCTCAACTCATATTTCTCACATAACCTCACACTACGCCATCGGGGTTACTCTTTGGCACTCCCACCGAGGCAAATCTCACATATATCACATAACCTCAAATACACACATACATACACACACTATTCATGCAACAATTTTCTGCAAATAAAAATCACAGCATCATTATGAAACCCAAAATCAAATCGAGTCAAATCAAATCATATTAAATCAAATCGAATGCAACAAAACATCACATCATTACTCAAAACAATATTGTCACAGAACCTTCCCGAAAATGAAAGCTCAATTAAGCACATGGTACACATGAAACACATTCCTGCAGCATAACACAACAAAACAAATGATTTGCAGTTCCGAAAACATAATTTAAAATTTAAGTTACACCCAAAATAATAATACACTTTTAATTTAGCAGAGACATTCATAGCACATATTATTCCTGAAAAGCAAAGCTTAATTAAGCATCACAAACTCAGACTTTACAGTCTATAAGGACCCACAGGATCATAGTAAGGGTAAAGGCGTGACAAATGAACACTCTGATGTTTGGTACGGGGAGCATGAGGTCGACCAACAAGGTAGGTAACAGGAGTGATCTGTCGGATAATTTCAAAAGGGCCAAAATATCTATGTAGCAACTTTGTACATTTACCTTTCTTCCTAATGGGAGTGAAAACTTTAACTAATTGACCTACATTATAAACCACATCTCTATGTTTAGCATAAAATGCTTCTTTTTGCTTCACCTGCTGCTTTGTAATGTTAGCAACAGCAACCTCCCGTGCCATCTGAATCTCTTGCAACGTCTGTCTCACAAAAAGGTCATTAGATGTAGCTTGTAGCTGAACCTGGTTAGGTAAAGAAGGTTCTCGACCATATATCAAGAAAAAGGGTGAAAATTTAGTAGACTCTTGGACACTTGAGTTATACGAGAAGATGACATAGGGCAAAATTGAGTCCCAATTCTTCTGATTATTGTCCACAAAATGGCTGAGCATATTTAAGAGGGTTTGGTTAAATCTTTCAGTAAGTCCGTTGCAAGCTGGATGATAAGCACTGGTGAAATTGGAAGACACTGATAGAGATCTCAACAATTCTTGTGTCACCCCACTTAAGAAAACTGAGCCACGATCAGATAACAAGGCAGCAGGGGCTCCATGCTTACAGATGATGTTATGCAAAATAAATTTAGCAACCTGAGGGATTGTTGCTGAAGAAAGCGACGCAGACTCGACCCAGCGAGAAGCATACTCGGTCGCAACGACAACATACTTGTGTCCAGAATTTGAGCGTGGGAGAGGCCCAAGCAAATCAATACCCCACCGCTCGCCTACAGATGTAACCGGAATTGGTTGTAATAAGCCTGCTGGTTTCTGATACTTCGGTCCTTTTCTTGTTTGACAGCTGGGACAGGTTCGGACAAAATGTTGAATATCTTTCTTCATCCCAATCCAGTAATACCTGGAGTGAATTTTGGCAAATGTTTTTGAGAACCCTAAGTGGCCTGAAAGAGGATCATCGTGACATGAAGAAAGAATTTCATGTTTTAGAGCTTCTGGAATAACCAGTAGATAGAGAGGGCCAGTGGAGCCAGCATTTTTACGATAAAGAACACCTGATTTGAGTGTGTAGTTGGAAACTTGTCTCTGAAGCTTAGCAGGGGCCGACGGAGGATCATGGAGAGCATTAATAAGCTCAAGTAACCCAGTATCTTTCTTCTGGTGGTCAGCAACTTCAACTGATGACAGTAAACATGTGGGGAGTTCTTCAAGCTGTTCAAGATCACTTCTGTAGGTTGTAACACAGGAAATCTCGATAGAGTATCAGCATCATGATGTTTCTTGCCCGATTTATAAGAAATAGTGTAATCAAACTCTTGCAATTTCAAACTCCATCGTGCCAAACGCCCAGTCAAATCTTTCAAATTATTTAAATAACAAAGGGAGTGATGATCAGATACAATATAAACCTTGTAGCCATAAACAAAACTGCGGAAGTGGGTAAGTCCAAACAGGATGGCCAACAATTCCAACTCAGGAACACTGTAATTACGTTCACATTTAGATAGTGTCCTCGAAGCATAGCCCACTGGTTTCAACACATTATCAATCTTTTGATACAACACTGAGGCAACCCCTAGTCCACTGGCATCAGAGTGTAGTTCGGTATAAGTACCAGGAGTATAGTGAGCTAAGACAGGGGCCGAAACTAATAAGTCTTTCAAATTTTGAAATGCAGTTTGCTGATCAGATCCCCAAATAAAACTTTGATTCTTCCTAGTCAACTGAATTAGTGGTTGAGCAATATTAGCATAGTCGTTGATGAATTTCCTGTAAAAATTAAACAATCCCAAAACTTTTCTCACATCTCGAACATTTTTAGGACGAGGCAAATTTTGAATGGAAACAACTTTATCAGAATCAGGGGAAATGCCATCTTTAGAAACTTCAAAGCCTAAGAGCTTGATCTTTTGCATGGCGAAGAAACATTTTTCTGGTTTAAGTTTAAACTTGTGGTGATTCAGACGTTGAAAAACAGCCTCAAGATTTTGTAACAACTCCTCAACGGTTTTAGCAAAAACAACAATGACATCCAAATATGCAATAGCCTTTTTTAAAATTTAAATCGCCTAACAACTTGTCTGCGATGTAACTGAAAAACCTAGGGGCATTTGCCAACCCAAAACTCAAGCGTGTAAATTGATATTAACCCTGAAAAGCAACAAAAGAGGTGTATTTCTGGCTATCCTCTGCAATAGGTACCTGAAAGTATGCTGACAGTAAATCTAATGAGACAAACCATTTAGCCTCCCCCAAATAACTTAACAAATCATCTATCAATGGTAAAGGGAAAGAGTTGGTCTCTGTAACAGCATTCAATTTTCTATAGTCGACACAAAATCTCATGGAGCTATCTTTCTTTTTGACAAGTACTACAGGAGAAGCCCAGGAGGACTGTGATTCCTTGATAATACCAGCATCTTGCATCTCTTTAACTTGTTCAGCAATAATTTCCTTTTGTTTATGAGGAACTCTATATGGTCTTTGCTTAATTGGCTTGGGGTCATTTACTTTAATATCAAATTCTGCAACATCCGTAGTACCAAGTTCTTGTAATGTTGTGGCAAAAAGATCACTATATTTCAATAACAAAGCATGTAAGTCAGCCTTTTGGGTTTCCAGGAGTTTACCATTAACATTAAAATTACAATTTGGAGCTGGCAGAGGAGTAACATCGGATGATAAAACAGAATTACTCTGAACGAGTGCAACATCATACGCTTTGGCTAAGACTGTATTTGTAAACAATGTTTGTGGAACTGAAGTATTATTATGCACTGGAATAGTAAGTTCAGAGGCAGAATGACACAATAACGGTGGAATGGAAAGATTCTTCTTTTGCATTATGTTAAGAGCAGGTTCAAACATAACCTCATTGCTAATGGCTGACAAAGGCTTAACTGATATATAGCATGTAGACAGAGGTGGAATTTTAACAGCATTCATAACTGCCATTTTAACACCAGAATCTGCACAATCATCTTGGAGAGGGTTTACTGTCATATCAACAAAAGGTCCTTGTGTTAAGGTTATTGGTATACTGAACGCATCATTCTTAGAAGATTTCAGGGTTATCAGATTATGTGCATAGTCAATTATAACATCATGGGTCTGCAAAAAGTCATTGCCTAAAATTAAATCATGGGACAAATCTTTCACAACTAGCACATCCTCCTGAAAAAGAACATCATTAATATGGAAATCTAACAGTGTGGTAAGGCGCATCAAGTAACTTGTTTCCTGCAGTGCGGAGCATCATCTCTATAGGTTTTAATGTAGAATGGTCAAGAACATGTACAGCATTCACAATACTTACTGCGCTTCCTGTATCGAGCAAGATGGAGAGCTCTGTCTGGGCAATACGACCAGTAACTTGCAATATCTGACCTGATAATGCAGACACATCCCGTTGAGGTGTAGCCATGCTGGTGGGCGGTGGTGGTGCTGCTACGTCTCGTCGTATGAGGCTCGGCGCCAGTCGTTTCTTGACTGCGGGAGGCGGCTCCGGCAAAAGCGAGCCAGGTGGCCCTGCCTGTTGTATCTATAGCAGGTGACGGGTGAATCCCTCCGGTTGAAGTCAGATGACCGTGGAAGCTGTGAATGTTGTGAAGTTCTCTCCGAAGATGGTAACTGAAACTGGTTAACTCTGTTACATAACTGTTCCACACGATCAATCAGCTGATGCATAGGATCGATAGGTACGCCCACAAGAGAAGAAGCCTGAGAAGGCTGAAGAGAGGCTGGTAAAGTAACAGCAGGAACAGATGCATTATTAAATAGAACAGAGGGTGGCGTAACCACTGCAGCCTGAGATTGAGCAGACACTAGATGTTCACGGTTCTGCATGTAAAACTGTGCTTTGTCCACTCGTCGAATGATTTGTATTACCTCATCAACAGTTTGAGGATTTAATGGCAATAAAGATTGTACATACAGAGGTCTAAGACCTTTAAGCAAGTGTTTAATTTGTCTTAACTGCAACATAGCAGGGTTGACTTGGTCACATAAAGATAGCACGTCATAGATGTAACTAATAACAGGTTCATCATCCAACTGTACCCGCTGTCTGAGTTTCATTTCAAGAATATCACTCTGGTTTGTTAACTGAAATGCATTTAGAAATTGTGTAGACAAGAAAACCCAATCATGGTGAGGGTGCCGATGGCGAAAAGTTTGAAACCATGATGCAGCAGTATCTCGTAAATAGCATGGAAAGCATTTCAATTTCATTTCTTCTGACCAGCCATTAGCAGCAGCGACCATTTCAAAGTTCTGCAGAAATTCATGCGCCGACAACCTGCTGGAATTCTCAAAGTAAGAGGGGTCAATGACCGGGCGACAGACAGCTGACTGCATTGCACTGGCCACGACAGGCGGATTAGACATCGCTGGTAACTGAGTAACAACAGGCGTACTAACACTGGACATAGATTCTACTTCACTGTGCTCGCTACCTGGAGCAATTGCCATATCAGATTTCTGCGTAGTACGTCGCTTAGGCATGATTGCAGCACAAAAAATAACGCAACCAAAAAACAAACAGTATTGCAAAGCGATACAGATTACACCAAACTAAACACTTATAGCATCACATGAATGTAAGTAGCAAGATCAGAACATAGCCAAATAAAACAGTTCCAGAAAGAATACAATTAAGCGCCCGCGGCGAAATATCAGAAAATTATACCAACACACGTCTACACAAGCATGACACGCAAGCCACTTGGACACAATACCAAGATTTTTTTAACAGAATGAACACATGGAAGAAAAGCAAAATGATGTCTTCAGTGAGAAACCTCGAACTGGAAGTTAAAAAAAACCACGTCACACCTACTGTGACACCGCTAACATTATCTCAAAAAGAGCAGAATACAGACTTGCAATTTGTACGTAGCACACAAAAAAAATTTCCTTGTTTTTTTTTTTATTTTTTAAAACAAATATATCTGACCTGATATACACACGCAAATAAACGCGCCAAAACACGTGCTGATGAAGACTGGTTTCACAAGCTAGAATTATTCCTGAAATGCATGACCACACGGGAATTACATAACACACGTGCGTACATAAAAGTTACACGAAAAATGTCCCAGAAAAGTATAGTAAACAGCTAGAAATCACAATCACTGGAATATAAAGTTATAAGTTTCCAGAACCACTGCAAATAAGCACAGAAAACAAGATTTTCAACTAGATGGCCAACACGTGACGAGCACATTTTCAAAGCTACAAATATCTCGCTCGTTATCTCACTCGTTTCACAACTCAACTTTCACAAAAATATTTTTGAAAATAACCAGCACGAACCACTTAGCACAGCAATACAATTTAAAGGAAATGAAGCCAAAACAAGGGGCAAATGGAGTCAGAAGTTTTAGCGTCACGCCGGCAGACAATGGAAAAATGCAAAAATGAACTCAAAATTAAAATTTAGAAACCAGACTTTCAGATATGATAGTAACAAAATTTAGAAAAAGAGAATCACAAATTAAAGCATAAAAATCCTTACCCTTAAGCCAGAAACAAATTTAGATTTTTCGCGACCACGTGGAGGACCACAAACCGTTACATTTCAGAGGGAAGAAAATTTACACTTAAAAATCTCACAACAAATTCAATTATACAAGCCAAAATGCTCGGCGCCTCACACCAATTGTCGTATGCCTCTCTATAATTTATTTTACAACTGCAAATGGGAGCTACTCGCTTGCGAGAGGGATCGTTAAATCAAACATAGAACTTCAAATTACGAGGCAACGACGAGGACGCAGCTAAAGTTAAATTCCAAAATAATTGCTACACTAACACAATGCCTGGCTTAAGAGAGAGGAAAGATCCTATTCTACCATAATTAAGACTTCCAAGCGTGGGTGGAACACCGTTTATTAAATGAAATTAAATACTCGCATACCTTTGCCCATTGCCTGCCGACGAGGACATCGTACTTTAGCAGTTTCCCGTCTGTCTCACTCGAAGCTTACTTACTGACTGATACAAAAAGCCACGCCAACTCGGGCGTCAGTAACGCTATCCCCTCCTTGACACTGTTTCCCCTGACTCGCCCCTACTCACAGACAAACTGCCGTGCTTCGGTGCCCAGAGAGCGTCTTATCAATATTATCTGTGCACATGCCACAATATTGATAGGGGTTTAGAACAAAAACTAACTCAAAATATGGAAAAGAATAATAGGGAATTGAGGGAAGATATTGGTAAGAGTTTTGAGAAATTAGAACAAAAACTAACTCGGAACATGGATAAAAGGAATAGGGAAATAAGGGAAGATATGGAAAATAGAAATAGGAAAATAATAGAAGGATTTGAAAAGAAATTTATAAAGCTAGATAGTAGTATGCCAAGAATGAGAAATGAAAATCAGGAAATAATAGCAAGCGAGATAGGAAAAGTTTCAAACAAAATGTCAGACATGAGCAGGGAAATATCTAACCAAAAAAGTGAGGTTGATACTAAGTTTGAACATGTTAGTGTAAAATGTACAGAGTTAGGTAACCGAATGAATAGTATTTCAAGTGAGCTAAGAGAGATGAATGAGGCTACGAATGCAGATTTAATTCAGGTGCAATTTAATTTCAGAGTTGAGATATCTGAAATACAGAATGTCAGAAACACAAAGAAATAAATTGTCCGAAGAAGTTAGTCTTGTCTATAAATAATCCAAAACTAACTTCTGAAATTAACAAGCACCAAGCTGTTCAAAATGAAAACTCCAATCCAGTACAGTTTATTACAGACTTGTCAGAGTACTTTCAAATCAAAAATATACCGGAAGCATTGAAAATGATAGTTGTCAAAAGATGTGTTTCAGAAAACTTTAGATTGGTTTCAAATGGTATCAGGGGGTGAAATTTCATATGAATACTTTAAGAGGTTATCCATGAACAAATTTTGGAAGGTTACGATACAGCTACGAGTAATGTTTAGCCATAGACAATTTGATCCAAGAGAGCAATGACCGCAAAAAAAGGCAAGACATCCAGGATAAATAAAGCTGAACTGCAGAACAAAGTATTGGAATGTAAGAGGGTTAACTATGTATGTATGTTATAAGAAAGGAGAAATAAATTCTGGACAAAAATAAATGTTTAAAGGGGAAAAAGAACATTTTCTTAGTAAACTGTAACAGCATTTGAAATGAAGCAAGTAATAATTAAAACTTAATGTTATATTAAAGTAAAAGTATGTAGATATAATTCAAAGAGTATTGTGAATATAAAGCACAAACAATAAAAAAGGGTAAACATAATTAAAACAAAACACTTATGTAGCACACAGATAATGTGAAATTGTGTCTAGAATTCAGAGATGAAAATATATTTGTGTATAGGATGAATATTTTGGTAAATATGTTTAATAATTACAAGATGAAACAGGTTAAAATTTTTGAGTGTATAAAATTCTATGTTAATAATCTAAGAAAGTATAAACATTTTGTAACTAAATAGTTCAGGGTACTGTATTTGCTATAAAAAATTTGTAATGTCAGATGTATGTATAAACACATAAGACCAGAGCCAGTAAATAGTGGCGAGAAAAAGGCAAAATATATGTCGTGTGTTAAATGCGTGTGCAGTGTTAAGTGCAAGTGATAAATACCGTGTGTTACAAGATTCAGGAGACTAAAAACCCAATTATAAAATTTCCAAACATGTTGTAAATATTTATAATTATGTTTCTAGTGGGGCATATGTGGCAGTGATTTGTATCACAATAATGTAAATGCCAGAGTGATTGTAGTGTAAATAAGCATTGTATGACATTCATTTGAGATGTTTGTTAATTAGGAAATTGTTAGGAAATTAGTTTACACGGCCTCACTGAAACTGACAATAAGAGCTGGCAACAATGAGCGAGGGGGTGAGTTGTTTATCAATTATTAGAGACAAGCAAATGGTGTCAGATTGGCGCGCTTTTCTTAGAAATGGCGGGAATTTCTTCCCTAGAGCATATGTTTTCGTAATTTTTGATTGGATATAAAAATGGACGCTAATGTTGGCGCGTTTTATTAACCAATAGCAGCTCGGTTATAATCTTTAGGCATATGGGGGTGAGGGAGTATAAAAAGCTAAAGCCAGAGGCAAGTATTGCCCAGTTCAACAAAATCATCCACGCGTTACACGTCGCTGAGTCCAACAGAATCATTCAGAAGTTAAATGTCGCTTAGTTCATCAGAATCGTTCGCGAGTTACACGTCGCAAAGTTCTAAAAAATCTCTCGCGTCGTAGAGTTAGTTACAAAAAAAAAAGTTGAAGTACGCGAATTAATAATGTGCAGTAAATAAGTTATTATAGTAACAGAAAATATAACAGTTTGTCTGGCGTGTATCAAGAGTCAATATGTGAACTTAATTAATTGTGACGGTAATAAAAGTGTAAAAACAATTTTTATCAGTGTTATATTTGAGTAACAAATCCTTTCCGTTTACATACCCTGTTCAAGAGATGTGCTCGACCGAGAAACAATAGCTAGCCGGAGGACAATGAACCCAACATTCAAAGTAGTAAAACAATAACAGGCGCTCAGAAATAAGATAACACGACAGATACCGTGACAAAATTGGCTCCCATACGTGGTGCAGATAAACATGAAGCATCTTACAACTACTAACAAATATTACACTTGACTTCTCAGAGCCAGATGTTTGCGAGCGTGGACGGCCCGCATCCGTTTTATTTGATACAGAACACAAATGCAGAATAATGAATCAGTAATCAGAATATCTACATGTACAGTACAGTTTTTCAATACCACACAATACCACTACAGTACCTACAATTAAAAAGTAAAAAAGCAAAACCTTACAGTTTACTGTAGGAACACGCTACAGTGGTAGAAAATTGGTACCTAATTATAACTTTCCGGTTCCTCTTAGTCCTCTCACAGTTCCTGGGAATGTCGTATGGTTAGGAGTGTCGGTTGGGAAACCCTTCCGCATACAATCGTACAGCAACTCTGGTATGAAAGTAGCGTTTCGGTAATTTCAATATTTGTGTACTGGAATGTAATGCTGTCAACAACGTTACTGCACTAGTACTCAATAGAAACTGTCCTATTAGGATGCGAATCTTGGACTATGAACTGTTAAGGCACAGTTCGTCCATCTTTCGCTTAGGGCGAAAGGGTTGCATAATTACATTAAGGAACCATGTATTCCGATGAAACTTTAACGCCCCAAGCGTCCAATATATTTATTTCCAAATATAGGTTCCCGCTTGAAAAATGTTCACTTTAACGTCCCGCCCAACATTAAAACCCTTGTCGGCGTTTTTTTTCTATACACACTGTATAGCGACCTGCCTTTTGAAGATTTGGCTGTCGCTTCAACCTACTCTGTTGCACTTGTACCTACAACGAAGTGTGTAATAAAACTATTTCGTATTTCTATAATAATGTTGATATGGGTTAACGTGAGGCAGACAGAAAAATAAGCTTTTATAAGAATAGTTTGTGGAATAGATATATATATATATAAAAATCTGATGTGTTACACTCACATGACTTTCTCTACTCTTGTACAAACTATTTTTACAAATGCTTATTCTCCATATGCTTCATGTTAATCGAGATATCGAGATGTTAATCTTATTGCTAATTTTCTTGTAGATGCAAGGGGAATTGGTAGGCTTTAAGCTATACTCAAATACTTTAAGAGCTGGTTGATATGTGGAGTATTCCATTCTCTTTGCATTACCAGGACAAAAAAAATTAATAACGAATTCCCATTTGAGAAAAAGTATAAGTATTGGAAAATTTAAGGGAATAATAAACTATATCTCGAAAATAGTTCACTCAACAAAAAAATGTATCAGACATAAATTGTGTATTTTAACGCGATCTACATTTTTGTGTAGTAAAATTTTGTCTTATCTCATATGGTTGAAGGCTACCCAAAAGTCGTTCACAATGAAGAATACTTTTGGAGACATTCCCAGAAAATTCGAGATATACAATTCATTTGCCATAGAAATGTCTTAAACTTTATTATTTTATTCAAAAT
This sequence comes from Deroplatys truncata, assembly GCA_030765065.1. Taxonomy (NCBI): domain Eukaryota; kingdom Metazoa; phylum Arthropoda; class Insecta; order Mantodea; family Mantidae; genus Deroplatys; species Deroplatys truncata. The sequence continues at coordinate 262,930,708 of CM060975.1, forward strand.
CGTTAGCAATTTTTGAGAAAATTAAAATTTTCGAAAAATGTTCCATGTAAAGGGTAATCTGGTGTGGGGGGATTTTCTTGAAAACCTTCGTGTCGCATCTCTGGAAGATGCTGAACCTAAATACCAAGTTTGATGTTTATCCGACCGTTGTTTGAGCTATCACATGCGGCATAAGTTTAGTAGCTGCATGTTTTGTCGAGCTCAGTCGTGCGAGTACTATCGGTCACGATATGATTGCGCTTGGAATAGGGAAATGTACAGTTGCATGATGAAAACACCACATTTGTAGGCCCAGCCTCGCTAGTAAATACAGCTCGGAATTTCGGATGTTTTCTTTACCTGACTTCTAATGCCTCGCTCACTTGTTCCGTAGCTGTTTAGTTCTTCCCACCGCAGACACTCATATCGTGGCCGACTATTACAAGAGGAGATTTTAGCGTTAATGCTTCTCTAACTTCTGATATTAAGTTGTGCTTATTTAATGTACGCTAGATACATAGCGCGGCTAAATTCACAGTATAAAATAATGTTTATTTACGCAACTTGTGGCTGTAGTGAGATTCATTTACGAGTGGACACTTACTACACTTGTGACAAAAATTCCACAAGCATAAAATTATCCATGTTGTACAAATTTCGCCCATTATTGTGTTGACAAACGATCACAAAAGTTCACAATACTATGTGACATCAGAATGAAAATATAAAATATTTAATTATGAGACACGTATTGAGCATAATCCTTTGGATAGCACATACAATGTGTCTAAAGAGTAAATTTCTTTATTAAATACGTAGTTTGAAAAAATTGTACCTCCCTCACTTGAAACTCTGCAGCTATCAGTGTTCTTTTAATTGTTGTAAATACAAACCTTTATTCAGCTAACACAAAACACACATGCTTCTTTCAATGCAAACATTAAAGGAGTGCGGGTTGAAAGTGTGAACTTCTGCCAATTTTAACTTATTAGCAACAAATTTGTATCGCAATGATAATTTTTAGGTATACGTCTTGTAGTGATATTCGTTGCTGGTAGTCTGGTGAGGGAAATGGTTCTTGTAAAAGGATCGTACTTTGCTCGGCTGACATAGAGGATGGGTATCTCAGGATGGGTGATATAGTTAAGAGAAACAAAAAATATGTTTTCTCCTTCACGTTGCCATTTATGTGATGATCCACAAGAGACAATTTTCAACACGTTGTTAGTTTTCCGACTTCCCTTCACTCAGGACCCTAACACACAAGTCCGCTTAAAATTTACGCGTGCTATAAACCATTTATCCTTCTTTAACTCCAGTTCCCATAATGTGATTTAAGCAATGATTATTTGAAGGCTTTCAAAAACTTGGTGAGGATTCCTGTTCTCTCATTTTGACATCAAGTGACATAAAGTGGCGATGTTTCCCACATCTAAAACAGCTCCGCTCCTAGATAAATTTATATTTCACACCGCTTTTATATTTTAGCCTACCCTCTTTCTACGTACGCAACTTTCTTAAATTTATATTTGCTGCCTCAATAACTTTTTTCTACTATTGGCTGCAATAATGTCGAATGTTAGCCTTGTGTAGCGTCTAACATTATTTGATTATTAATGTTTCACTGTATCTTCTATTCGCTTGAGCGATTCGGGTTTTCCCAGGTATTGTGTGACATCGCTGCAGCCTGCAGTAGGATTTTCCCTGCACGTACAAGTTGCTTTTGTGTTTCAAAAGGTTCTTGACTTTCCTTGTAGTTACTGTCGAAACTGCCTAACTCCCTCCTCGCATAATTATGTATGTTTTACAATTTCCTTAATTTTCTTTATATTAATTCGCTTATCTCTTGCGTTCTATATATACTCTTTATTTTTTGTAATGTTTTATTTATATTCCCTTTTTATCTCCACTTACCCCTTACTTAATTTATTACATTAATATTTTATTCGTATATTTCTCGTTTCAATTATTCATCTTGTATGCATTAGTTTATTCTACTTTCTGTTCCTTTGAATATTACTCTTACGTTTACTTCTGGCTCGGCGAATGTTACAGCCCCATACTGTACAGCGTTTAAAGTATGTTTGTGAAATGTGGTTATATGGGCAAATACGCTCGAAATTTGGTGATGTGATACTTAATACATATAACTCACTTCTGATCTGTATTTTGATTTTACTACAGTGCTTTATTATCTGAAATTTGCTTAATATATCTATTTCCTGATTTCAATTGGTCTAAACTTCCCATTGTCATTTTAATGTAAAAATGTGCAATATTATTAAAAAGATAATAAAGCATAGTGTAAATTAAAAACCTTAAATTTTCAAAACACTGTAATGAGATATACTCGCCAGAAGTATTTTACAGAAGTGAAGTTTCTGAGAAAAAAAATACGGCTGGAAATACGGTAAAATTGTTTTAAAATTCTAACCCTATTTGAATTGTCCTGCAGCATATGTTTTACCGTGTACCTTCTTTATCTTCCCTTCGGCTGGCAATTTATACAGTTTATGGGACCCTCTTATGTGCATTTCTTTCTTGACACTCCCTTCCGATTCTGAACACGTCGTCTGAGGTCCATCTTCTCACCAATGAATACTGCCTCAATTGAAAACATCACCTCCCGTTGAATCACTACCAATAACAAGTGTGAATATAAAGCATGCAGTTGTCCCGTTTATTTAACCTGGACCCTCCCCATCCCCCACAAAGCGAGATAGAATACCTACACTCTAGCTACACTTCTGACGGCGGAACACAGTTTTCCCCACTATATATGTAAATAATCACTAAGGATTAACTAAAATAACCTGTGAGCATTGCTAGCTATAATCATTTTAAAAACTGCTGCTGCTTTCTGAGAATAAATAGTAGGTTAGTATTTAACAAATTGTGAAATGTGAAATTTATTGCTGATTATACCATTGTGAAGTGGAATAATCAGTTGCTAGAATCAGGTTCTATGTTAAGAAAGAAGGAAAGCAGCAAAAATCAGCGTCTGCAACTAAAGTGGAAGATGTTTGGCAAGAATTTCAGTGCAGCCCAAAAGTTTAGAACGGAGTGTTCCAAAGTAAGTACACTATTCACAACACTGTTCATAAAAGATTGTGACTTAAAGCATATAAAAGCATATAAAATCTAAATTTTGCAGAAGCTGTAACCAGCTGATAAACCCAGATGGGCGGAGTTCGCCAATTCAATATTGTCTTCCATTGCTGACCACAATGGATTCCTCAATCATGTCACATTCTCAGAAGCAGCCACGTCTCACACGGCTGGTAAAGTGCCCCGGCATAACTGGAGAAGAAAACACGCGTCGTAATGGAGTACATGCGCGATAGCCCTAAAGTTAACGTGTGGTGTTCAATTCCGTCAACCAATAAAATTTCACTTTCTGTGGAACTGTGAATTCCGCCACTTTAATTCTGTGCGTTGTCATAAACGCGCAGGGGCACTAAAGTCATAATTTTCATTGTTACAAAACTTGGAGAATTTCTAAACAAGAGAGGATGAAAATTACATTGCCAAACTTAATTTAGTGACGAGATATTTACAGTTAACGGGAAACACTGCATATTATTCCTACTAGTATGCAACATCACTTCACTATTCCATGTTAAGTCCCATCACAGTTTTCAGTGCTCCCGGTTGAAGTTTATTCCCAGATACAAACACCTCTTTTACGACACTAAGAAAAGATTCGTTTAGTTTCCGTGTCCTACTTTTGGCACAGCGTTCTAACAGCTGTTCAGAAGAAAGTCTCCGATAAAGTGAATTTTATACACAACTTCAAGTGAAAGTGCAAGCTTATTCCATGGAAGTTGCAACGAAGGTGGGCGTGTACTCCTATCCACCAGTCAGTTTCTTGCTATGCGCCGGTATTTAAAAATCACCACCAGACATTGCACGTTTTAATAGACAAATTATTGAACACTTTTCCAACGTTGAGGCAGTATTTTTAACACTTAATTTCAGTCTAATTATATAATATGCAAATTCAGTAACAACCCGCCTTGAAGCAATATGTGTGTATAATAATTTGTAAAATGTATGTAACAGTCATTTCATATGCTTATATTATTGTATCCATGTGTAATAATGTTATGTGAATATATTACATAATTTAATAGTGTAGGAGCTGTGAGAATAATAAGTTAAAAGTTGCTAACAATGAGGTAATCTTGAGGCAATAATGAGTTTGAGAGTTTATTAATGTTACTTGTGATTTTTGGAAGCTATAATGTAAATTTTGGGACCGTTTAAAAATAGCCAATCAACAACCACAAAAAGCTTTAGTTAAATGAATGTATTCTATTGGAGACTTGGAATACAGAAATTTACAAGTTTAGGCGGTTGAAATCAGTTCAGTTGGTTGCAGGCAGCGTTACTAATCAGACGCAAAAAGCGTCCTCTAGAAATTAGTACGTATTCGTGTGAGACGAAAATAGATTTACGTGTTAAAAGGTGCAAGTAATTACTTAAAGAATCTCACAGCTCTCTATATCAGTGAAGTGTTATTTAAATCGTATCAACTATTCATAAGCGGAGTGAAGTAAGATTATAATCTGTGTAAGCATACATTCTTAGTCGCTACACAGCCCTGCCAAAACATCCATGTCTCTAACAATAATACTAACGCAGCCGAGGCAAACATAAATATATAATATTTAAAGACTCGGACAGATTACAAAGATAATATTTTTTTAAACTTGGGGCAAAGACCACCTGAAAATACATTTGGGGCGAAGGCTACCGGAAACTGTTTACCATACGTGCGGTTGGAACTACAACAAGTTCGGCTCCCCAACAATTGAAATATAATACAACTCTTACTTCAAATTGGCTTTCCATACGTGAAGCAACAACTTTCTCTCAAATTGGCGTCCATACTTGGGATAAATAAAATTCTATTTCAACGTGCAAACCTAAAACTCAATATTTCGTCACAATTGACTAAATCTTGCACCCACCTTCCCTTAAAGGTGATACCTACAGACAGGCGAAATATAAAGTATGTTCATATTCATATTGTAAGCTATGTTTGCTGTCATTGCGGGAACAAGTAGTTTTACGTTTTTTACTGTAAAACTCAGTACTTGTGACAAAAACGATATTTCGAAGTATTTTGGTAAAACCTTCATATTTAATGAAAATATTCATATTGCATCGATTTTTCGCTTTGGAAATAATTGCCGGGCTCTGCAGATATTCTACTATTCTAGCAGTTTTCTGTGAAATACATTGAGAAAACCCAAGCCACTCTTTACAGGAATCGCGACTGGAAAAATTTACACCACCTTTTTTAACAAGTTGAGAAAATGTACAATTTTCTTTATGTATCGTCACTAGTGAAAGTAAGCGCCCTTTGTTCTTGAGAAATTTTTGTTTTGTGAACCGGTGTTTTTAGTAACCAAGTAGCATTAAGAAGGTAGCCATTTTTTTCTTTGCCAAGTTTAAATTTCACAGTTATTAAAATTTATAAACCTAATATAATTTGCTCTACTTAATTCTTTATTTTATTTTCAAATATGGACAAAATCTATATACCAATAAATCAACCTGCTCCAAGTCTTTAAAGCATACGATGTTTTGACTTTAAAATATATGTTTCATAACATTTTGGAATATTTCTTGATATTTTCTTGTTCTTCTAAACTTTCATTTCATACTTTTCCTGTCTCTAGCGATAATAAATGAGTATCCAAAGAATCAGTTTTAACCTAATTATATGTTTCTGCATTTCGAACTTTGAATTATTTTCTTTAAGCATGCTACATTTTAGAAACACAATGCTCTTAGGCAAGCCCTATCTGTGGTTGAACGTTTTAAGTATTTAACGGGTTTTTACTTTTTCTATTACGTACATAGTAGATAGAGGAGGTATTGTATTCCAACCAAAAATAAATACGAAATTTCACCGAACAAATCTTTTGAGCCCCCTGTATAAAAAAAGTTAGATAAGTATCCCCGTGTCTGCTGTGTGTCTGTGAACAGTACAACTCAAAAACGAAAAGTCGGTTAAACAGCAAACTTTGTTCAGTGCCTTCCAAAGAGAGACGAAAACTTTCAATAAAATCTCTCCAACCTATACTACCCTTGACGTGAAAGATTTTTCAAAATGCTAAATTTCTAAAAATGTCTCCAGCGATTTTTATTCAAATACCATGTTTAAGTATATTTAAATAACAAATAAAATGTGTATTTTGAAATTTCTGAGAATAGCTATGAAGTCCTCTTACATTCGGCAGTATTTTGTATATTCTTGCGTAACTGGCAAACTTTAAGCGATAGACGAAAACGCACTACACAACAAATGTAGTTTCCTTTAAAACACGCAGTTTATTTCAAATAACTGAAATACGACACTTTCGAGATATCCGTTATGAATGATTTGAATTGTGCAATACCTAGCCATTAAAATCCTGTCGATTTTTAGTTGTTTCTCGCGAATGGAAAGCGAATGGAATTTTAAGGTCCGCATACAGCGTCCAGTTCTTAAACATTTGGCTATCGCTGTTCCCTTTGTATTTATAACGAAATGTGTGTTGTAGCTATTTCCGGAAAGAGTTATCTCTATTACGATGAAGTAGACAGGAAAATAAACTTTCGTAAGAATAATTAGTGATAGAGTAGAGAAAGTTATGTGATTGTAAGACATCGGATTTATTCGCAATCTTTCCCATAACTTCAAATTCGTCCTCCGTGGTCTAGAAGTACCATGCTAACATCCGGTTCCCGAGGTTGCAGGTCAAACCCCACGAAGGGCGATGTTTTTTCGGGTGTAAAAATCCTTAGCATGGCTTTCTTCGGAAGGAAAGTAAAGCCGGTGGCCCCGTGTCGTAGTTTTGCGGCACGTAAAAGAACCTGAAGCCTGATAAAGAAGCCTCTGAGCAAAATTTCCGGTCTTTCACGCCCAATATAGAATGGGACGCTAAGAACTATAGTAGTTAAAGAGCGTCTAGAAATAAAGTTCAATTTATTTTTAGAGCTTCAAATATGTATGGATGTAAAGCTGTACTTTGCAGGCTAAGTACGAGATATTAGGGTACAAAATCTAGTATATTCAGCGGTTGAAAGACCTTATTAAAGAAGCTTAGTTTTAGAATGTTAGAAATTATTCCTTAACTTACCTCTTTTCCCTTAGAACGTATCTGCAACATTGAGTGTTTTTGTTAAGAGGTATATGGAAAGATTAGAGGACTGTAATTAGTATACATGAAATTCTTAACCATGTTGTAGCTGTAGTTTTTCCGTTAAACCCTGCACACCATTTTTAATCTTCTGGTTGGGCTTCCTTAAAAACCTGTAACGATGCTCTTATTTAATCACCGAGAGACAAAAACTGCCAACGTGTGGTTTTTGCTCGATCAAATGCTGCAACGTTTGAAACTATCGATTGCTTTGGCGCACGTTAATCTCAGCATTGGTGGGAAGATAGTGCCCCTAGATAACGTGCTATCTCCTCGTGAACAGCCTGCGAACTTCCCACATTGCCACAAATCCAATAATTGAAGACAGAAAACAGTTTGATCTCAAAGTTGCAACAACGGCTCTTTATCGACAAACTCTTCCTCTCAATCTTAGCAACGAGATAAGGTAACTGTTAGTCTGTTTGTGTTCAACATCCTAGTGCTTCTGATTAATTTTAATGATCTCTGCTCGATTTGCTCGCTTGCAGAGCGGGTGTCAAGTACTTCTCTCAACTTCTTGCTTTGTTTCAGGCAGTTATGAAGTATAGTGTTTTAGGGTGATGGCTCAAATAGAACAAATATATTCTCTTCTTACGTTCTCTACCATGCACTTAGTAGGTATAGAAATTATTGCATTCCACCCAAAAATTCGATACGCAGATTTCACCGAAAATACATGCAATGTGCACCCTGAACCCAAGAAAAGCTTTTTTATAAAAAGGTCCGCGCGCGAGCGTATGTGTGTCTGCTGTGAACAGCATAACTCAAACGAAAAGTCGGATAAATGCCAAACTTGGTATTTAATTTCAATATCTTCCAAAGATACACCATATATGAATGATATTTACACGAGAAATAAAATGTATATCTTGAATTTTCTGAGAATAACCTATGAAGCCCGCTTCATTCGAAAGGGGTTTTGTATAATCTTGTATAACTAGTAAACATCAAGCGATAGACGAAAACTTACCACACAAAAAATGTAGATCTCTTTAAAACACACAATTTATTCCAAGTAACCTTTTTGTGACAAGCCGTTTCTGAGATATCCGCTATTAATCGTTCGAATTGTTCATTATTTGGCCATTCTTTTGAAGTCTTGTTAACATTCAGTTGTTTCTCGCGATTGCTTAGAAACAGTATGAAATTTTAAGGTCAGCGTATAACGTCCAGTTCTTAAACATTTGACTATCACCGTTCCCTTTATACCTATAACGAAGTGTGTAATGTAGCTACTTCTACATAGGTTTTTTTGGATTAAAATTTAGTAGATAGAAAAATAAGCTTTAGTAAGAACAGTTTGTATACCCACTAATAAAGATATAGGGTAGAGAAAGTCATGTGAATGCATCACATAAGATTTTTTAAATTAAACACACTCGTATTCATTTGCACATTCATACTTCCAGTCTTGTGGGGGTAGGGAATGATTTAAATATTTTTAAAGAAGTGTAAATTTGTGCTTTGCTGTTAAGACGGCCTCCAGTGGGTTAAATCCTCATCCTAATGAAAACGTATTTTCTTAGGCGTTTTATTTTTTTATTACTTCGGAATGAGCATTCCTCTTGGCTTCATTATTTAATATACATGTTGTCTACGTTATTAACAGCTGCAAGCAGGGCCATCGCAATAACACGGGTTCGAATGGATAGTTGGAGGACCCGGGGCTTTAGGGTCCTATATAATATTAGATCAGTAGGTGCACAAGTTTATCATAAAATGTTATCCTTCCCTACCAGCGTGTTACTATATCCCAATTACTGTATAGCTTATGGAATTTTTTGATTGAAGGAGGCCTGCGCTGGACCCCTCTGCTGCCTCCCATGTGGCTTCTTAGGGACAGAATTTGTGGCTAGTCCTTGTTAAAGTTCTCCTTACATTATCCGTGATACGCGCTTTGTCCACCTCTTTGCGTCACTCTTATCACAAACCCCTCGCCCATTTCTTGTCCTGTACCAATAAAGCGCTTGGCTATAGCTAAGAGATATACGCCCTAACACCGTTGAGCTTTGCTTGACAAGTCCGCTTTAAGATAAGTCAATTCATTTAATCATGGGCCAAATTGTTGCATTATTTTATAACAAATTGAAATCCTCTATCACACCTGTTACATATGCAATAAACAGTATTTATTTTATAGCTGTAGAAGTGCTGTTGAGTCCCATACAGACGGGACGTTCTGGGGTCACTGTTAAAAATAGTCAATAATTACACACAATTAAGGGTCGATACACATTTACACCCATTGGTTTTTGGAACTTTCCTAAATTAACAGGCAAGTAAGCCCAAAATAAACACCAGTCGCCATGTCTTCGTTGGGATGAGGAACTAAACAATTATTATCAAACAGGTATGCGGGGCATCTAAAGGATAGTCAGGTAAAGAAAACACCCGCAGCTCCAAGTTGAGGCTCAGACTTGCAAATGTAGTACTGTTTTCACTGCGACTTGCCCCTCACTCCCCCCGATCTCTAGGTTGATAACGTTACGCATTGTCAACAAAAAGTGGCGCCCTCCTCCAAGCTCAGTCATATCGAGGCCGATTAGTATGTACGCTACAATACAAGAATTTTGCATTTATTCTTAACACACAGGATTATACAAAAGTTCCTCCAAATGAAGAGGACTTAACAAGCTATTCCTAGAAATTTCAAGATGCACATTTTATTTGTCATGTCTTTAATGTATGGCATTCTATTCAAAATACTTAAGGCCATTTTATGCGAAAATAAAAAAAATCGTAAAAATGTTCCATGTAAAGGTTAGTTAAGAGTGGGAATTTTCTTGAAAATCTTAGTGTCTTATCTTTGGAAGCTACTGCCTTTCGAAAAGATGCGACTTTTCGTTTTTGACTGTTTAGACACACATAGGATCTTTTTCTAAAACATTTTCATTCAGGGGTCCTCAAAACATGTTTCCGGTGAAATCTCGCTATCGAATTTTTGGGAGGATTGCCTTTTATACTCTCCACTATTAGTACATGGTAAAAAAGGAAATGTGGCAAAAGCAGTCGAAATGCAATTGGAGGATGTACTATAATGGATAAAAAGTGAAGCATAAACGTAGAGATGAGCTAATTGTTTATATTTTAAAAGAAAAAATGTAGAAAATAGAAATAATTAGAACATTTACTGAGATTGGAAGACTCAAGAATACCAAAAAACGTATTAGACTATAACCTAAGATGGAAAAGAAGAATTCGACTTCATATCAAGAGATGCAGAGAGCAGGTTTTTCTTTAAGGGGACGGGAAGAGTTCAGTGATAGACTAAACCGTGACGTTGATGATAAAGATGACTGATCTTGTAGCATTTTAAATGCTCATATCCATTCTAACCACACATGATATGAACCACTCTGAATCACCACATTAACTACCATCACTTCTGGCCTTTATTCAGATTCGAGTTTGTGTGAAAAGATTGCTCCAGATCCAAAGAAATTGTCCTCTAGCTCTTATACATCCCATGTGTTGTTATAAAGATATTCTAGTCAAATTGCGATTCTTTTTTTTTCGAATATACATTTGTTGCGTGGTACAGAATGTGAAACTGAAAAAATCTGCATCTATGAATTACTCCATTATGCTGGCTTAAAATTTCCATTTTGTTTCTAGTTAGGTTGATGTGAAATGGCGTTTGGAGGCCAGACAGACTTGAAACACCCTGTGAGAGGACTGCATTAACCAATTTTTGTTGCTTCTCTTATGGCCCACATACGCCGCAGCAAATTTAGCTTCATTATTCCCGTTCCGAATTAAAATTTACTTGCTGCGATATCAGATGCTGCAGAGAGAAGACTCCCTTGGGAATCACGGTATGTAACATCCGCTGGAATTAATACGATTGGGAAAATCACACACGGAATGGAGCTTCATTGCGCCTGTGCTATAGCCATTGTCACCGTGACAATAACTGCCAGTTTACGACACGCTAAGAGCTCTTACCAATCCAGAAACGTAGATAAAAATTCTTGAATTTGCGAGTGCAAATAATCCTATATTTTCGTGCGAAACGTTTCTTTTTGTAATAGTATTAAGGCATGAGTGGTTATTTGGGTATGAATATGAGTACGGATATATGTGAAATGTCAGCGACCTAGCTATAGACGAAGTTTGAATTTCTATACAATCAGGGTAATATAGTTTTCTTATTGGTCGCGTAATAGAATAAGCCGCCCCCATGTTTACTCTGTCTACTATATACTTAGCAGTTGGAGAAGGTGGGGTATTCCACCCAAAAATTCTTTATCCAGATTTCACCGAAAACGAAAAGTTTTGAAAAAGGTCCTTTGTGTGTTTGTTCAGGGCATAACTCGCCAACGAAAAATCTGTTAAATACATAGCTTTCTATTTAAGTTCAATACCTTCCAAGGATGTGATACGAAGATTTTCAGTAAAGTTCTCCCGCCCTAAATTACCTTGATATAGAAAAATGTTAGTTAAAAACAACGATCTCAAAAATGGCTCTAACGATTTTGATTAAAATAGCCTATGTTTAAGGTATTTGCATGACAAAGAAAAGCATTATCTTCAATTTTCTGAGAACAGCCTGTGAAGACCTTTTCATTCTGAATGACTTTTAATGGTAAGTATAAAAATAAAAATCAAATATTTATCTGATAATAAAAAAATCCAATAATGAATAACTTCTGATTAAAAAAACAAAAGATAATAAAATCAAAGCTAAAAAAATGGAATCTATCTACTAGTAAGGGAGAAATACTTTAGTAGACCAATGTTTTTGAAAAAACTTGAAATCGTATTACAAACTCCTCCTGCATAAAATGTAGCTCTTGTTAAAACACATAATTTATGGCAAATAACTTTTGAGGGGGGGAATTAGGCATTTTATAGATATTCCTTGTTATTGGTTTGAATTTTCAAATATTCATGCCTTTTTCAGCTGGTAAAACGCTATTATTTTTTGTCTCGTCGTCATGCTTGTAATTTAAAAGCATTCACATAATGGTACGCTCTTTAAAAATCTGACTATCGCTTTGCGTACCCTAGCCTATATCAAAATGCGTAAATGTGAATTTAAAGTTTATCTGGATTAACAAGAAGTGGATAGAAGAATAAGATTTTGAGTGAAACCAATGAAAGTGCAATGTATCAGATATTTATAATGTATGCAATATTCTACGATACAAAAATATGCCTTAGGTTGTCTTTGTCGCCGAATAATAGCTCCTTTATGTATTTGAATAGACAAAGACTCTATAATATAATGTGCGTTCCAAAGGAATCAGTCTATGTTAAAGCTATACCCGTACTGAGTTGAGTGTAGGCCAGGAATTGCTAGACGCATGACTATTTAAGTTGTATGGATTTTTGTAATTGGTTTAGTTCTCAATAGGCAATAATGTATTATTTACATATGAGCAGAATGAGCGGGATGTGACCGATTAAAACCTTTCGGCAGCCAGGCGCAACCATGCATACCGCTAACGCATTCTCCCGGCCGAAACATAATCTGACCGTTCTGTAGTTTGTCATTTGGTCAGTAACATTCAAACGTATAATAGAGGTTTAAAATATGAAGTGGTTTGTTTAAGATGGGTACTATTACTTCTATTCCCTGCTGCCTTTTCAAGCGTTAGGGTCACCTCGTCCATACCGTTTCTCCCATTCTAATCTATTCTCGCTTAACCTTTTCAGTTCTGCCTTTGTCCTTGCATATTTCTGCCCAGTTCTTTCAATCCTCTCCTCCCAAGTCATTCGTGGTCTCTCTCTACCTAACCTTCCTTCCACACGTATTTCAATGACCTCTTTCATTTTTCTTTCTTCGCCCATCCGTCTTACATGTCCGGACCATTTTAAATTGTCTCTGCTGTAATATATGAGCCATTGCTTTCTTCTGGCTTATCTCTGTCCTAACCCTTTCGTTTCATATTCTACCTCTTCTGGTTTTCCTCACTATTTTTTTCAAACATTTTATTACACTACTGCAAACTCCCTTAAATTTTTATCTTGTAATGCCAAACTTTCTGTTCCATATAGCACTATTGGCTCCACTAATGCTATATATATTTTCAGTTTTGTTTTCATTATTTATTTCCTTTTTTCCTATTATTGTATTGTTCACTCCATAAAACGCTGAGGTATCTTTTTTCATCCTATTCACTACTTCTTTTTCCATTCTCCTGTCCTTACTTATTATTGTGCCCAAATAATAAAAAATGTCCAGCTTCTACAAAACTCGTCCTTCACATTCTATTTTTATTTCTTTATTATGTGTCTCTTATTTTGTTACCCACATTACCTTACTTTTCTCTGTATTTATTACCATTCCTTTCCTGTTTAGTTCATTCCATTCCTTTATGGGTGTTGAAATCTCCTCGAGTATTTCCTATTAATACATCATCCGCACACAACAGTGTTGTAGGAATACTGGTGTCATTCTCCACTTTCCCGTCTTGTTACTTGGTTATTATTTTATATATTTCAGTTGTTTCGTCCATGAAAACATTAAATAATAGCAGGCTTAAGCTGTTGCCCTGCTTTATTCCTTTTTGCATCATAAATTCAGCAAATATTTCCCTATTTTTGCGTATTACTCCCATTGGTTGTTCATATGCGCATTTTATTGCATTTATTAATTTCATTGGTACTCTCTTGGCTACCAAGGTAGCCGTCCTCATCCAGACATGACACACCAGCGATTATTTAATCTGGGTCCACACCATCATACATACATGGCTGAGAAAACGCAAAATCAGTCCGCGAGAGTCGTCAGTGTTAATCAAATTAAAAATTTCCTACTACTTTCAGAAAGAAACGTGTATGTATGTTAGCATACAATAATTACAGATTTTGATCTGAGAAAGTCAGGTGCTAAAGTTACAGAAAATAATTCAACGAAACGCGTAACTCTGTCATTTAGGTAACTTGGCAGTGTATATTGTCTTGCTTTGAGTCAAAAGCTGCCTTTAATGCAAAAAGGCAAGATATAAATCCTGATTCTTTGCAATATTCTTCTCCATTATTGTTTATCATACAAATATTATTCTGGGTTTGAGGTTCTGGCCTAAATGCCGCTTGTTCCTCCTCCATTCTTCTTCCACCACTCTTCCCAATCCCATTTACAATACCCTGGTACAAATCTTATATACCGCTATAAATATATTGTTGTGTATTATTACAATCGTAGCTGCTCTCCTTCTTATGTAGGGGTATTATCAAATTCTGTTCCATTCTACTGGTGCAGAATTTTCTTCCCATATTTTCCTAAATAACTTTGGGATACTGGGAAGCGCATGAACATAGGCGGGGGGGGGAAGGTGTCCGCTAAATTTAATGATTAGAATTGGTCGTTGAGGCCTACAGTTTAACGTCACCTACGAACAAAATGTGTGTAATTTTTCTATTTCACTGGAAATGCATACCTTGAAGCCCCCTGAATTCAAAAACTCATTTGTAAAGTGCTCTTAATAACAAATACTTTCGTAGGTGTGACTGATAAACCGTAAGTAAGGGTTCGAGAAAATCTTACTATACATACAACAAAGATATATTTCGTCTAATTAAAGGTTTGTGGCATTAGTCATTTCCGAGATATATGTTATTCTTTTGAATTTTCAATGTTTTTACTTTCTAAAGTGTCAAAGCCTTCATTCCTTTATTTTCGTGGTCATACAAAGAGTGGAATTTAAAAACCATAGCATCCCAGTTCTTAAAGATTTAACTATTGCTTCAACTTCCTACATTCCACATATTCTTACAACGAAATGAAACTATTCCTGCAAACGCTTTCTCAATTAATAAGAAGTACATAGAAAAAATAGAATGTTGTGACAATCGTTTGTAGAATCCCTATGAAAATAAAAGTTAATGGCCAGAGAAAGTCTCGTGAATTTAATAATGTATATTTTTACTTTTAGGAACAGCATGAGTAAATTAAATTCTGGACCTTGGTGTTTCTGTCCTAGCTACAAGTCACTCTCTTCTTCACATGCTCTGAAAGTGATTCCTCTTTTTTTCTTCCTACAGGAATTTATTTTTATAGTCATCCCCCAGCCTCACCAAGGAGATAAAATACCCACTGAAGTAGGTTTACCAAACTGCTTCAGGTTTTGGTTCTTAGCAGTTACAAGGACTGCGCTCTGAGGAATGCGGACATTGTAAATAAAAATCTGAATGTGTCGCACATACAACTTTGTATTCACATAATCCCTTATATGTTATAACACTCATAAAAGGTTATTCCTTTACGTTAATCGCAATATATTTTTGACCAGAAATAATCTCACGTTAAACCATATGCGGAAAACAAAACACAGCTGTTCATATATCGCAGATCCGTTTTGTTAGGGATGAACCCATGCAGGGAAAAAAATCTGATGTGTTGCACTCACATGACTTTCTCCACACTCGTACAATATATTTTTACAAAACGTTTATTTTCCATCCACTTCATGTTAATCAAGATATTGAGATGTTAATCTTGTTGTTGATTTTCTTGTAGGTGCAAGGGGCTTTAAGATATACGAAATCTTTTAAAAACTGGTTGCTATGTGGAACACTCCATTCTCTTTGCATGTCCAGGACATAAAAAAACCGAATAACTAATTCCCATTTGAGAAAAAGTATAAGTATTTCAAAATTCAAACTAATACAACGAATATCTCAGAAATGGTTCACTCCACAAAAAAGTGTATATGACAGAAATGTGTGTTTAAACGAATCTACATTTTTTGTGCAAAAAAAATTGTCTATCTCTTACGGTTTACCAGTTATGCAAAACCCACTCAGAATTAAGATGACTTTCGGGACATTCCCTGAAAATTCAAGATACACATTTCATTTGACATGAAAACATTTTCAGCATATGACTTTTTAATCAAATAGAGCCATTTCTGAGAAAATCTACATTTTTGAAAAATGTTTCATGTAAAGGGTCGTCTGGGTTGGGGGATTGTCTTTAAAATCTTCATGTCGCATTTTTGAAAGATGCTGAACCTAAATACCAAGTTTAGTATTTATTCAACTTTTCGTTTTTGAGTTATGCTGTTCACAGACTCTCAGACACACATACGACCTTTTTGTAAAACGATTTTTTTTGGATTCAGGGGCCTCAAAACCTGTATTTCCGATAAAATTTCGGTATCGTATTTTAGGGTGGATTCCAATACTTCCACTACTTACTATACGTAGTAGAGAAAGTAAAAATATTACATTCACATGAATTTCCCTACCCACTTTTCTACAAACCATTCTTACAGAGTCTCCTTTCTTTTCTTTCTTTTTTTACTTTCTCTACTACGTATAGTAAGTAGGGGAAGTATTGTATTCCATCCAAAATTTCGATACCGAGATTTCACCGGAAATACATGTTTTGAGACTCACTGAATCCAAAAAAAGCATTTTTGGAAACATGTCCGTGTGTGTGTCTGTCTGTGTGTCTGTGTGTCTGTCTGTGTGTCTGTGAACAGCATAACTCAAAAACGAAGAGTCGGATAAACACCAAACTTGGTATTTAGGTTCAGTATCTTCCAGAGATGCGACACGAAGGTTTTCAAGAAAATCCCCCCACCCCAGACTACCCTTTACATGGAACATTTTTCGAAAATTTTAATTTTCTCAAAAACGACTCTAACGATTTTGATTAAAATATCATATGTTTAAGATATTGTCATGATAATTAAAATGTATATCTCGAATTTTCTGGGAATGTCTCCAAAAGTATTCTTCATTATGAACGACTTTTTCATAACTGGTAAACCATAAGAGATAGACAAAATTTTACTACATAAAAATGTAGATCGCGTTAAAATACACAATTTGTCATATACATTTCTTTTGTTGAGTGAACCGTTTGCGAGATATTGCTTGTTATTCGCTTAAATTTTCCAATACTTATACTTTTTCTCAAATTCGTTATTCATTTTTTTTATGTCCTGCACCTGCAAAGAGAATGGAATGCGCCACATAGCAACCAGCGTTAAAATATTTGACTATCGCTTAAAACCTACCATATTCCCCTTGCATCTACAAGAAAATTATCAATAAGATTGACATCTCAATATCTCCATTAACATGAAGCATATGGTGAATAAGCGTTTGTAAAAATAGTTTGTACAAGAGTAGAGAAAGTCATGTGAGTGTAACACATCAGATTTTTTTTTGTTTCATTATAATCCAGACAAACGTTTGTGGAAACAGTTTTATTAGATATTTTGTTGTGAATATAAGAGATGTACTGGATGCTGATGCTAAGTCAGATCTTCAAAAAGCGGGTCACTATGTGCTGGCTTTCAAACTCCAATACTTGCATGAACAGAAACAAATGTATAGCGACTTGGGACTTTAAAAACTAAACCAATAATAACGCATATCTGTGAAATGATTAATGCTAAAAATCTGACGGGCACTCACATGACTTCCTCTACTCTTGTACAAACTATTTTTACAAACGCTTATTTTCCATCTACTTCATGTTAATTGAGATAAACATTTGCAGAAACTTCCTATTGCTAATTCTCTTGTAGGTGCAAGGGGAATATGGTAGTCTTTAAGCGATAGTCTTAAGATCTGGTCGCTATGTGGAGCACTCCATTCTCTTTGCATTTCCAGGACACTAGAAAAAAAAACGAATAAGTAAGTCCCATTTGCAAAAAGGTTCAAACGCTGGAAAATTCAAACAAATAAAAGGAATATCTTGGAAATGAGTTACTCGAAAAAAAATCTATATGACAAATTGTGTGTTTAAACGAGATCTAAAACTTTTGTGCAGTAAAATTTTGTTTCTCTTACGATTTACCAGTTATGTGAAAGTTATTCAGAACGAAGAGGACTATTGAGGACATAACCAGAAAATTCAAGATATACATTTCATTTGGCATGAAAATATCTTAAACCTGTGATATTTTAATCTAAATCGTTATAGCCATTTTTTGACAAAATCAAAATTTTCGAAAAATCTCCCACATAAAGTGTAGTCTGAGGTGGGGAATTTTCTTGAAAATCTTAGTGTCACATCCTTGGAAGATACTAAACTCAAATACCAGGTTTGGTATTTATCTGACTTTTCGTTTTTGAGTTGTGCTGTTCACAGGCGCACACACACGGAAATTTTACCAAAAAATTGTGTATTCTGGGCACTCAAAACCATGTATTTCCAGTGAAATCTTGATATCGAATTTTTGGGTAGAATTCAATACTTCCGCTGCTTATACGTAATAGAGAAAGTAATAAAAGATTAATTTATTTAAGTAGTGCGTTTAAATGTATACGTTTACGCCGTAAGTATTTTCAGCTACTAATGGAGCGTTACAATTCTCTCATAGAACCTCTTAATTATTATTGTGTTAAATCTCCTTAACCACCGAAATAGTGACTCTTAAATTTTACTCGAATTAGAATAGATATTTGAAAGCTATGAACTTAATGTGACATATAATCATTAATCATTACTATAATTAGGTTAATTGTTTTAAATAAATGAATATAAATAATGATACCATACAATTTCAAGAATGAATAAAATATCAATGATAAAATAACAGCTCACATTCAATTTCCAGTGGGTAAATCAATAACTATTTCAAACCTATACGTAGTTATTCATATGGTACAAAAGATTTATGTAAATGCACAATTGTTAAATACAAGAATATTCACTTCTTAAACGGAGCACACAATTTCCACCATTAAACAGTAAACTACAGTAATAAATACTTTCTATACATTAAGTGGCCTTACCATAAAATTTCCAAGTCCTTCCTGCCTTTCCACGCGTTGTTTACACAACACTAACTCTTGAAGATAGTCACCAAAGCACAATACCTCTCGTTAAAGGAAAGGTGATGGGACGAGTAACTCAATATACGTCGTTTTGTAATAGTTATCCCCGACTTAGTATCTCATGTTCACCGTTAGAGTAGGTAAAGAGTAATAATATTCCTACTGAATAATAAGACTGACATTTCTTGTTTGGAAATATCACCTGACTTTCTTTTCGCATAACTAACTACAATTCCTCTTTTTCTCGGAGCTCTTCGTTGTCAGTTGTCATAACTAATTATAACTTTTAAGATCCCAGTAGTAATTAACTGTTACTTCCTGATGTTCCTCTTGTGCGAGAAGAAATAACAAATTCTATTATTTGTCGTGTATAGGTGTACCTGTATTTTTCCACGTTAGCAGTCGAACAACTCGACGCAACTTCTGCGGAGGACAAACTTTGTCAACTCGGCTTTATGGTTATAAAAACTAAATATTCATCTGCTTCACTGCAACACGTCTCGCTAATTACTTCTTCCTGACGTGGTTGCATCGGCTTGTTGCTCTCGTAAACCACGATCTGATAGTGTCTCTTTCTTTTGGCTTCTTGATTTTCCTTGCGGCTAACAACCATTTGCATTCTTCTTCACTTGTTTGGTTGCTAGGTTATATTTGTTCAGCATATTCTGCTTCTTGGTGACTAGTCTAAGGATCAAACTTGGTTTCTAGTATACACAAATCTTCAACTTTTAGCTTTAGTGCCTTGTTCATTAATATTAACATTTTACATGTAATTTTCCTTAGAATTACAAATAACCTACCATTTTGATTAGCTTTATAACAATAGTTACAATTAATAAAGTATCAAATTCCTTCAAGTCTTGCTTTTCTATTAAAATGATTCTACATTAGGTAGATATTTTAATATTATTGCTTTTTATTGTTTTGTCTCTATTTAATTAGGTGTATTAAATTTTCTGGCGGCGCCGTGGCCGAGTGGTTAGACCGCTCGCCTCTCACCGAGGTGTCCCGGGTTCAATCCCAGGGACCCGCATGTGGGATTTGTGGTGGACAAAGCGGCGTCTGGGCGGGTTTTCTCCGGGTTCTCCGGTTTCCCCCGCCATTCATTACACCAACTGCTCCATCACCTTTCCTTTCATCCATTTCACCATCATTTCGTTTCATCTACTTCCTTTCTCCCATACCAGGCATCGGGCTGATCACCCATCCTGGATATTCTATCTGATCCATTAGTGTCTGCTCCTCGACGGGCCTCTGACCCCAGGCACCCGCCTCTAAGTCCTGGGGGGGTGTAAGTCCTACATAAGAGAAGGTTAAATAGAGGCACCGGCTACAATGAGACAGGGCCTACAGGTATAACCATGTGGGTGAGCACAGGAGAAAACACCTTACTCTCCCAATCAGGGGATGTAATAAATTTGTTTCCTTTTGCCTGCAAGGTGTAACACTGAAGTAGGCTGTTTTGTTGTATTGTTATTTTTACGTTATTTGCCCCACGTTGGGCGCCAATTTGAAGTAGGTTGTTGCTTCACGTATGGAAAACCAATTTGAAGTAGGAGTTGTATTACAGTTCAACTGTTGGGGAGCCGAACTTGAAGTAGTTGCAACTGCACGTATGGTATCCGGTAGCCTTTGTCCTAAATTTAAAAATATTAACTTTGTAATTTGACTGTTTCTTTAAATATTATATATTTAAGTTTATCTCAGCTACGTCGGTATTGTTGTTAGAGACATGGATTTGTTTGCAGGGAGTATTGCGGCTAAGAATGTAGACTTACACAGATTATAATTTTTATTTCACTACATTTATTAATCCTCGACACAATTTAAACAACACTTCACTGATATAGAGAGAGCTCTGACATTTTTTTATTAATTACTTGCACATTTTAACACGTAAACTGTTTTTTGTCTCGCACCGAATACGTATTAAATTTCTCAAGGACGCATCTCGCGTCCGGTTAAGAACACTGTCTACAACGAACTGAATTCTGAATTTGTACAATTTGCCCTATTTCAGTTTCTGATTGGCTAATCCTAGTCCAATAGAATGCCTCCATTTAACTAAAGCTTTTTCTGGTTGTCGATTGGCTATTTTATAAACATTCACAAAAATTACATTATTGCTTCAAGAATCACAAGTAGCATTAAACTTTCAAATTATTATTGCCTCAAGGTTACCGAATTGTTAGCAACTTTTAACCTATTATTCTCACAGCTCCTACATTATTAAATTATGTAATACATTCATATAACATTATTGAACATGTATACAATAATAAAAACATATACAATGACTGTTACGTACATTTTATAAATTATTACATACACATATTGTTTTAAGGCGGGCTGTTATTGAATTTATATATTATATAATTAGACTGAAATTATTTAAGTTTTAAAAATACTGCCTCAATACACATCCCAACACGGGATGACCTATACCTGGTGCTATTTGTTAAAGATCCACACTCCCACCCTTTGCATTATAAGACACCTACATAGAATGTAACTTTTTTTTACTTTCTCAGTATATGTATATTTTTTTAGTATAGTACATATAGTTACGTTATTGTGCAAAAAAGGGGAGTTGGTCTCTCCTATATAATTAGTTTTGAGAACTATAGGTAGACGTCAGAAAATTTTTTTCTTCTTCGCACCTTCCACATACGTTAGCGCATAGAGAATAGATAGCAGTTGGATAAACAATCCAATAACGTTCACTCCGGTACGACAACTCGGCACTACAAGTACTAGAATTAAATGTTAAAAGAAAATCTTTAAGGCAGTGGAACAGGCAGGATGAGGTAAACCAATGTGCAAACCTGCAGATAAATGTAACGTGGCAAATAATAAATGACAATGAACAAATCTATCTCACAACTATGGCAAATGAACACGACATGGACCAAGAGTATAGAAATTTTGAATCTCGCATCCTGTTTCACAAAAGACAAACTCTAAGCTGCAACTAGTTTTGGACGGCTCTGCTAAACGATAATAGCAGTCATGTTAATTAGGAAACCCGAGCTCATCTTAGCGATCGCGCTCCCGACAGTGCGAGCAAGCTCCATCATTCAAGATGATCTCATCGAAGTTATAGAAGTAGTATTTATGATTTGTTGTATAATAGTCATGACCGCGGTAGCATACAACCTATTTAAGAAATGTTGTCAGAAAAATTCAAACATTTAAAACACGACCACGGCGGAACCGCAACACAGGTTACCCCAGGGAATTACAATTGTTGCAACACCAACCGATGTCGCCTCAGAATCAACACAAACACAGAAGGAGAATAAATATTAAAGGAAAACGCTCGAAATAAAACAATGGCATGAAGTATATTATAGCAGTAACCAAGCAGGAAAGTCACAGGTATCTTCCACGAATCGTTCGATAGCACAAATATAACACTTTCGACACACGCGAATGGATACAGAATTATTTTTCGCCGACTGAGAAACATAGATGTCACCCTCGCACACACCCAGTTCTGGATGACTGACTATACGTACTTCGACAGGTAGCGGGACTCCAGTCTTGTAGCGAATCCCGCTGAAACAAGGTATTTGTCGCGACACGTGCAAAGCTTCACTTAGTGGCGTACAGCACACTGGGTCATGAAAGACAAAATGTAAATATGTTTTTTTACTCCTGATTCATTGTCCTTTCTATGATTTGTTACAAGTTACTATTATATTAGTTACAATGACGTTAAATTGCGTTATGTAATAAAATATTTCTTTTCTGTGAGCTAAAAGCAGGATTTAAGTTTGTTCATAGAGGACCTCCTCAAGGATGCAGGACAAGAGAAACGACGAATGAGAGTCAAGCCTACAGCAACCTCAGCGACCCCCCCAACTTAGGGAAGCCGAACATCAACAAAGCAATAAAATTGTCGAAGCCTACATCAACATCCGAAGAAGTAAACACCGTCTACACACCAAACACAATGTAACACAAAAACAATTTCTTTGTACAGTTACAGACAATACTTAATAATTGTGTATATATAATTTCTTTTTTTTTGAAACAATCATAGCAAGGCAAGCAGAACTTATAAGCAGTTGCATTATACCTAGACAGCGGAGCTTAGATATTTTGTTCGGTTTTTTTTTCTCTTTCTTTTTCAAAATTTGGGAGACAGAATCGGCAGGGGTACTTGCTTACTTTTCTAAATTTACCTTTTCTCTGCTGTGTTTAGTCTCATCCCGTAAAAATTAAAAACACACCATAATCCTTCTCACCTTTCCGAAGTGAAATCCATCTTTGAAAAAAGAACCTGTCGCTGCGCACCAAGAGATGGCCAGGAAGAGGAGCAACCAACAAGAAAAACCCAGGTCAAGGAGTGCCCAGCAGAGTACAGGTGACGGTAACTCACCACGAGGGTCGCGCCAGGCCAGGAAGAATTGGTGCACCCTGAGGGAACGCCACTGCAGTACCGAGGAGTTGATATGCGGCGAAACAAAATGCCATTCACCAGGAAAACAGTTTGCGTAAGCGGAGTCAATCAACAGTTCTGTCACAGAATACTCAAACATACAAGGCAAAGTTCACCTCCGGGCACGGAAGTAAGCAACATAGAAGAGGCGAAGAAATGCAGCAGGCTGTGGATGCGCAGACGAACTAACCCCTATCAAACTAGCCAATCCTTACAGAAAAAATCTATTCTTCCCTGATATCCGAGCCTTGGACAGCAGAGTACCCCCGAGCATGTAAACTGTATAATGCTCAACCAACGTTTTTTTTTCTTTTCTTTTCTGTTTACCTTCGTCTAAATAGACAATTTTAGTACCCCCTAAGATGTTTGCCCCCTCTTGAATTTTAAATTCCGGGGTCGGAATTTGGCAAACCTGGAACCGATGTAGCGGATCAGGTTGAGCGTTGGGGATTACGTTAGATGAGGTAACCGAGCAGAAAGTGTTGAAACGCGGTTGCCTTAACACGGGCCAGCTAAGGAATGCAAAGTCAGCACTTCCGAAAGTATTTATACTGCGGGGGTTGGCTGGAATGGAGAATCGTAAGGGAAGAAGGAGCGCTGGAGAGAATTGTGTGAATAGTGAAAGAGAAGCACTTGTATCGTCCACGACCTGTGGTCTGTCTTGCATGTCGTCTATTCGTGCCGTCTATGTACGGCTCTAACACTAGGCGCCTCCTAACGTCCACCCTCAGCAGAGAGCTATAAGCGAACCGCCATCTCAATAGCAGTTATATAGGTAAGGATGCATCTGCTCTAAGATCTGCTTGCACGGGCTTCACCCAGTCTAAGTAGCCCGACTATGGGCCCCATGTACTTACACGAAAACAAATATAATTTATTGGGTCCATGCACCCCCTGTGCATTAATTAACTACCCACATCCTGGAGCGCCACCCCAGCCTACCCATACTCCAATACCGACGCATCTCCCTACCTCTGAGCTATAACCCCCTTGTGTAACCAACCACCGAGGGGTAACCACCCCCGGTAGGGTTGTTATAATATAGAAAAAACATGCAGGTCGGTTAGGTTACCAGCACTCAAAACAGGAGTTACAACTTTCCACCCTGATTTCATAAACGGGAGGTGGAGTACAAAATTCTGTTTTGTTACAATATATGACTATCTCTATCCTTTATCGTTTATTAATGTGTATACAAGGCTATTTTTACGAAATCTTATTTTTCTACCTACTTCATTTTAATTGAGGTGAACCTTGCAGAAATATCTGCATTACATATTCCGTTGTAAATACAAAGAGATTGGGGATAGTAAAATGTTTAAGAACTGTACACTTTGCACTGGCCTTAAAATTCCATACTCTATGCAAGGAATAGCGAGAAACAACTCAATATTGAAAGGACTTGAAAATAATGATTAAGTGATGAACAATTTAAACCATTAATAACGGATATTCCAGAACGACTTAAGGCACAAAAAAGTTGCTTAAAAAAGTTGTGTTTAAGAGATGTACATTTTTATATTGTACTTTTTTGTCTACTGCTTAACATTTAGCAGTTATACATGATTATATAAAATTCCACCGGAATGAAAAGAACTTCACAGGCTA
The DNA here is from genome assembly GCA_030765065.1 of Deroplatys truncata. NCBI lineage: Eukaryota > Metazoa > Arthropoda > Insecta > Mantodea > Mantidae > Deroplatys > Deroplatys truncata. Next base: position 262,955,674 of record CM060975.1, read on the forward strand.
TTCCCAGAAATTTAGGATAACCATTTTATTTTTCATGTAAGGAGTTTAATATATGGAGTTTTAATCAAAATCATTTGTCATTTTCAAGAAATTCGAAAAAATCGAAATATGTTCTATGTAAAGTGTATTTGGGGTCCGAAGACTTTTTGAAAATATTCGCGTGACATCTTTGGAAAATATTAAACTTAAATACCAAGCTTGATATTTACCCAACTTATCGCCTTTGAGTTATGCTGTTCAGATACACCCATCCAAACACAAGCCCACATCTGTTTCTTTTTCTGTACTTTTTGAGAGGATTTGCGTTGAAATCTCGATATAATTCTTTGGCTAGAATGCAATACTTCCTCTATATGAAGTAAAAACACTATAGTCGAGAAAACATACGCAGTGTGGAAGAGAGCTTATTACATTCCTTCTAATATATACTTCATAGAGGTACTACAAACAAAAAGTATAATAGCATTTTACTCTGTATTTTCGAAAAAAATAATTTTCCAAATTAGATGGTTTAATGCACGAGAACGTATGAAAATAATAGATTGTTGCTTGTAAGATGGATAGAGTAACCTATTTGTGACCTAGTTTCGGTAGTAACTATGTGATATGCACGGTTTTGATATAATTAATGATTTTTCGAAAACAGTTTTGCAAACGTAATATGCTTGGAGGCATAGGCAACGTTTCTAGGTCAAATAGGTCAATGTGAGAACCGGCTCCTGGATGTACACAAAACAGTATACCTGAACTGGGAGGTTGGAGGACTAGCGGTTTTGTTTTTCACACGAGCCTTAACCTAAACAGTTTGATGAAAGAGGGTGTAATGTTTTGGCGAAATGACAAGTACAACTTGGTAGCTATTGGTCTACATTAACAGTATGGAAGTAATGCCGTCCTCGTGCAATAAGCGTTTCGCAGTAACTGACTGAAAAGCACACTGTGTTTAGCTCCACTACAAGTTGAGTGATTATTAGAGTAACATGTATTGAAACTCACATGTTTAGTGATAAAAGAACTTAAAGTGTGTTTAGTTGATAATCATACATACAGCACAAGGTTTACAGATACCAGCCTTTTCAATCCATGAGTACCTTGATAATGTTTATCTACACATGAATTTCGCACCATACAGCGGAAGTGAAACCTGTTTACGCGTTGACCTACTTCTGGTTTTGAAACGGAGAGCCCCACCCCCGCTAGCAGCTACACGCTGCGAGGTTGCAAGCGTGTGCGTTTTGTGTGCTCGAGAAACCTAAAATATCTTCCCAAAAATGGTCATATAAAAAGCTGAAGGATGCAAAATATGTTCCAAATAACAAACCGTTTAAATTAATGCCACTTCCTTTCCACCCGGTATATAGCAAGCATACCAACAACGCATTCATACTTATAGACGAATTACTAAATACTGAAACACAGCTATATGTATACATAAGAATGCAATACGTCATCTGTTCCATTAACGGACGACATGGTAAGAAATAATTCCTCCTGTTCATGTCGCTTAAGTACGTTCTATTCTGCTCGTGGAGTGTGCAAGGAGACTCTTCCACATTTTTTTCAAGTTCTGAAGCCCTGTTGTAGAAATAAAACATATAGGTATCTAACAGTACTCGTACAAATTAAAATTAACATTAGTACCAAATATGCGTGTAACGTTTGCTGTTGTAACAGTGTTAGAATCTACCACTATGTCATTATATCGATTTTAATGTTTATCATAGTTGTCCAAATTTCTGCTGACGCTTCAGAACTTAGTCTGAAGAACGGTAGTTCTACTGTCTCTTTCTTTTAGGAGTTCATAAACCTGAATACGTTTGCACAATAAATAACTTTGAGCTTGAAAATCACAATACAAACTGGGAAAATCGATAGACTCAAATGCACTCCTCTCTCTCATTGAATGAAATCCGAGCTAATTAAAGTGTAGCCTTTTGCATTTGTTTCAAATTATTAATTGGTTTAATTATCACCGTAACAAGCTCATTTCAATGATGTCAGAGTAATGTAGTAATTTCAATCAACTATATTACAATTTCCCTGTAACTATTTGTTTAAAATCCTACATTCTATGCAAACCTCTAACGATTACTTACAATTACTGCAGAAGGCTTTGGTACCCAGACAAAAATCTATTCGTGTTGTTTTATTTTCCTTCCCTTTAAACTTTCTCTTACGTACTTACACTAAGTAGAGGGATCACTGATTTGATTTTGAGATTTCACAGTAAATGCGTGTTTTAACCCCAAAAAATATTACAAAAATGTTCTTGTGTACATCTATTTGTGTAAGTCTGTGTGTGTGTGTGAACAGCACAACTCCAAAACCTAAAATTAGATAATAAACTTGGTATTTAACTTCAGTGTCTTCCCAAGATGTCAAAAGATGACTTAAGAAAATCTACTATCCCCTACTCTTTACAGGGAACGTTTTTCCTTATTTCTTATTTTATCCAAAATGACTGCAACGACTTTTAATACCATACATTTAAGATGTAGAGCAAATGTAATGTATACCTTAAATTTTCTGGAAATGGTCTGTGAAGTCCACTTCATTCGGAAGGAATTTTGTTTGGTTTGAATAAGAAATAGACAAAAACGCACTACACAAAAAGTGTAGACCTCTTTAAAACACAGAATATACTTCAGATAACTTTTCTGCGACATCAATTTCCATATATCGGTTAGAATTTTTCAGCATTTTGTCGTTTTCTGAAAGTGCTATCGCTATTCGGTTCTTTATCCTAATCTCATGAAAAGGGTATGAAATTTCAAGGCAGGTTTTAAACTATGATTATTGAATCGTCTATCCCCCTTGTAATTGCAATGAAATGTGTAATGGAACGATTTCGCGAAGTTATATTTCAAGGTGCAGTTGATAGAGTAAACTTCCGTAAGAATAATCTGTAGACGCTGTAAAATATAAACGAGAATGCTTAGAGAAAGCCATGTGAATGTATCAGATTTTTCTGTGTAGATCAGCAGTGCACAGCCAAAAATGTCCGCCTCATTTCCATGCAGACAAACCCCTCTCCCAATGCCAGCCTGAAAAAAAATAAAAAAAAAATGGGTCCCTCAGTGTGACCAACTTGAGTTGAACTCATTCAATTTCCTGGCCATGCATCAGCCTGCAGATGGAGACAAGGACAGTCATGTTCGCTGCTCCTACACGGCATACAGAAAGCTTGTCCATGTGTGTGCGCCCGTGTGTGACAAGACAAGGGTAAAAATATCGCCTCGGATGCCGTGAGTGTGAATTAATGTTAGGAAAAACTAAGGCAGCCAAAATCACAGATTCCAACAATGTACTTAATACTTAGTGGTACTGTGAGGGTTTGAAATTAGCAAAGCAGCAGCATTCATTTATATAACTAGTTCCTGCATCCACTATTGGCTTGTAGTAAGGGGAGACAGGAGAGAGCCTGGTCTCCATAACACTCTTGAGAACCCGCTGGATATTTAAGTAATCAAAATAACTATATATAGTTCAGCTAATACGCTAATTTTCTAATTACCTCTAAATATAGTGGTCTCGTTTTCAGAAACACATTTAAGAGTATCTTCAGGCAATGTATCCTTTAGTATCTTTTAGACAATGCATGGCATTGCAGTAATTTAATGTGTTTGACTTTAATGCAACCTCTTTAGGTTAAAATATGTGATTAAATAAGTATTGTCGATTGGTACACGTAGTTTTGGTAATATAATGAAAAAATGCAGTGGTAAGGCTGTCCGATGCTTTATATTTCCTTTTAATCATTACTGGGAGATATCTGGAGAATAGGAGAAAGAAATAGCGATGGTTTCTGGATAGCAGTAAGAAACAGAGTGGAGGATATAGAAAGACAAGAGATTTGGGGAAGCTTAGAAAATAAAAAGTCACTAGGGTTCTATAGATTAGTAAAAAGGAAATGGGGAAGAGAAGGGAATGTAGATTATTGTAATAGAGCAGGAAAAGAAGCGTTTGCATGGATGAGAACAGGAGCAATGTATTTGAGAGGGTTAAGAGGTAAAAAAATGGAATTTGTGAATTATGCGACGATAGCGAAAGCACAGAGCATTATATGTCAGAATGCAAAGAATTAGCAGAATGAAGACAGGAAGTATGGGAAGAAAAATGGAAAAAAATGGATAGGAAAATAGTAGCAATTAAAATGCTAATGAGAAAAGAAGAAAAGCAAATTAAGAATATGGGGGAGTTCCTAAAGAAAGTAAAAGAGAAATGGAGTAGAAAAGTAACAGAGATAAGAAAGGTAGAAAGGCAAATGGAGGAAGGAGAAGATGGGCAAATAGGGATAAAAGGTAGTAAGGAATGTTTAGAGGAGCCAGAAGGCCAGGGTGCCAGGCAAAAAGAGCAGCATAGCTGGCAAGGAAATGTGTACATATGTTAAGTTAGTTTATAAGTGGAACATTGTAAAAAGAAGTATGTAGGAAAACGTACAAATAAATTATCTATCTATCTATCTATCTTTAATCATTACATTTTATTCAATTTCATTTCAGTTTCCTTCATATTATTGCTCAAAGTATTACATTTTGATGTACTACTTTAATGCAACCTCCGTTTCAAACTCAGTAAGGTGATATCGACTTGAATGTATATTCTTGTGCAGTTTACAAATGAAATATTCAAAAAATGCATAGTTCTAAAATAGTCCCTTATTTATATACCTTACATTCTCATATACTGTTAAATGAGTTATTCAAAGAAATGCTTTTAGTCTTACCTGAAAACTTTATTTATATTCTTTGTTGGACAGTGATATATTTTTGGAGTTTCTGGTGAGTTATAGAAAAATACTTTAGCACTATTGGTGTAAGCAATAACACAAAGGTTTTGAAAATCTGCTCCCCACAGATATAAGGGATGGCGAAAATGCCTTCGTTCGCCGATTCGTCGAAATATACAACGTGCGAGAGACGGGTGAAAAAATATTCTGTGTAGGAAGTAATTTTACTTCTATAAATTTATGGATAGGAATTAAAAACACGCTTCCTCCTTGTGATTTTCCGCCGTTTCTTCTGCCTGTCTTTACAGTTCAACACTCTAATTCGTCTTTTATAGATACACATATTCTAAGAAAGGAAACGGAATAGATTTGTCTCAAGGGAGTTCAGTCCATGTATTTTGCTGCTGGAGTTTAAATGCTGTGTAAGGAACCAGATAGGGAAGGGCAACAATCCTTCTCTACTGCCTGGTAGCAATAAAAGATATATAGGTATATGGGGCCTGTATGATCTAAGATTCTCTGCCTTATAAATTAGAGTGAAATTTGAAATTACTTTCATATACTGTCTAGTCAAAATAAATGTAATTAAGTACTATAAAGTGTGTAATCAGGACAAAATTCGTATGTCATTTATTATATATCGTCAAATATTTGGATCAATGAAAAGGAATTTGAAGAAGATTAACTTTATAAAGTAATGGATATTACATTAATCAAAACAGAGAACCAAATAATTGAAATGCAAGGGATGAAATTCCTAAAACCAGAAAAGATAACTTAAGAAATATATTTACATGAAGAAATATAAAACAGAAATTCTTATTGGTAAAATGGACATGGCTAGAAAATCTGAATGTATAGTTTAAAGCAGCAAGCCTCAGAAGAAAATTCCACATTTAATTTTAGATTTTGAACCAAGAAGAAAGAAGAAATTTTGGCAGGCCTAAAAAGAGAACATACTAATTCCGAGAGCCGCAAAGAATCGAAAGTACTGTGGAACGAAGCGACGGCGACGGCGACGGCTTAGAATGAACACCATGTAGATTTAGCACTCATTTCCGAGCTCATTTCTTCGTTCGTTGTATTCATTAATTCCTTACCTCATAGGATTAATTTAAACGCTGACCTAAAACAGAGCACAAGGGTAAGACCAAAATTTTGGTTCGAAAATTTCTGTTTGGAATTACCAGGTATAGGAAATTTTAAGCATTAAGGCCAGGATGGAAGGAAATAAACTGTTACTAGACCATAAGCAGGGACTCACAGATAACACCCCGCCCAATATTTCGAGCAGTCTCGCAACCTAACTCGGTCTCGTTATCTTCGTGAGCAACATATCAACAACCCAACTCAATCCCTAACTCTGTCAACAACTTAACTGGGTCCCGTAGCATATACTGCCAACAACCCAACTTTTCCCATAGCATACTCTGTCAACAACCCAACTCATTTCTTTAGCATAAACTGTTAACAACCCAACTCGGTCCCGCAAGATATACAGGTGTCGAAACTATAAGAATACTCTGAGCATAGTGAATTGTAAAGTGGTAGGACGTTCTGTTACAAAAATCCAATGTAATACATTCACACGACTTTCTTTACCCTCTTATCACTTATTATGAGTATACAAACTATTCTTACTAAAGCCTATTGTTACATCTACTACATTTTAATCCAAATAAACCTTTGCAGAAATAACTACATTGTACATTTCGTTATAGACACAAAGAGAACAGTGAGTCAAATGTTTATGTACTGAATGTTATATGCCGGTCTTAAAATTCCATACCGTTTCTATGCAGTTGCGAAAACAGCTGACAATCGAAGAGACTTAAAAACACGGATATGTCAGAAACGACTTATGCCAAAAAAAGCTTATTTTAAATAAATAATGTGCTTTAAAGAGGTCTGCATTTTTGTGTGTTTTTAGTTATTCGACTTTTCGTTTTTGAGTTATGTGTACACACACACACACACGCACACGAACATGTTTCCAAATATGCTATATTTTGATTCGGGGGCCTCAAACATTTATTTCCGGTGAAATCATACTATCAAATTTTTGGGTGGAATGCAATATATCTTCTCTTCCTACTATGCATACCCGTATACCTTCGTGAGAGCTGTGTTCACAACGCACATGCAGAAACTGTAGAATGTTCTCTGCCCTGCGAGAGCAATGGTCACCTAATAAAGGTATTAATCGGTGGTGATGCTTATAAGTTACTGAAAGCAGAGCGCAAAATGTTTCGTTGGCCGAGAGGTTAAGAAGGTATGGCTTGCTCAGAAGCTCCTGGGTTCAAATCTCACATTAGTTATTTTTATATTGTTAACTTTATGACTGCATGTGCAGAACATAATATTGCATTAATATTACTTTAGTATTTTAAGGCATATCTATGCACACAGTTATTCTGAAATACTGTTATAAATAACTAAAGAAATAAATAAAAATAAAATATTACTGTATAAAACTAAAACACACAAAAATAAACAACATTAATACGGGGTGTATGAACCATGAGCATGTATAACTGCTGACGGTTTCAGGTTATAGATGAAATTAAATCCTTGTAGTAACGAGGACGAGAAATTACGTCCCAGGCTTCTTGAATTTATGCCCAGAATCCTGTACGAATTCAACAATTCCATCACGATATGTTATCCTCACAGAGGAAGTAAAAATATTCTCAAGTATTATCATGTATTGCAAACGGTTCAGTGTATAGACAAGCTGCCGCAGCACGCAAAGACCGTCCCTTGATATGCAACAAAATACAGATATGCGATCGTGATGAAATTGTGAAGCCACATATTTTGCATCGTAATAACTATTCTATTATGAACTTTACCAAATCCCGTGTATGAAATGGAGTATTCAAGCATAGTAGTCACTATGTGTGATTAAACATTATTAACAAAATAAAAAAAAAGTTTGCCACATGAGAAGCGAACCTGCGGTCTTAGCCACAGAAGTACCCTACACGTTGCCATCACTCTACAGAGAAGACACATGGAAGAGAGCATGTTTAATAGTGCCACACAACAAGCTGCTGCTGAAGCTACACAACTGCATTGCGTATGGTGTAAACAAGGCGCTGTGCCGTGTAGGAGTTAGAAAAATCTGACGTTCATGACATGACTCATTATTTCTTGTCCACGAGTGTACGTGGTAGAGAAAGTATAAAATCGATAGAAGCACTGAGCCTAAGCAGTTGAATGTGATCGCGACATTTATGGTAGCTCTTAACAAAACAAAAAACGTTATTACAGATTGCATATTTTAACGTTCTCCAAAATCTTTCATTTGATTGCTGTTATAATTTTTTTAACAATATATCGATTATCAAACAATTTTGTATGTAGAGTTTACAAAATGTTATATGCATTTAGTAGCGCAAATTATTTTACGGTTTCAAATCGGTTTTGGTAAAACTTAAAATTGCAGTATCATTTTGCAGTCACTAAAGGTCTGAAATGTAACGGTATTACTTACAAATGTTTGTTACATCACGTGTGTTGAAGCCATCTTGTGACGTCATTCATTTGTTCGGTTTGTAGCTCCATCTAGTGTTAGCAATTTGTGGTACCTAGTATCAATGTTCGAAAGAATGCGACTGTTATTTGATTTAAATTTTGTTTACTGTCCTACGGCTAGCTATTATGTCTCGGTCGAACATGTTTCTTGATCAGGGTTGTGTAAACGGAAAGGAATCTTTTATCCAAAAATAACACTGATGAAGAAATTTGTTTTACACTTTTATTGTCGAACACGTTAACTATCACATTTACACATTGATCTTGACACTCGCCAAACTGAAACTGTTATAACTTCTTACTGATCACTTTTAATCCACGTACTTCAACTTTTTGTATAATTAACCTTACAACACTTTAGATTATTCATAATTCTGCTGCGCGGAACTTGTGTATTTATATCCGATGTATGCCGTACTAATACTTTCGACGAACTGACTGACTGAAGACGACGTGTAGTGTACACAGATTTTTGATGAACTGCACGACTGACTGACTTTACCTCTAACTTGGCTTCTATTTATACTCCCACTCCCCGATATGCCTAAAGATTATAACTGAGTTACTATTGGCTAATAAAACGCGCCAACATTACGTAACTTCCTCGTTTCCAATAATGATAAACAGCTCACCCCCCCTCGCTGCATTATTGCACGCTATTATTGACAGTTTCAGTAAGGCCGTATAAACTTATTTCCCAATAATAATTACAATTAATAAACATCTGAAATCAATGTCACATAAAAATGCATATTCATATTACAATCATTATTTACATTTAAGTACTTTGTGATACAAATTACTGCATCAGAAAGTCTTGAGTGTTTTAAAATTGGAAGGGAAATTATGCATTGTGAATTAATTGAAATGAATTTTCTACAAGGCCGAGTGAGTTGTTTACGTTTTGGATAACGGGAACGAGTTAGGATTCGAAAGTAAAAAATAGGACCGAGATAGTTTTCAGCGCTTTTGGAATTTGCAGAAGCATTCACCGGCTTTTACCTGCCTATCAATGGCACGTAGCCGCTGTTTTTGCGGTGATAATGGTTTGGGTGTCGATAACTTGAAGCCAAGGCTTAAGAATTCCTGCCTGCCTGGAAATAACTATTACCTAATTACAGTTTATATGTTTTTGCACAATAAATGAACTGCTCTCTATGGTTCATAACACTCGGATTTTATCTATGTATACATATATTGATGTACATTCAATATTAGTTTTTATATTATGCAAAAACACTTATTTATTTTTGAAACTCGATTTTAACAGATTAGATACAAAACGGAAGGAAAGAGAAAAAAGGAGAGTAAAAGAAAAAGCAAATAATGAGAACGCAAGTACAGCTGAGGTTTCGTATTCTCCATATTTCTTTAAATTTAGTTGTATATTTCCCATTAACTTTCTCCATAAAAATCGTAGCTCTTGATATTACGCGTACACGTACAGACACACTGACAGGGAATATAACACAGTGACAGATGTGAAGCACGTGGCTTTATACTTTCTATCTGAAAACAACAACACTGAGCGAGGTCCAGCTACGCTTTTGTTTCTACAGTGATTGCACGAACATGGCGCCCTGGGCGTGAGATTCAAATTGACTTCGTCGCTCGAACGTGGCTTCGACCGTAGTCAGATTGAAACGACAATGCCTTTGATGTCACTACAACACGTGGCTGGATGTTATATCCTGTGGGAAGGTATGTGGCTATTGTCTGCAGTGTTGGAACCATGCAGGAAATTAGCGAAACCAAATCGATTTCAAAAACTCCATTCTGTTCTGTTAAAAGTTATTTTCAATTGCGGTGGTTTAGTTATGGAAGGGAGAAATAAGGAAAAGAAATGAAATTCAAGTGAGTACAAAAATAGCAAGAATATAAATGTATATTCCTGGGAGTACATGTTCCCTTTTTCTTGTTTCCTCTACAAATGACTAATAAATTGAGATGGAGAGACTATTCAATCAGAACTGACCTAGAAAACATGAACAAATAACAACTAGCTATTTCAACTCAGTTTTAGACTAGGATTTCTTTCTGAGTAGCTTAAAAACACTTGGGATCTTAAATTCAAGGTTTATTATAATAATTTTGCTGCATCTAAGTCTATAGAACTAAAATTGCTTTTAATTGCTTAAACTAGGGAGCCTGAAGGGACTCATTTTTGACTCCTAGCAACAGAATACAGTGTTTGAAGATTATAATCACTTTATTTTACATGATTATTATCATCAAGAGCATTCATTTGTTCTGCAAGTATTTCATCTTCTCATAGAAGGAATAGGTATGGAGGGGGACTTAGCATCTTGATCTATAAGACCTTTTGTGCCTGACAAGGTGCCCAGAGGGAGGAAGGGGCGAGGTGAAAGGAGGCATGACGGCCGGACCAGGAGGTATAACAGGACAGAGAGTAGGTTGTCTACCTTTTACAGATTGAAACTCTCAGATGGTAGCTGGTGCAAGGGTCCCATACCCTAGGTTTGCACCACCGCTCTTCGGGGGACGAAGGGTTGCAGAGAGCATCCTTTCCCCCTTCCATGCAACGCTGCAACTACCGCCGACACTTTCAACACTGAAACAGACCAAGCAGATGAATGGTGAAGAGAAGTAAGAATGGAAGTGAAATGGAGGGACAGAAAATTAGGGAGGTGTAACACCTTCCCCCTCAGCGAAATAAAAACTCCGTCTTCTGCTCGGCTTAACAGGGCGAAGTTGCTTTCGCCTGCATAACAATTATCATCATGCAGATACTAGCTTAAACCTTGATACGTATTTACAAAAGTGCATTAATACATTGTGTAGAAGTAAAGCAGTTAAAAGTGTAATTCTATTTGTGAAATCTGTTCACAAATCCAGATCTCTTATTCACCTCAGAGTACACGACCTGAGATACACAGGTAGAAGTAAATGTATTTCCACAGGAGTCAAGGACCGCTCAACCGCTGATTTATTAAGGCTGAGGTACACCCCAGTAACGAATCCTCAAGACGCCCTGCTACACATCAGATACGCGCAAAACAACTCCGAGACTACGTAACGATCTACATTTCGTTACAAGTGGTAAAGAAGAAATGAAGACCGGAATGGAGAAAATGAGAAGTAAAATGAAGAGTGTGAGGACACAAATGAGTCCTGAAATAAAGAAAATGAAATGAAACTAGGTTTTGTCATTCGCACTGTAAGATCTAAGATAAAGACGACTTTGTAAATGAGTTAAGACACTAAATCAGACCTGGAAGATGCCAATGCGGTGGAGGAGGAAAACGGCTGGATGGGCAGGCGAAAGAAACAAAGAGGACAATAAAGGCCATAATGGACGAGCATCTGGACCTATAAATAATAGAGTGATGCAGCCGTACGCCCAGTCACGATGCAACCTCAGTTGGTTGGGACGAGGAGGCCTTGAAGAGGAAGGAGCTGGAGAATCGAGACATAGGGCCTATCCTGAAGGATAAAAAAATCTAGTGTACGACCCGTATGGGCGATTGTTTCTCTCACAGGCCGGGGATACGAGACCTGTTGGACGCGGTGGGTCTCCCTGAGAGTCAGGAATAATTTACCGAAGAGAATGTGGGAGTTTGCAGCCAAAAGGTCCAGGGTGGAACAGCTGCTGTTCACGAAGAAAACTGTGAAGAAAGTCCACGAGGAAACCCATGTCAGCACTACGGGTGGGAGGGTGTGTTCCTGGAGACGAACAAGACCTTGACGAAGCCACATCGCCGATTCTGTTGGTTACATCTTCGAAGCGACGTGGAGAGGTGGTGCCCGCCATGCGACATCCGTGCCATAGGTCTTGGGCCCCCGGTAGTGCTTTCGATGTTGGCCCCGAGAGGGTGCTGGTGGTGGTTCGTTATGGTTATCCTGACAGGAGATCGTGGAGGGATATGTGCGACACAGCGGCTATGGTCCAAGGTTATAGAGAGGTTGGTGCCGATAAATCAGAATAAACACCGATAACTGCCGCTCGCCAGCGTAAAAACTGGGCGCGCTATCAAAGAACATTGGAACCTTGTGGTAGCTTCTCCTCCTCTCTTCCTCCAAAAGAGTGTCGAAATAGTTCTAGAAGTATTCGAGACGCTTGTGGAAATAGCCCACTAACTACATATGCTAGCGCTCTCGCGACAGTCGAGTTGAGTATGCGTCGAGTTTTGAGTTGATTGCGTCGGTCAGACAGTAGGCGAGCAAGTTGGCGGGTGAGTTTCCCGTGCGATATTAAGTGCGATTCTCCGAGCGAGTTGGTGACAGTTGTGCTACAGCGGAGCTGGTGAGTTGTGGAGATTTTGTGCTCGACGACTCCCGAGTGAAGTGGAGCATTCGGCGTGAAGAAAATGAAGTGAAGAGAAGTAAACTAGTTCACCTTAGTGAAGTGAACTCCCATAGAAGTTGAACTAGATAAGAACTTAAAATTCTGACAATGAGAATTAGAGAAGTCATTTGAAAACTGTATAAAATCAGCTACCTAAGCGATATTATCACTGTTTACCTCGTCTTTGTTTAAATAAAACTTCTTTTCTTCCTCAATGACCTAATATTAATAACATAACTCAGTTTTATTATTAATATATTTTAATATGCATGATTTCTGATCTTGTCTTATTTGTAAATGAGTACTCGTAATACGCAATTGCTTGACGTTCCTGTAGTTCTGTGCATTTCCGTTTGAAGTGTATTTCAGTGACAAACTGAATTCAGTTCTGGGTTAAAACAAGAATATTTCTACATGTATTCCAGAAAAACTTAATTTAATTTTTGGTAAATTTAACTATCGGTTGTGAAAAAAAAGTTCTTTGGTGGATGATATTAATATTTTCAAAAGATGGAAGAGTGTGATCTGAAGCTTTACTCTTACTGGAATCTTCTCTCTAACGTAATCCCTGGCTTCCCTCTTCTACAGTGTTTATTTTCTTGTATGGCGACCTTTAATTTACAATGTCTTTCTATTGTGTCTGCAGCTATTATATTTTCTGTCTGCATTTCTGTCTGCTGTCTTACACTACTGTCGATTCTTTTTTGACTCATTACCACGTATTTTCTTTTCTTTACCTTACCACAAATTACTTAGGCCTTATTATACATTATAATAGCAACTGAATTTAGTTTATTTGCATTTATTTAGTTTCTAGATGTGGCTCGTTATAAATGTTGATATTTTTGTTTTTCTTTGCTTATATCTCCTTATAGAGTTTACATTTACCCTCCTTAATTATTTATTTATAAGCGTAATACTGAATGTTAATTCTTTCTTAATTTTCTTTCGCATTGTTTTTCGAGCGTTCATAGTTTGAATCTGATTTAAATTGAAATGTCGTACCTAACGCAGCATAGCGCAATTTGTGAAAAATAAGGTAAGCTATGGACTCCAATTGTTGCATGTGACAACTGGCGCTTGATTTATTCCGTTCAACGCAGATCCCTCGCATAACCGATGAAACGTTAACACACTGTGCCTTATTGTCAAAACAGAGAAGTTTCCCAGAGGTACATTTTGCATTACATCTGTGCTCCACGTTTCCTTTCAGACCTTGGCAGAGTTCGGAGTGAGAAATCCAACAGTCACGGCCTTATTGTTACATTGTTAGGCATGCAGAATTCTACGCATAAAGTGAATCAAAGCTTTCTCCAAGTATGGAAATGTTACGTCGCTACAATTGCAAATTTCTTGAATAGAAGTGCTATTTCAGAAGTTAAAATGTTTATGCCACAATAAAAACTATTTGCTATTAGTTATTTTGGTGAGCGTCGCCAGTTCGATATGTGGGTTTCAGAAATAAAGGAGTCGTCGTAAATTCTGCTTGTACTTTTGTTTACTTCTCTCGGAACCATTAAGAGCTGGGCTCCCACTAACTCTGCCATTTATTGTTTTAGAGATACACACAGAGGCGAGGCGCAATTATTGTAATTCTGCTGCGGTTTTCGGTGTTTTTTAACAGTAAATAAGACAGGAGAATAAAAATGATAAGTTACAAAGGTGCAATTTGTGGAATACAGCCTTGCTACTTCTTTCATATGCTTTAGGTAATGAAGACTGTTGCAGGTCCATTTGTCCCATCTATTGTTTTGCTGGTGGGCCAATATATTTGAAACTGGGGATCGATAACTTTTTAATGAACTTAGGCAGTATGTCTGCGTGTATTCTTTGTACGCTATCCTATCAATTATTAGACATCTATAAATTATTTTTATTATTACTCTACTTTATTTTACGTCGCTGTAACTCCTTGGTTATATGGCGATGGATCTGTTAGTGAATAACTCTTCGAACGATGTGTGATGGACAGTGGGCTCATCCCTGTAACCACCCGCTCCGTCACGTGTCACACACTCTAGTGCATAGCTATATAGCATTCGCTATTACCACTTATTTTTTATTTTACTATTGTTTTAGACTCAAGGTGGAGGTTTGGGTCGTGGTATTAAATATCCAATCCGGTATTTACCTTGGATACTGAGGGAAACCACGAAAAAAACCTCACAGATTGTTCGGTCCACGGGATTTGAACCCGGAACCTCCCGAATGCGGGCCACAGACGTTACCGCCTGGGGCATCCCGCTCGGTAGTCTATAAAATACTTCTAAACTATTACGCGCATTCAAGTCTTCTTCTAGTATTTCATCTCTCATACTGTCTGCACGTATCCTCTGCTAAGTTTGTGAAACTTGCCGTAGTTACACTTTCACGGAGTAAGAATGTAGAGTCCAGGTTCTGGGAAACCACTCATTAATTTAGTGATATATCTTTTGAGTACAGCTTGATGGTGAGTGTCAAGTAGCAGAGGATAATACAATAATACCATAAAACCTTGGGGGAAGGTATTAGTCTTATGCGCTTCCTAAGAATAACAGCGTAAGAATAAAAAATGGGATATGTTGCACTCACATGACTTTCTCTACTCTTGTACAAACTATTTTTACAAACGCTTATTCTCCATATGCTTCATGTTAATAGAGATATCGAGATGTTAATCTTATAGCTAATTTTCTTGTAGATGCAAGGGGAATATGGTAGGCTTTAAGCGAGTCAAATATTTTAAGAACTGGAGCATTCCATTCTCTTTGCATGTCCAGGATATAAAAAAACAATAAGGAATTCGATTTGAGAAAAAGTATAAGTATTCGAAAATTGAAACAAATAACAAGGAATATCTCAGGAATGGTTCACTCTACAAAAGTATGTATTGGACCTAAATTGTGTGTTTTAATACGATCCAATGTGATCTATCTCTTGCGGTTTACCAGTTATGCAAAAGCCATTCACAATGAAGAGGACTTTTAGGGGCATTCCCAGAAAATTAAAGATGTACATTTCATTTGCATGAAAGTATCTTAAATATAGGATACTTTAATCAAAATTTTTAGAGCCATTTTTGAGAAAATCAAAACTTTCTAAGCATTTCTATGTAAATGGTAGCCTGGGATGGGAGGATTTTCTTGAAAACCTTTCCTGTCTAGTCTTTGAAAAATACTGAACCTAAACACAAGTTTTGGTGTTTATCCGACTTTTCGTTTTTGGAGTTATGCTGTTCACAGACACACACAACACACACAAGGACCTTTTTCTAAAAATGCTTCTTTTAGATTCAGGGGGCCTCAAATCATGTATTTCCAGTCAAATCTCTGTATCGAATGTTTTGGTGGAATGCAATACTTCCCCTACTTACTATAATTAGCAGAGAAAGTAAAAATGCACTAAATATCACTTCATTGTTAAAGAGAACAAGTACTTTGGCATGTAAATATTGTGTATAAAACTGATGGTATTAACCAGACAATTGTACATAGAAAATAATTACAATACCAACTTGGTGAGGTCAGAATGACCACCGTTGAATTCTGTAATACTCTTGTTTAAATTCTAGAAGAGATACTGCAAGCTATCGACTCACTGACAAGAATAATCAGAGGGGAAAATATGTAATTCACAATAATTGTTGGCTGGTCGCAGTCTCGAAGACCTCCCCATGTTAATTAAAGAATAAATATACCATAAAGAGAAACGAGGATGAAAATTCAAGGTTTAGTTCTTTTGAAAAAACTACAATGATAACACAAGCGCAATTCCCTAAAGTCAGTTACGTTAGTTACTCTGTTTTCACATCATAAGCGGAGCCAACGCACCTAAAACGGGGAAAAAAAGAGAACTCACATTTGCAAATATTTTCTTTGTCTGATTTATATATTAAGTGTTTGACACAGTAACACGTAATGTGTAAGCATTGTATGCATTTATCGCCAATTCACTTTCAAGTGGTCAGGTACATTTTATAGATATAATGCTAGATTTAGTTGACCTTTGATTTACTCTCCTACAAGTATTCTAACAAAACGTATTATATCTACTTCATGTTAATCATGATTAATGGTTGTGAAATGGTTTTATTACACATTTAAATGCAGGTACAATGGAGGAGGCTGAAGCGACAGTCAGATCTTTAAAAGCGGCCCCTATACATATACTCAAAACTTCACTCTCTGCATGAGAAGACCTTATCTCTTCAAAGAAGTACAGAGTAATTAAAAATTCATACCAATAACAACCTCTAAATTGCTTAATTGCACATAATTTTTATTAGTAATAATTTGTGTAGTTTAACGAGATCTTCATTAATTGTTTGTCTATTTTTATTATCGTCTGCCAGTTACACAAAAGTGTATTAAATTTATTTAGAATAAAGTGGATTTCACAGGCTATTTGTAGAAAATTCGTGTCATACAGTTTGTCATGCACGTTAAACAACATGATGTTTTACTAAAAACCGTTAAGAGCCAATTTGATGAAATCCAAAATAACAAAATTTTGTCCATGTAAAGGATAGTTTGGAGTGGGTGGATTTTCTTGAGAAAAAAAACCGTGTTGGATCTTTGGAAGCCCTGAAATTAAGTAAAATTTTGATATTTGTCGCTTTTTAGTTCTGCTGTTCAGAGACGCGCGTGAACATAAACGTAACTTTTTCTATTTTTGGTGGGTCTTAAGGAAGCCTGAAAATGCATATTTCTGGTGGAATCTTGAATTTCTTGCTGCAATTTTGGTTGCAAATTTCCCTCTACCTACAATAGTCAGGTGCTACTCGTAGATTGAAGATGTGTTATCTTTACGTTATTAGCACCACCTTTGGGCGCCAATTTGAAGAAGTTGTATTGTAGTTCCACTGTTGGGGAGCCAAAACTTGAAGTAGTTGCAACCACGTACGATACAAACTTTAAAAAGGTCAACTTTGTATTTTTATGTTTCTTTAAATATTATATATGTATGTTTGCCTCGGCTGCGTCAATAGTAATTTGTAAAAACACGTACCTCTTAGGAGGGGGTGTTGCGGCTAAAGAATGTAGGCTTACACAAATTATAATTTTTTACTTCACTCCTTTTATTAATCCTTCACACAATTAAATAACACTTCACTGATACATCCTACCGTAGAGCTGTGAGATTTTGTTAATTGTACTTTTTAACACGTAAACTTTATATTATTCTCGCCGTAATGAATTTTATATGTCTCACAATGAATGCGTATCGAGCTCAGGAACGTTGCCTTCTAGCATCTGCCATCTACCGCTTAAAATTGCAAATTTCTATATTTCAAGTCTCTTGATTGGCTAATCCTACTCCAATAGAATACTTTTATTTAACTTTCAGCTTTTCTAGTTTTTGATTGGGTATTTATAAACTGTTTTAAATATTACATTATTGTTCCAAGAATTACTAGTAGAATTATTAAACTTTCCAATGCAGTGTTAGAAACTTTCGGCTTCTATTCTCACAGCTCCTACATTGTTAAATTACATAATACATTCACATAACATAATTAAATATCTACAAAATAATATAAACATAATACAATGGCTGTTACATACATTTTGTGTATTACATTATACAAATATTGCTTTTAGGCGCGCTGTTACTATATTTTATATTATATAATTAGACTGATATCGTTTAAGTGTTAATTACTGCCTCAAGATAAAATAAAAATCGCATTAATGACTGCCTATGTATAAGAGAATTTAGCTAGGTTGAAACACTTTGGATTGTCTGGTAATTAAATGCAGGATTGTTCTATAGGCTTGCAAACTATAGTAGTCACCAACATTACCCTCCATGGACATCTCACATAATGCTTCAATAAAAGCAATTTTTTTACAGTTGCGTAGTAAGCATTAAATACATTTTATTCAATAATGCTAATTAATACCAATAACGTATCATTTTCTTCAAAACAGTAAAACATTTAATTTCTTGAAAACTATATCCGAAAATTGTTTTGATTTCTGTGAAGTATATTTACCAGCAATGCTGCCATATCGTC
Organism: Deroplatys truncata; assembly: GCA_030765065.1. Classification (NCBI taxonomy): domain Eukaryota; kingdom Metazoa; phylum Arthropoda; class Insecta; order Mantodea; family Mantidae; genus Deroplatys; species Deroplatys truncata. The sequence continues at coordinate 262,974,241 of CM060975.1, forward strand.
AAATAATTTTTGTAACTTTTCAATTGAATAGCATTTACTTATCTATGATTATCTTCAATGTCTAAAAAAACAGCAGCCAAAATGGTGATACAATAGTACAAAGTCTATAATTTCCATAGAAGTTGTGCATCGGCTCTTTGTGAGTCAAGTCATATTGAAAAATTAAGACATTTTGTGGCCTCCTAGATCCCCAGACTTCTCTGGGGGTACTTGAAGAGTGAGGTTTGTTTTACTCTTCCACAATAAATTTTTACGTTGTAGCACTCTTGACATGTTTATTAATTAACATAACACATAATTGTTTACTAAACATTTGCAAAAATTCTGTTTCACTGATTACCTGTGAGATGTGTTACGGAAAATCCCCAAAAGGAAAATGCTTAAGAAAATGGTGGGGACACAGAAGTCTATTGCAATAAATAATGAATGAGCAGAAATGCAGCATAGCGGTGTCTTGTTTTTAACCTCGTCACAGATTTTCACTGCGAAAACTATCAGTGATTAACCCAAGTTTTTGTACACGAATTTCCTTATTTCTGATTGACATTTTTGTAAATGCATGCACATTTTATCAGTACCGACAAAACAGCTACATTAGTTGTTTCTCACAAGCAAGTTGTATGTCTTTGATCTGTCACAAAGTTGAACCTTCTTTATTCATGTTTTCCGAGATCACGATAGGTTTTAGCTTTCTTTAGTTCGCATTTGTTTTTTTTTTATTGTTTGCACATGTTTTATATAACTAGGCCCATGTGGCTTGTCGTAATGTTTAGTCGATTGTATCCGATACTAAATGATGTGCTTCGGGTGATTGTAATGTGGCACTAAGCAAAAACATAAGCCAAATGTATTAAGTTCTTTTTCTTTAAGGTTTGACATAGCTTATAGTCATTATATTTTTGATAAGATTGAATGCACATTCTATAGGACGAATACTTAAATAAGCCATATAAACAGTTAAGTCGTATTTTTATAAAATTTCGATGGAATAAAGAGCATTGAGAAATAAATGAAAGGTTGTGTACCTTTAAACCTTTTACTTATGTTTAAATTGTTACTCGGACATTAAATAAATGCAGTTGTACTGTGCGTTTTCAAGCTAATGGATTATTTTAATGACACGACAGGTGAAGGCCGTGTATGGTACGTAACAAGTATCAGGTGGAATGACCTTGCTCGGTGGTAGCCTAACTCGTGCACCTACAGAGAGCGGTCTTTGAATTTCATATATAATGGTTTGGAATAAGTCATAGCGGGATAACGTTATATGCTACTATACAGGCTGGATGATAAGTTGAAACTGTACAATACTCCAAAGCTAAGCATTTAAAAAATCCAGCATTTTCGTTGTTATTTATGTTGGTGTAAGAACAATTGCAAAGTGGTTTATACAAATGTTGCTTAGCTTTTTACGTGGACTGAGAAAACAGCATAAAAAGGTAGGTTTCCGTTTAAAAAAAATTAAATTTACTCTAAAATGACCATCACAACGTCCTCCAAATAAAACACGACTAATGACATTTACTTTCCTCCATAATAAATCAAGCAACTTTTATTAAAGATATTTCTTTCTAGCTTAGTTTTGGAGATATTGTACAGTCCATTGTTAAATGGACCACCCTGTGTACTGATTGTGGTTTTACTGTATGTATACACCCTGGGGTGTCTGTGGGGGGGGGAGGCTGTCAACTTGGGTTTATACCACTGGTCATAAGTAGTTAGAAACATTTAAACAGATTGGGCCCGTATTAGACAATGAGAAACACATGCAACCAACGTTTATAATCGAGGAAAAATTAGACGAGATAGGATCTGTTTTAGAAAGAAGTCAAAGGTGGTCGCTGCCTCACATTATAAAGTGTTTTTTGACAGAATAGACAATTCGTCCGCTAGATCTCCTGATCTAAATGCATGTGATTATTATCTGTGGGGAATGCCTAAAGATAAAGTTTATGCAACAAATCTCAATAGCCTCAATTAAGGAAAAGAAAGTATCAGTGTACGTTTTCCGCTATTTTGGCAGCACAAGATCGTTGATTGTTCAACAACAACAACAATAATAATAATAATAATAATAATAATAATAAATATTATAATAATAATTTGGCCAGTGCGTGCTGGACTTCTATAACGCAGATGAGCATCCCTTCAAACGTATTTTATAACAAAATTAAAGAGGGTATCGCTTTTGTTGCTTGGTATTGTTAGCATTATCCGAGGAGAAACGCTGAGCCCGTCCGCCAATGCTGTACCAAGGTATTCTTATAGAATTGCCGTGGAAGCGGCGGGCTGAAAGACACGTCATTCAAGAGAAACCGGTATCACAGTATTATGCATGTTGCGCTTTCAGAGCGAGAAAATGGGGAGAGAGCGGGAAAGAGAAGTATGCAGTGATAGGAATAAAGGGGTAGGGAGAGACGTAAACGGAGCTGCAAGTATTGCTGATTAGAGAATAATAGCTACTGGTAGAGCCCGAATTTGTATGCAAAATTAAACAGTAAAATATGCACAAACATGCAAACAATGTACACTATAATATGAAAAAACAAATCAACAAAAATCAAATAAACTGTTTTATGGATAATTTACTTTCAGTATGAATAAGGGCTCTTGTACCTCGCCACCATTAGATACGGCCTTGGCAAGCCGCAGTGAAATAACAGGGCCTACTAGTTTTGGAATTTAACCCGAGATAAGGGGTGTGCGTGCGTGTGTGGGGGGGGGAGATTCAGTTGTTTACGAGGAAATCCGCTCATCTCAGGGAACCTAAAAATGTAGATTCGACACTAATATTGATCATTTTGTACATTTTGTTTACCCTTTCTCAACCCTCCCCATGTTGATGGGGCTGAACATGAAGTCAAATGGAATCTGAAGTGTTATTATTCATCTCAAGGATCCTGAAACTATGGATATGATACTAATATTGGTCGTTTTTTAATTATTTCTTAACATCACTTCCTAATTGCACAATATTGTTTTCTTGACTGTAATTCATATATGCACCAAGTTCTGTTGAAGTTGCTCTTGCTCCAGGCGTTCCAGAGTTATACTGGAGCATGTATAAATACACACACACACACACACTCACAAATTGTTATATTCTATATTGATAGCAGAGTCTTTATTAAGTACTAGTAATTAGGATTAGTACAATACCCTCCCTGGATCGGCGCCGAATCCCCTCCGTTACAGAAGATGGACCATAGTTACGAATTAGCTAAAAGAGAAAATCATAACTTAATCCCGCATGTTGGTTCAAAATTTAAAATATGCATTTTCTCTTGGAATATGCATTTATATCATTATCGAGTATTGCTCAAATTGCCTGTGAAAGTGTGACTTATAGAGTATATCATTTTCGTATATATACCTTCAAATATATGTCGTCCTCAGGTGTAGTGGTTACCATGCTAGCCTCTAGTTCCCTAGGTCGCGGGTTCAAACCTGGCGGAGGGCGATTAGCACGGCTTCCTTTGAAAGGGAAATAATGCCGGTGGACCCTGTGTCGTAGATTTACGACACGTAAAAGAACGTCAAGCCTGATAAAAAGGCCTCTGAGCAAAATTACCGGTCTTTCACGTCCAATACAGACGCTAAGGACCACGGCATTTAAAGAGCGTCCGTAAATAAAACTGAATTTAATTTAATTTCAAATATATAGAAAAGCTCACATGACACTCTCAACCCATTGTCGTTTATTTTTGCATAGCTTCTACGAACTATTCTTACGAAAATTTATTTTTCTACTTTATTTTAAACAAGATAAACCGTTGCAGAAATCACTACTTACACATTTCGTTGTAGATACAAAGGGAAGAGCATAGTCAAATGTTTAAGACCTGGACGCTACATGCTGGCCTTAAAATCCCACCTTTTCCATGACATCGCGAGAAACAATTGAATATCGACAGGACTTAAAAATAATGACAACTGAACAATTGAAACCGTTAATAACCGATAGGTATCTCGAAAATGACGTATGCCACAAAAAATAGAACATGAAGCACTTCTTCTGAACTGTTTTGTTACAGCTGAACTACTGCTGTTTTAATTATTTTTGTCAATGCAGTAGCTTAATCCACCTCTTGGTGCTTCCCCTGCCTATATTCAACTGAGGTACACGAACGGAATATATGAATTTGTTATTAATGACACAATATAAAGTGAATTGCACTCGCATGGAAATGTTCAGCGGTTATCTGAGTTATATACCGTAACCGAGGCCTACCAAATCTTGCATATAAAGCTAATTATATTGATAGAAAACAACGCTGTGTGCCTCCAACAAAATCACTTGTTAAAAACTTTGCTGGCACCAATTATGTTGCCCGATTTTGCCCGCAGGATGATTTAAATCACTAAAATGCTCGCACCACTAATGAGCCACATTCGATTCCAGTGTTAATTTAACTGGACACATGAAACGCAGCAAAAAGAAAGCGCAGTGGTACCAGTTTAATAACTCTGCCATGACTCTGCGGGATTTTTCACTACGTTCTATTTTTCACTCCAAGTCTACAAAAAGAGAACCCGTTGCTTCGTTGGTCTCGTTTTGTCGAATTGATATTCCGGAGCATTCGATATCGGAATTCAATAGAGCAGGTGGGCACGCGGGGGCTGGAGGGGGGCGAATGTGTCACACCGAATGCTAACTTCACTTTGTATAAAGTTTCCGCAACAAAACCACCGCGGCAGAAAATCTGTATGGTTTTGACAATTTCCAATCTCCTACTGCACTTCATTACCCTATGCCGCTGGAATATATTGACTAACTTCTGCTCCGTCAACAGCTGTACTGTCCAGATAGCTTCCGGTTGCCCAGTATGCAAATACGGCAGTAAAAAAGCATTTTTAACGATTTTTGCAGTAACATCTGAACGAATCAACGTCTAAAATGTGGATCATAATCAGGGCTTAAGTAAGGTAAGGTAGTGTTAGAGAATGTAATTGGAGGGTGAAACACACAAGGCTGGTTCAATTTCGGTAGGCTCGTAGTTCAAAGCAGTTTCAAATCCTTGTCCAGTTTGTCAGTTTTTGCTTTCTCTGCTGCTGACCTATTGTAAGTAAAGGAATTATTGCATTCCACCAAAATTCGATATGAAAATTACACGAGAAATACACGAGATACCCGAATCCAAAACACGACTCTTAGAAACAGATCCTTGATGTGTGTGTGTGTCTGTGAACAGTATAACTCAAAAACTAAAATTCGTTTAAATACTAAACTTAATATTTAAGTTCAGGAAATTCCAGGGGTGGGACACCCAGTTCTCAAGATTTTCTCAAAACTAGCTCTAATTATTGTACTGATTGCAAATTACCTTTTCTTATCGGGTCGTTTTGGATTACGAATTCCTCATAATTGCGGTAGTTGCCATTGAGTGGTGTTTGTGGCGTTCAGTTGTTTTCGGTGCCTGGGTTTGATCGTCCTCTTCTTTGGTGAATTTCTTGTGTGTCTCAGTAAACCGAATATTTGAATTGCCAGTAGGCCTTTTAGCCGGTTTGTCCGTTACCATTTTTCGATAAGTAGGTATTTCGGAATTAAAATGTGGTTATTTTATGCAGCTATAAACGTGATTTACATTTGTGAACTTTGCATCTTAATTTTGTTTTGGCCTGGTTATTTCATTTATATATGTATTGTGCGAGTTACTTTTGCGTTTTAGACAATGTGCAATTGTTGTGATTCTTGTGATTTTGTTATGTCTTATTTAATTACTAAGTTGTTCCAAGATTATCTAAATTTTTAACTTGTCCTAAGAGTTTTGTTTCGCCAGAGATTATTTAAATTTTTAATGTGTTCAGAGTTTATAATTATCTATATTTTGTGACGAACTTACTCTGAATTATAACGGAATTGTTTCTTGGTGGTATTGATCTATTAATGGACAGGCAAGCGTGAGGTGAAGAGCTATAGTGATCGAGTTAAGGGGCCAAATCTGTTATGGATTTATGTCAAGGCAGGCCGACCAAATTTGAGTTTCAAAAGCCTTTTTTGTGAATTTATCTCATTTTTTATGTTTTTGAGTCTGTTGAATCCAAAACTGGTCACCTTTTTCTCCAACACATACCTTATTTTTTGTTTTTGCAATCGCCGATTTATTCTCTATGGCATGGAGTTACTTTGTAATCTCGTATTTTGCACTTTTTAAAAATTCTTGGCATAAAACTGTTCTCCTATAATTATATTTTGTAAATTACATACCATCTCCTTAGAATTTATTTAGCATCATCATCATCCCCATACTAATGTGTTCTTGTCTGTAAAACTTCGTATGTTTGCTATTCCTCTTGCGAGATGACTCTGGGTTCTCTCAATGCAGTGACCAGCAATAATCCACCAACCACAGAAACATTTCAACGTCCTTGATATCTTCTTTCCATGACACGAATGTTCTGCTCAAGTCTTTCAGCCTGCTCCTCACTGACTGCTCCGATATTTTCAGGAAAAGAGTACAAATGTGATTTAAGAAAGTGAAGTTTCAAGCTCATCAGACAAACCAGTTTTTCAAATTTCTGAAGCATATTTTGAACAATGTTCTTGTAATTTGCATTCTTTGTATTCCGCCAAAATTTGGAAACGACGTCTCTCAATACAGTTCACGCATCATTTTCATCATTTGTCATTGTAGCAACAAATTCATTGTCACACATTAATTTGCGGGGGTTAGGTCTAACAAAAACGCCTTCTTTGAGTTTGGCCTCTGACAAGTTAGGAAAACATTGACACAAATATTTGAAGCATCTCACAGTTTTAGGGGGTGTTTTCACAAATTGTTTCATCATACCTCTCTAATGTGGAGTGGGGGAGTAATATTTTTTCACAATCTACAAGGCTCAATCGCACAACATTTTTAGTTCCAGGACCAACATTATGGCTAACTAGCCATTTGTCTCTGAACCAGCGTTGATCTCTGGCTCTGCTGTCCCACTCGCACAGAAAACATGGATACTTCGCAAATCCTGCCTGCTGACCAAGTACCATGCATATATCTTTCAAGTCCCCACAGATCATCCACTTATGATCTGAGTATTTTACTTTTGGAAGGATCAGTTGTATGTTTTTATAAGCTTCTTGTAAGTGCATTGAATGACCAATTGGCACTTATGCATATTTATCTCCGTAATGTAAAATAAAAGTTTTAAGCTTCCTTTAGAGGAATCAATAAACAGCCTCCAAGCTTCTTTTTCTTATTCTATTCATGCATTAATCCAGGTATCTCGGTACAAAATATCAAACCATCTTCTTGTTCAAAGTAAGGTGCAAACTGCAATCTCTCTTTCTATAGAAACGAACAATCTATAAACATGGGACCGACCACCTACGGAGAGACCACACCCTCGCTAGCCCAGGATTACTCGTGGGCCCTTTCCATTAGGGACGGTGCCTATTTTATATACCGCCCGCCCCTGTCTGGTCAAGTTTAGGCTAGGACTCATCCTGCCCACCCTTCCAAACAGGGACGGAAGTGGATACGCCACTTACGCGCGTCAGTCCAGCAGGGCGAACCCTACTGGGGGAGACTACCGAACAACCTCGGTGGGGCCGACAGTTTCTAGCAACCGTCTACCAGCTATTCCTCGTGGCTGGTGCCAGAGAACCTCGAGGCGTCTCACAACCCCACCTGGGCGGATAAACCAGCCAAGCGTACCCAAGCTCCCATGGGTATCGGGAACCACTGCCCCGCCGAGTCTAACCCAATCCGAACTCCCCAGTGGGGAGGGGCTCGAATGTTCGGCCCGGCGTACTTCTCGTAACGTCAGAAGTACCACGAGTGCTAGGGGCTCGCAGCGCCCGCACCACGGCAGCTGAAGGGGTCGGATCCCCCCTTACGGGGATAGAAACGAACAGACATACAAAGAGCGCCAAAGAAAATGTCGGTGCACCTCGCGTCTACGTCACATTTATCGTTATACGCGGCCTTGGGAAGTCATGGCCATTTCATTCGTTGCTTTAGGCTACGGTAGAAGTCGTCCTACTAAATAGCGCACCAATAACCACAACTAAGGTTACAAAATGGCGTAGAAACGAAATATATGTTTACGCTCTCGATCGTATTGGCTAAAAGAGAAAGAGGTAGAGTGAGTGCATTCAGTTTGTCATATGGACCTCTTATCGTGATTGGTAGCCCATACCTTATCGGCTAGTGCAGGACACGCCTTTGAAAGGGTTAAAAGCTAAGGGAAAAACTTGATGAGCGCCAGGTTAGCGAAATGTTGAATGTACAGTGTGAGAAAATCTTCAAATTAAAGCTTATATGTTATTCATTAAATACATAGCAATACTTTATAAAAAAATTAACAGAACTGTATTCTCACACTGGCATCAATGCTTGTTGCTGCATAGAAGCTAACATAAGTAAATAATAAACAAATAAAGCAGCATGTTTTCCCTCTAATTCAAAGTACAGTTGCTCAGTATACCTTTACTAACATATTGCTGATCATAGGAATACAACAGAATTATAGAGAAAAATATAACCTAATTTTATTGCTATAATATGTATGCCATATTCGGTAAACCATATACATACACACATTTATCTCTAGTTTCTAAACATATTTAGTCGATTATAACAAAAGAGTAATTTGCATTTAGTAAAAGGATATTAACATCAGTGAATGTTTTACGGGAGTGCCCAGTTTTTGACGAGTATGTAGACCGTCATCCCCACTTTCCTGGAATATTTTATTCAGTAATTTACTACAAATACACCTTTATGCACTGCTGTTGTAATTGTGAAAAACAGAGCGACGAGCCTCCCACATAACCACGATACTCCACGAGTAATTTCGCTAGTATACGGTATGACTGGTTCTGAGACAAATATGTTTTGGTTTCAATAACACCAGAAAAAGCAAAGGCATCAATCTCCCTCCTTCCCCCTTATTGCTGTGTTATCAAGGTACTACGCTCTGCGATAGGTAAGGTGAAGGACAAGTCTCAAAAGACTCCAGAAAGTTATACAAAATCTGCCGAAGATTTTCTATGGTGCTGTTTGTACTTTCACCCAGTAAATTCTTCTCTTTCAATCTATATGCAAGTGGTTATGCCTTTTCTTTGGTTGAACCTAGGTGTCTCGCAAGGTCACTGAGTTCAGATTGAGTAAACACCTCACGGTTCGGATTTTTGGCACACTCGAAAGTAGTATCTGCTTTATCACTTGAATCCGTTGGATCACACCACTTTACATGTTTGTAGGAAGTACAATTTCTTGTAGTGACTCTGGAGGTTGAGGTATTGGAATGACTGGACTATGGGGAATTGGACAAATGGCAGATGGAAGGTTACGATATACTGTGTGTTTTTCTTTTAATTATCACTACTAGCATCAGTGCAACAAAAGTAAAAATTGTTCGTTTGCTCACGCCACACCACTGGGATGTCTAATTTGAAACTCCTTTCCATTCCCTTTAACCATTTCCTTAAGTATGCTATGCACACATAATACTCTTTATGGGGTGCCCATTTTAATGTCAAAATAGCAAAGTACATATTTTAACCAACTCTGTTGTATTTCGTTGACGTTTACGTATCACATATTCACCACAAATATATAACAAGGGATTTGGAAACCTCACACAACCACAGGTGGCGATACTGCACAACCCAAACTCGCAATCAGCCTTTTTCAAACTTTGGAATACTTGTTATTTAATACTATTATATCGTATAATACTTGATATCGTATTATTGATGATTAATTTAGTTCAGTGATGTGCAACTTGCAGTATTACAGTTTTCTGCAACAACAACAACAACGTACTTAAGTGATTCCTATAAGCATTCAGTAAGCCGTGAACCACAAATTAAAAATTCTGAACAAACTGTACATGCTACACACTTTTTATTCTGAGTTTCATGTTCAGCATGCCAAAATGCATTAGGGAGAGCTGAAACTATTAAGGTTTTTAAGTGGCAGTAGGCCAGTGAATTTACTCATCTTTGCCTCTAAATTAAGTGATTTATGTGAGCTCGTATAATAACATAATATAATCTGAAAAACTATGAGAATGGAAAGTTTGTGTGTTCATGCTGGATATGATGATGCATTATTGCCCTGTGGCAAACATTTGTTAATTAAATCTTAATATACCTGAATTTTACTCTTGTGAACAAATGTTTCCAGGACAGTTCTGTCACCTTGTATCGGTCTTGTGTCACTCCATATCCTAGGTCCGATGCGCTTCGTAGTTTAGATACCTCCATTTTAATAATGTACGAAAGACGATTAGGAATGCAATTTGGTAGCAGAGCGTGGTTACGATACACGGACTTCAGGGTTGTACGCCCAGAACGCTTTCACCTCTGGGTTATGGACAGGCACGCTTCCACCTAAACTACTAAGCACATCGGATCTAGTATATGCGGTAACCTGGGATGTGCAGTGTCGTTCATTGTCGGACAGATGGCACAGATACTTGTACATTGGAAATTTTTTCTCAGGTCTGCCAGATGGTAGCCTTCTTTGTGCCGCCTAGGGTGAATCGTTTTCTTCCATTCCGCCAGAGGGAAACCTGCTCTAAGCAGCCCGACGGTGTGATCGGATATTCAAGTTTGGAATGGTTATGAACCTCTGCGTGTCTCTGTCACCCTTCTGCCTTCGGCGTATAGTCTCCTACGGTTTCATCACTTAATAGTTCCTCCTGTGCGTGGTAGCCACAAAAGATCTGCCTTAGGTCGAGGGAGCTAGGGTTTCCCTTCTCATACCTTGCCGCCTTAGTCATTATCTTGATTAGTAAGAAATAGATAGAAGAATAAGCTTTTATAATAATGATTGGTAGAAGAGTAAGTAGAGATCATGTAAACACACACATTAAATTTTTTATTTTCTTTCACTTTAGTTGATTACGGCCTATTCATTTATTCGTCCATGCTTTGAATATTAGTATCCGAATATTGTTTTCGTATATTGTATATAACAAAGACTTATTTCTTAATTTAAAATAATTTGTAGCAAGAAACGTCTTTCAGACTTTTCAAGTGGTAAGTTGCACTTTTTATTTTCTGTCTTGCGCTCAAGCAAAGATCATAGTATTTCAATACCTTTTCATAGAGACGCGCTTTTTAAAACTCGACTATCATTCTATCCTACTGTATTTTTCTTATTCCTAAAACCAAAGTGAAAGCTTATACCGATTAATGAAAAGTAGATGCCTGCTGCGCAAGTGGTTCCGGGTTCGATTCCCGGATGAGGGGTGGGAATTTCTCTCTATCCAAGATTATTCTCTCTGTACTATTTTCCCGTGCTTTGGATCTTTACCAAGTTTCTGATATGCATGTGTGTTTCAAAGAAGGAATTTGCTTGCTGAGTCCATTAGATTCTTTAGTTGTCAAAAACACTCTTTAGCCGAGAAAGTATCATAATAGCGGATACATGTTAACACTGGCTTCTCCGACAATGCTGAATCCTCGACTGATTTGTCCTCATGGTGCCGGTAGCTGCCTGGCCCCGAACACGCGGAGTGTCCCTCGTGGTTTCACGTCACCATCATGAACTCCATCTGGCGAGCCACCAGATGGAGTTCGCCCTCTCTAGTAGTAGTAGTGGTGGTATTTATTAAGTATTTAGTATTACATTAATTGCATAATACAGTCACATGGGTCATAAGACCGTACATGCTCTCTAGAAAAATACCTGGTCTGTATATATGACTTGCAGTATCAACCAGAAAACAATTATTTTTTTTTATAATCACCGCACTATATACATACATATAAACTTGAAAAAACACTCTGAATCACACACTCAAACACACACACACACACAGTCGCGCACAAGTACTCAAGCACCACATATGTTTAAAGAAAAATTACATAAACACCTTATCTCTTAGTACACGTACTTCCATTAAGTATGTGCCCAAGCTTGGCCAGTTTTGGCTGTTTAGAATCAAGTCCCAGCATGCTGTCCTCCGTCTGTTGGAAGCCAAAAATACTTCCGGTAATCCGCCCTCTCTAGATTAAGGAAGAAAACTGCTTCAAGGCGGCTCCGCCAGCGGTCTCTGCGGGTTGCATGTTGTGATGCTCAGGTAAATAGTAATTTGATGTCGTGAATAAAGGCGATGTATGACTCTTATCGCCACCAGTTATGAAGACGATGATTGCATAGAAGGGGAGCCCAATATGGCTCATCTATACTCTCCAAAGTCTGTGTGTGTGAACGAGTGTGTGTATGATCTAATATATAGAACCCAAAGAAATATCAAAATTATACGAATTGCCGATAGGCGATGTGTTCCAAAACTAAAAGGCCACCCATTGATTGCACTTAAGGCGAGGTATAAATGAAACAATAAAGAAAGTAGATAGAAGAAAAGCTTTTGTATAAATAGCTGTAGAAAAGTAAGTAGAGAAAGTTGCGAAAATGCAACACAGGAACAAAAACGCAATGTCGGGGGAGAAATATTCTGGAGATTTGTGTTTTTAATACGTTCATTTTGATTTACTACTACTACCTACTACCTACTCTTCTCTCTACATTGGCGGCCGAAGCATGAACGCAGCAGCAACCGAGAGGCAAGAAAGATTTCCCACTGGAAACCAGACACGAATATTAACAGAATCGTGTGATTCTTTCCGTTTCCACAATGCAAACTCCGGCGTTCCACTCAAACGCATACAGGTATTATTAAATTTAGTGTATAGCTGCTTTCGCCCACTTTCTCACTATGCTTTTATGAAGCCTTATAGAGATTAGGAGGATGTAGTATTAAATCCTGTGGTTTACTGCTATTCCCACCAGTACGCAACAGTATTGGAAACGACTGCAATTTTAAATATTATTATACAAAAGGAGTTAACCTGTCAAAATGTGAAATACAATAAGATTATACCGCTAGTTTTTATAACTTTTACAGCTATACAAAATATCTGTGAATGCATTCCTCGGAGAATGCAATAAAAATATCTTCTAGAAGTTCTCCCCAAGCCACACTATGGTTTACATGAATAAAGTACCATTACTTGTTTTGTTAAAACTATTTAAAGTATTCGATGAAATGTAAATATTTATGTATTTGAATATTTCCTTCATAATCATCATCATTGTTTATATGACGTATTGCACCATGTAGGCCCGTAACATCTTTAACAAGGTGTCGAATCATCCTTTTCTTTGTCGCCTCAAGTTTCTGTTTGTGGTTTGTATCTTATTATTTGTTTTGGTATTATTTTGCTATCCATTCGATTTAAATGAAAATTTTATTCATTTCCGCACTTTATAAGTATATCATTTATATTCTCCGAATTTAAGCAGCTTCTTATATCATATTTAATTAGTTCTATTCCTTTTATGCGTTCTACACTTCTGAAAAACCTCATTTCTGCTGTTTGGAGTCTCCTTTCTCTGCAGCTTTGAGGGAATACACTTCAGATTCATATAGATATGTGGAAAATGCAAGAGTTTTGTATAGTTTAATTTTTGTTTATTTCCTTACTTTATTTTTTAAAGTTTGTTAATTGTTCCTTTGACATACTTCATCCTAATGATTTTTCGTGGGCATATATACCAAAATTATATGATATATCATAATCAAGAAAGTTAAATGTTATAGCTTGATCTATTGCGTTATTACTAATAAGTTCACTTCTTTTTATCAGAGGTCCCCCAAAGGACCACAATTTTGGGGGGTATACGGATAAATTAATTATTTGATAATATTTGCCAATACAAATACTGCTCTTTCTAATGGTATTCATTTTCAGCAATTTATAACCTTATTGTCTGCAAATAACATAGTAAACAACTTAAAGCCATATTTGGTAAAATTCTTGATTTTAATTTCCATTTTCTTAGAGCTTCGTCTGCGTAAAGGTTAAAAAGCATGGTGCTGACTTGAAAACTAGAATGAATAACCTTTATTTACATCTAATAGCACATGAAATTTCCATTCTGATTGAATGCTGTAAAATTTTGTATAATTATGATACCATAAGAGGTAGAAAAGTTTCTTGAGAAACAATTTAGAGAATTAAAATATTTACTTTGGCGTTAATTAATGTCTCCTATAGCGTTAGCTGTTTTCCAAATATTCTACTCTACATGATTTTCAATTCCCCAAATGGAACTGCGCCATCTGCTGGAATGCTTGAAAGTTGGCAGCCTTTTTCCTCTTTTCCTTCACAAAAGCCTTTCATATTAAGTTATTCTTCCTTGCTTTGAATATCAACATTTTAATAGTGTTTCCAAATATTGTATCTAACTTGCTATTCCTTAATCTTAAATAATTTATAAAGAAAATGATTCATGAAGAACGAAACAGGAATAAAGGAATCTCCTTTTTATGAACGCAATAATATGTAAAGTATGAATACGAACGTGTAACGGCTAGAGATTATGAGACCGTATATCAGATACCTTTATATACAGGATGGCGCAGACAAAACTATCCCGTCTCCCATTTAAATGCAAATAGGATATTTTAGTTGTGTATTAATATAAATTTCTGGTAAAATTGATCATTAAAATTGAATCGAGCTATAGTACAACAATTGGCCATTTTTATGCAATATAAATAATCGATAGTTGGCATTTTTCTGGAAAACGACTTTCTCGGTACAAGAAGGGACTCAAATTGTGGAAATATATGTGAAAACAGGTTCGATTAACGAACCAGTCCATGATATGTCTATAGAACGAACTTAGCAAATATTTTTGGTCACCACGTTCTCCGTATCTAACAACGTGTGAGTTTTTACTTTCTCTACTACGTATAGTAAGTAGGGGAAGTATTGTATTCGATCCAAAAATTCGATACCAAGATTTCACCGGAAATATATGCTTTGAGGCCCCCTGAATCCAAAAAAAAAAGCATTTTTGAAAACGTGTGTGTGTGTGTGTGTGTGTGTGTGTGTGAACAGCATAACTCAGAAACGAACAGTCGGATAAACACCAAACTTAGTATTTAGGTTCAGTATCTTCCAGAGATGCGACACGAAGGTTTTCAAGAAAATCCTCCCACCCCAGATTACCCTTTACATGGAACATTTTGAAGTGGTATGATTAATGTTATTTATTTAACATTATTGTAGCCCCACGTTTGGGAGCCAATTTGCGATGATAACTTTTGTAATGTTATATTTTATTTGTTTATTAGCCAGACGTTTGGGAGCCAATTTGGGGCGGTATTACTTATAATGTTTATGTATTTGTGTTTACTCCACGTGGTGAAGCCATTTTGTGACGTGATTCTTTGTTAGGTTTGTTAGCTCCATCTGGTGTTAGCAATTTGCGGCAGTATTAGTGTTTGTTTGAAAGAATGCTACTGTTATTTTATTTAATTTTTGGTTCACTGTCCTCCGGCTAGCTATGATCTTTTTGGTCGAGCACATCTCCTTATACCGGTTGTGTAAACGGAAAGGAATCTTTTATCCAAAGATAACACTGATGAAAGAATTTGTTTTACACTTTTTATTGTCGAACACATTCACTATCACATTTACACATTGATCTTGACACTCGCCAAACTGAAACTGTTAATAACTTCATTACTGATCAGTCTTAATTTGCGTACTTCAACCTTTTGTATAATTAACTTTACAACACTTTAGATTTTTCATAACTCTGATACGCGTAACCTGCGAATCGATAGCCGACGTGTACTTTACAAATATTTCTGCTGGACTGAGGGCGACGTGTAACGTACAAATGTTTTCGACGAACTGACGGACTGAAGGCGACGTGTAGCATACAAATATTTTCGACGAACTGACGGACTGAAGGCGACGTGTAATGTACAAAGAATTTTGATGAACTGACGGGTTTTACCTCTAACCTAGCCCTTTTTATACTCCTACACCCCGATATGTCTAAAGATTATAACTGAATTGCTATTGGCTAATAAAACGCGCCAACATTAGCGGGATTCATATCCAATGAAAATTATGAATACATATGCTCTAGGGAAAACATTCCAGAAAATTCTAAAGAAAAACGCTCCAACATTACGTAACTTCCTCGTCTCTAATAATGATAAACAGCTCACCCCCTCGCTGCATTATTGCACGCTATTATTGTCAGTTTCAGTAAGGCTGTATAAACTTACTTTTCAACAATAATTACAATCAATAAACATCTCAAATCAATGTCACATAAAAATTGCATATTCATACTATAATCATTCTTTACATTTAAATAATTTATGATACAAATTACTGCATCAATTTTTCGAAAATTTTAATTTTTTCAGAAATGGCTCTAACGATTTTGATTAAAATATCACATATTTAAGATATTTCCATGACAAATGTCATATCTTGAATTTTCTGTGAATGTCTCCAAAACTATGCTTAAATTGAACGACTTTTGCATAACTGGTAAACCATAAGAAACAGACAGTTTTACTACACAACAAATGTAGATCGCGTTAAAATACACAAATTATGTGATTAACATTTTTTTTATTGTGAACCATTTTCGAGTTATTGCTTGTTATTCCCTTAAATTTTCCAGTACTTATACTTTTTCTCAAATGGCAATTCGTTATTCATTTTTTTTTTATGTCCTGGACACACAAAGAGAATGGAATGCGCCACATAGCAACCAGCTCTTAAGAGATTTGACTATCGCTTAAAGCAAGGGTGGCGAAAACGATTTCCTTCCGCGAATCACCAAATATGCAACACGCACTGCGTCACTCAGCAGCATGTGAAAATCAAACGGACGGTTGCGGAGAGGGAACGTGCGCCTGCGGGTCAAAATGCCTCGCGAGTCACGTTTTCGACACCTATGGCTTAAAGCCTACCATATTCCCCTTGCACCTACAAGAAAATTAACAAAAAGGTTAACATCTCGATTAACATGAAGCATATGGAGAATAAGCGTTTGTAAAAATAGTTTGTACAAGAGTAGAGAAAGTCATGTGAGTGTAACACATCAGTTGTTTTCTGTGGGGATATTTGAAGAGCAAGGTTTATGAAACAAATCCACACACAATACAGGAACTGAAAGGTAACATTAGCCGTGAAGTTGCCGCCATTGATATCGAAACTTTACGCCGGGTGTAGTTGAAATGGTTAGGCAATTGAGCGCAAGGAGCCACTTTCAAGATCTTCAATAAATGCCGAGTCCATTTCAGCAATTCATTTGTCTGTATTTACTCTATACTTACACGCGTATTCATATTGCATAAAATTGTTCATTGTTGTACTATAGCGGTTCTGTTTTAACAGAAATTTATATTCATACACAACAAAAATATTCCATTTGCACCCAACTTTTTTCTGTGTCACCCTGTATTATTTCGTACAGTTTGTGTTGCCAATTGTAGCTCATCCTGCGAATTCGAAAGGTTAAGTTAATCGTCTCCAACTGCAATTGTGAACAACCCTTCCTATTTTAAAAGTGTACCAAATAGCTTTGCCAATCATCAAGTCAGCTCTATATAGATATTAAACAAAGTGGGCACAATGGAAATCCTTGAACTCCAGGATCAACACTTCCGTTATTTCATTTTGGTGTTATTTCAGTTTTAGTGTTTTGTATAATTCCTCAATTACATAAATGTAGTGGATAACTCTTGTTTTTCGAAATTTCTATTAACTTATTTCTGAATATTCTTATCATGGGCCTGTCTACATTCTCTTATGTGTATTATCTCTTTCAAATTGAAGATACAGTAATGGCAACTTCTTGATTTCTAAATTCAAGTTGTACTTTATTACTTAATTCCTGTTATATTGCATCAAATTTTGTTATTTTAATGTACATTTTATACACAATGTACAGAAGGCTTTGGTTCGACAATTGTTACAAGCTTGTCTCGTTTCTTTTTACATTCTCTAACACCTACTTATGTATAGTAAAGAGAGGAAGTATTTATTGCATTCCACCCAAATATTTACCGAATATGAAATGAAAATGCATGTTTTTAGGTCCTTGAAACCCCAAAATGTTATTTTTAGAAAAAGGTTTATACGTGAGAGTGCCATAGTGTGTGTGTGTGTGTGTGTGTGTGTGTGTGCGCGCGCGCGCGTGTGCGTATGCGTGTGTGTGAGAACAGCATAATTCAAAAATAAAAAATCGGTTTACCAAATTTGGTATTTAAGTTCAGCCTCTTACCCAGGACGCTACAGGAAGTTGTGATATACCAAAGTACCCCTTATATGGGATTTTTTATTAAAATATCATATATTTGACTTTGTCCTGCGTCGTGGCGCAGTGGGTTAGAGCGTGGTGCTCTAGTTCCCGGTCACGGAATGTGTCCGGGTTGGGTCCAGCTCTTGTGGATGCGGATTTTAGGTCCCGGGATAGGACGGTGCCCACTCAGCATCGTGAGGAAAGTGAGGAGCTGCGATAGGCAGCGGTTATAACCTGAAAGTCAACTTTCAACCGGCTTGGGGATGCGTGAACCTGGCCACATCACCTGCCCGTATCGGTTGATTGATCGCCCACATCTGCTGTGCGCACGTGGGCGTGAGGCCGCCAGTCGGGTTGGTAGACCCCTTCCGGGCTGTAGCGTCACCGGATTTATTTATATTTTATTTTGAATTTTTTTGTGATTAGCATTTATTTATTCGAACTTTGTACAGTTTTATGTAACTCCTTAAAATATAGATAAAATCTTCCATGGGAAAGGATTGGAGCTCATTAAAATGCAGTTTTTGTTTTTAGACCTTTTCTAGTCTTTCCATTCAATTCTTTTACCCTTCTTTCTTTTATTTTTATCGCGAGAGAACATCATCAAACATAAACATTTGAATATTTCTTTCTGAATGTTCCGCACTTTTAACTTAATTTGAAATCGTTTCTATGTAAACATTTATCGTGAGCGACGTAAAGTGGGTACTAAAATCAATCTTTATATTACCACTATAATATACAACGTATACGTGAATTTATCATTGGTAGGAAAAGTTGTGTGAGTGCATCACATCAGATGTTATAAAAGGTACAGTTTATTTATAATTTCCTTTGTGCCAAAAAAGGTAATAACACGTCATTGAAGGTTTCTTGATTATTTGGGATTTTCCAGTATACTGACTATCAGGAAGATGACATTTCACCGTAAACTGAAATTTAAACTTTTCAAGCACGTTTTCTGTTTTCTATTTGAAAGACTACTGAATCTGTCACTTTCATTAAGTCAGAATGAATGACGCACGTACCTTTTAAAGCGAAAAATTAAGCTTCTATTTTTTGATAAACAATGACTAGCCACACGGTTTAGAACGCTTGATTGGAGACTGTCAAACGCTAAGCCTTTGTTGAGCGCAGATGAGATGCCTTTTGAATGGGATGACTGAGCTTTGACCAAAAGCTGAAAAGAGGATTCTCTGGGAAGGGCTATGCAAACTTCCTGAGCCTTAACATAACCCCATCCTCCTCGCATATGTCATAGTGTTGTTGTTTGTGGAAGACCAACTGTAATTGCAGTGCGTTGCGCTTTTGCTCGGCTGCCATATTTACGTACATGCATGTGTCAATACCGTGACGCCGCCAGTAGCGCTGGTGTCGTTATTTCACACGCTGGCGTTCAGACGAACGATAAATAAATGCTGTTGTTTTTGGCGTGCCCCAATCAAATTGGGTTCATTTAAACTCTGACATAGCTGACACAGAAAATGCATCAAGATAATTTTAAAGAGGTGTTCGTATTTTGCTACAAGATAATATTAAAAATGTTAAAAATGTATACCAAGTGAATCATCCCCCAACTTTCTTTAAATTTATGCAGAGCGGCAGATGTGCCTTAGCTCCTTTTTACTATTAGTTTCTCACTAAGAACGAAAGATCCATACTCAGTAAAACACGGGTTAGAGCAGGATAGAGTGGTGTATTTATTTGTCTTACGAGTCAGACCGCGCGCTTATATAATACACTGTAGTCTGCATATTTCGATTTGTATTCAACACATTGAACTTTGCATTTAGTGATGCTTGGTACAAACTGGAGATAATAAAGAAACCAAAAAAAGGAAAAAAAATACAAACAAGAATAAACAAAAAAGCATGTGAGCATACATGCACTTCTGTTTATGAACCAAAATCCACATCCTACTATTGTAAACTAACTCTCCCCCTCCCATGCTTCTCTTCCTTCGTTACAGTCCAATCTGAGCTGCAAGACTTTTTGTAAAACTGTACCATTCGCGTTCCCCCTCCCCGGCCCAATTATAGTGAAACAATTGGCTTGTAACCACCTCCGAGTTCACAAGATACATTCTCTCCTCAGCTGCCCTGGCTTTGCAGTGCTTCAGAATACGAACCTAGTTTCTTCCTCTCTACATCAAGGACAGATTCTTATGCCTTCTTCCTTGACAAATTTGATGGCTCGCCATGACCGCAGATTAAACCAAGCAAGAGCTTGGTTGCTGCTCTATATGCCAGAATATATCTCGTTGTATTTTTAGTTTCGACTGTAAGCTTAATGAGGCATTATCAGTGTCTGCTGTCGATCTACACTATGTGATCAAAAGTATCCGGACACCCCACAAACATACGTTTTTCATCTTAGGTGCATTGTGCTGCCACCTACTGCCTGATACTCATTATCCGCGACTTCAGTGGTCATTAGACATCGTGAAACATCAGAACGGGACCCCCGTAGAACTCACGGACTTCGAACATGGTCAGGTGATTGGGTGTCACTTGTATCAGAAGTCTGTACGCGAGATTTCCACACTCCTAAACATCCCTAGGTCCACTGGTTCTGATGTGATAGTGAAGTGGAAAAGTGAAGGGACATGTACAGCACAAAAGCGTACTGACAGAGACCGCCGACATTTGAAGAGGGTCGTAAAGACTAATAGGCAGACATCTATCCAGACCATCACACAGGAATTCCAAACTGCATCAGGATTCACTCCAAGTACTATGACAGTTAGGCGTGAGGTGAGAAACCTTGAATTCCATGGTCAAGCGGCTGCTCATAAGCCACACATCACGCAGAAAAATGCCAAAGGACGCCTCGCTTGATGTAAGGAGCGTCAACATTACACGATTGAACAGTGGCAAAACATTGTGTGGAGTGACGAATCACGGTACACAATTTGGCGATTCGATGGCAGGGTGTGGGTATGGCGAATGCCCGGTGAACGTCATCTGCCAGCGTGTGTAGTGCCAACAGTGAAATTCGGAGGTGGTGGTATGGTGTGGTCGTGTTCTTCCTGGAGGGGGCTTGCACCCCTTGTTGTTTCGCGTGGCACGATCATAGCGCAGACCTACATTGATATTTTAAGCACCTTCTTGCTTCCCACTGTTGAAGGGCAATTCGCGGATGGCGATTGCATCTTTCAACACAGTCGAGCACCTGGAAGGCAAACAGGCCTCATCTGTATGGAAATCACCTGATTCTCCGACGCCAAGGAAAGCAAAGGTTGTTCGGCCAGCAGGAAAAGTGATGGTCATTTCGTGTACCAACATCAAGTCCATTCTCATACCATGGTTAATGACGTGTTTTACAAGTCTGTTTTGGATGTCCTTGCTAATTACATCCAACGAAAACCATTAGAACTGCATCCTTCTCGTTGGCGTCTGCATCATGACAAAGCCCACCCCCATGTGTGCAACATTGCTACCCAGTATTTGGCCCGCAGAAACATTGAATGTGTTCCCCATCCTCCATACTCTCCAGACTTGGCTCCCTGTGACCTTTATCTCTTTCCCTGTCTAAAAAAGGAACTAAGGGGGAAGCGTTTTGCTACTACGGAGGCCGTCGTGAAGAAGGCTGACGCGGTTATAAAGAACTTGTCAAAAAATGGCTTCCAGCACGTATTCCAGGACTGCCAGAAGAGTTGGACAAAGTGCGTTCAACTCAACGGAGAATACCTTGAAAAAGACCACACCAATCTGGACACAAACTAGCGTATTCTATGTGTAAACAAAATTCTCAGTCTTTATTGACTCGCCCTCGTAAATTAGTCTAGGCGGCATCATAGCAGAGTAGTTACACCGCTCGCCTCTCGCCAAGGTGGCCGGATTCGACCCCAGGAACCCGCATGTGGAATTTGTCTGCGGGGTCTGGGCGGCTTTTCTCCGGTTGTCCGATTTCCCCCGCACTCATTTCACCAACTGCTACAGCATCACCTTTCGTTTCATCAATTTCACCGCCATTTCATATCGTCTACTTCCTCGCTCTCACATCAGATATCGGACTGATCACCACTCCTCGATATTCTATCTGATACAAAATGTTGGTTCCTCGACAGACCAGTGACCCCGACACCCGCTTATAAGTTCGGGGGTGTAAGTCCTACATATAATAGGGGCAAACAGAGAAAGAAGAAGTAAATTATCCTGCCATAGATTTTTCCTTGTAATTGTCGAGTGATCCCGTCGCTCCCTTTCCTTTATAAATCGGATGAATAATTCCGACCCTCGAATTGCCTGAATAGATTCCTCTATTAAGAACATTCTTTAAAGTCCGGAGCATTATTGTCCGAATATCAGCAATATGCATGCTGCGTTTAAGCATTTCCAGCGATAATCCGTCAAATCCGGAGACTTTTCGTCTTTTATGCTGTTAGTTGCCCATGTGAACTCCTCTGCCTAAATCTACACATCAAGTAGGGATAACAAACCTCTCCCCCAATCACGATCTACCTCCCACATTTCTGATTCCTCCCCAAATATTCCTTTTAAATAGTTCGTCCAGGCTTCTGGCTAAATTTCTTTATGGGAGTTTCTCTATACTCTTCAGTGTTTAACTCTCTGCATATTTCTGTAATATTTCCTGTCTCTACAGGTTTCCAAATTTCACTCGATCTTTCAGCTGGCTAGTCCACCTTCTTATGTTTAGTTATCTCTTTGTATAAATTGCGTTTTTCAACGAAGTCCCTACTTTCTGCTTCCCTTCTCCCGCTTCTAAATATTTTAAGTGAATTTTCTGCTTTCCTTTTAGCCTCCTTACACTAGTGACCATCCCAGCCACGCGATTTTGTACCCTTTAGTCGCTTTTATCATGGATGTGGCATGTTCCAAATTTTCTACTGTCTTCATAATAATTCCTCTTAATCCCTGTTGGATGTTAGTTTGAAATGCTTACTCCTGATACGGTTCCAAATTATATGGGCTTAAATGGGCCTCTCCATTTCTCCTTTCCTGTTCCCCATCATTTCGCTTATTATCTACTCTATTGTTGCATATATACTCCAAAGAATAGAACAATTGGACATTTATTTGGCTTGATTCTGTTCCCTACATGGAAACCTTTTAATTTTTTAAATCACATTTTCACTAGCTAACATGTAGTAAGTAACATCGCCTCATTCGCGTTTATAAATCTTCGTTCCGCTTTTTATGTCCTGACCGCAACTTCTGTTTAGTATTTTTAGACAAAAATCATCGCAGAAGCACAGAACCTATCTTATCCTCGCAGCTACTACACGATTTTCACTTTTCTGTTTTGTTCCTCCAATGTCTTCCACCCCATACCTCCCACTCTCTCCTTGAATGACTGTTTTACGCACCTATCCTCGCATTAAGGTCCCCCATATTTCTGTAAACCTTCTTGTATATCTTATGGAGACTTCATCAAATCTCCCAAAAAAGCTATTTGCATATTTGAAAGTTGCTGGCTGATTATAAATCTCCACAGTGATTATAGTTCTTCCCCTTGGCTTCAATTTTTTCTCAATTTCTCCCTCAATAAAGTTTAATCCCGACACAATTT
Source organism: Deroplatys truncata (assembly GCA_030765065.1). Lineage (NCBI taxonomy): Eukaryota > Metazoa > Arthropoda > Insecta > Mantodea > Mantidae > Deroplatys > Deroplatys truncata. The sequence continues at coordinate 262,997,856 of CM060975.1, forward strand.
TCTGTCGACCCAGATCTGAATGCAATAGAAACTCCCCTGGTTATCTCCTTTCTTTGCCCCGTGTTTGCCTATCCCTGCCAAAGATCTAAAATTTTTGAATTCTTATGATCCCCACGCTCTCGTCTGACATTTCTAACGACCGGTCCAACCTCGGGGATACCTTGGATCCTTGTGGGCAGCTTCCGTTTGATTGGTCTCCTTTCTTCCATTCTGGATTTAGTTCTGTCTAGAAAACTCTGTTTCAGCTCCATTCCTCTAGCTTCAGATTTTAGCTACTCTTGCCTCAAAAGTTTAGCTACCCACGCTCCAAAGTTTCGGGTTCGGTGACAAACACGGATTTCTGAATGTCCATTTGCTCCAGGTTCAGTCGATTCCATGATTGCCCATTAATAATTAATTTGTCCACACCCAGAGCCCTTTGACACCCTTGCCTTCTAGCGTCAAACTTACGTTTATTGAGGAACTCGCTCCATTCGCGGAAAATTGCTGCCTCAGACTTGTAACCAGCTAATGGACACACAATGAGCTTCTTTCCATTACCTGATCGTCCCAGCCAATGGTCCCAGCCAATGGCTACATTTCGGGCCACAAAATTCCTAAGTATATGTTCGATCTTCTCCCCTCCCCCACCATATGTCACTATACATTGATTTTTAAGGTAGTGAAGTTTGTTTTATGAGATCATTCTCCATAGCTGTCTTCTAGAATATTCACGCGCCCATCTACATCGTACTTGCGGAGGCTTTCGCGCATTTTCTTCCGAAGCTGCCCATCCAGTTTCCACACACTGCCCCCCCCCGTTATATTGCCCGTCACAAAGCGACTCTCCTTCGTGGTCAAGCACAGATTCCAAAAACAGAATAAGAGACGAAAAAAAGTCAATATAAACAAGTTCCTTGTAGTCGGAACTACACCAGCGTTCCAGTTGCAATCCAGCACCGAAAAACTGTAACAATTGAACCGCCCATATAAAGTGACTGCATACATATTGTTATACACCGGAGTGAGGCCAAAAGGTTTGTAGCTATATATTAAATTTAGTTACCCAGGCGTACACATTAGGGCAGGTAGATAGAGGCAACCAGAAAGGTACCAAGAACTTGCTGCACAAACTAAGCGGACGTGGGATATTTAGAACATTAGAAATACACAAATTTACATTTACATTTACCTCTGATTTATTGTACTAAACTAAGGTTCACTACATTATACACAAAGGATTACAGAAGAACACCTGGGAAGATCCCCCACGCACACACATTCATCAAGCACTCTTACACACACATGCTAACACTCAGAAGACTCACGCCCGAATGACGCTACCAAGGGCGCTACTCCTAGATCCACGCTATCACACACACAGAGAGCTATTACCTCAATTGTCTTCAGCCCCCAACTAGGAAATGGATTTGCCACGTCAGACAATAATTAACACACAAACACAACAATTAGCTCAACAACATTATACACAGCAATAATGTGACCGACGCGACAATACACACACATATACATAGATCACAATATATTGAAAGAAATGACTTGGTTTGCAGAAATGTTTCATTGCACATTTGGTTGTATAATTAAGAGGGATACAATAAGATGCAACTTATAATCAAAGGTTTAAAAAGCTGATCGCTGTACGATGGCTTTGCACGGGCAAGCGAAAAAACGATAAATTAACACTTGAAACAAATCTGATGCGTTACATTCACACGACTTTCTCTAAGCAGTCTTTTACTAAATATTCTTACTACCGGTTATTTTGTCTTATTCATGTTATATGTTTCTAGAAATGCTTTTATTACACATTTTGCTAAACGTGCAAGCAGAATACAGTAGGAAGAAGTGTAGTCAAATCTTCGAAGTAGGTGACTATTAAATCACTTGAAATTCCATGTCCTTTGCATGGTAACGAGAAGAAATCTGATGTTAAATTTATATGACTTTCTCTGTTGCTTCGTTTATTTTTTACAGCTTATATGACTATTGTTACAAAAATTTATGTTTTTATCTACTTCAACCTAATCGAGATAAACTTTTATGTATTTGCCACCGAGATAAATATCATGACACTTTTCTTTGTACGTACGGTGGATACATAAATCTGTAGCGAGAGACAAACAAATCCTGACAAGGCTTTAAAAATTACAAAGTTATTGGAATATTCAAACCAATAACTATCGATATCTGGGAAATGGCTGATGACATTAAGGGATTTTTTAAATAAATTGTACTTTTTAAGGATATCTACATTATTGATGTAATAAGTTTTGTCTATCTCTTATAGTTTACCAACAACAAATATATATATATAAATTGTTTTCGAATGATGTGTGCTTAAACTTCCCGAACAATTCAAGATATACATTTTATTTTTCATGTAAATATCTTAAATATACCGTATTTTAATCACAATCGTTAGTCATTTTTAAAGAAATTAAAACTACCGAAAATATTTTCATGTTAAGGATAGTTTGGGGTGGGAGTTTCCTGGAAATCTTTGTATATCTTTTAAAGGTGCTGAATTTAAATACCAACTCTAGTATTTATCCAAGTTATTTTTGAGTTTGCTCTTCACAGACACAAACATACAAGAATTCTTCTTCTAAGTGCATCTTTTTTATTCTTGGGGCCTCAAAATATGCATTTACGATAGCATCTTAACATAGAACGTTTGGGTGGAATCCAATACTTTCTCTGTTTCTATAGGTAAGGAAGGAGTAGAAAAAGTAAATATTCTGGTAGCCAAATTAACAGAGAGAAAATCCTCGTTTGTAATACAATAAGAACGAAGTATATTACAACTTAATTGTTCAGAAACTTTTTCAAAATTTCTCATTTTATTGCTTTTGCAATTGTTTAATACGTGCATCGAGTTTCTCTGGTGTAGTGTTTACAAAATAACTTTGCATGGCTTTAGTAGAGCATGTTTTATGAATAGTCTGTGTACCAAATTATGTGAAGCTCTAATGGGCAGGAAAGGTCGTGGGAGTGTAACATATGTATTTTCTTTCTTTATCAAATAGACGTCTGCAAAAATTAATACAGTAGTGGAAATTAATATAAAGGCATAGATATTTGCAGTAAAATTAACATGTTCTGTTGGAGTATTGTTGCATACAGAATATCTACAATAGTATGATATTCAGTACACTGACAAATGCATTCAAATCATATCTCGGTTGATGTCAGTAGTAAAGTATGACAAGGAATCGACGATTCAGGTGGTAGATGGTGGAAATCTGTATAAATGTAGTCAAAGCTGCATGGTGTTAGGATTTGTATATGTGCCTCTACTTTAGTCAGTAAACAAACACCACTAGTGACTGCTTGACGTGTATTTCATAAGCAATTATTGTGACAATGCCATGTGGGAAATGGTTACCATTGATAAAAAAAGGAAAAATCAGTGTGTACAAGAAAATGGGACTGTTTAGCCATCCATGCCAAGAAACTGAACCCTTGTAATTCAATGATTGATAGTTTTGTTACATTTGATGCACAATATGGAAAGAACATAAGCAAGGTGCAAAGTATAAAATTATCTGGGGTATTAAACAGTTACTTTTGAACAAAATAAGGGTTCAAAATTGTTACTTCTTCCCAACCTGTTGCTAATTTACAGTTGCCAGTAAATGCCAGATGTGTAAGACAAGTTATGTCAAATGAGGAACATCTTCAATTCAAGAAACAAGTGCATAATCCAGCTCTAACACTTACTCATAAAAAGGCTTGATTGTATTTTTCTAAACGTATGCGATGGACTTTAGAATGAGAGAAAGTGATCTGCAGTGATAAGAAGTATTGTGATTTAGATAAGCCTAATATATTTCAATATTATCAGGGTTATCTTAGAGCAGAGCAGCCAATGAGAATGGAGAGAAATTTTGGTGGTAGAGGTGTTATTATTTGGGAATCATTCTGCACTATAGTTAAATCATGCATTGCTTGGCTGAACACTAGAATGAACTAACTTATACTATAAGATGCTAGAGACAGAATAGATTCAAATGTATGAGGGCCTAGGGAAAGAAAGTCTAATTTTCAGCAAGATAATACATCTGTGCATTCTTCTGTTAAGCCAAAATGTGGTTTGAAGAAACAGACATTGTCTTGCCCTGGCCAGCATGTAGCCCAATTTTGAATCCAATGGAAAACCTTTGGCGAATACTCCAAGACATATTTTTAGCAATGGAAGGCAACTTCAGACCATATCTGAGCTGAAAAGAGCAATACTAGAAGAGTGGGCCAAAATTTCAATGCAAGAAATAAAAACCCCACCAAAAATGCCTAAGACACCTCTTAACGCACATAAGAATAAATATGGTTTGACAAAGTCCTAACAATGCAATAACCAATAGGACAGATTATACCAATTTCCATCCAAGAAATGCAAATTCTGTTTTATGATAGAGACTAATTATGTCATGACTTTTATACTGCTCACATCTACTACTTTCATGATAAATTAGATACATATGGCTAAGAAATTGTACCTATTGCCTTTAAGTAACAAACGCAGTGCCTTTATACTGATTTCCATTAATGTACGCATAATACCAGAGGCAACGAGCACAAACTCGATTCTCAATTATTTAGTCTGTGCTGCTAAACCAGCAGAAACCTGAAACGCTAAGGTATGTAATCTAAACAACCTCACATTTACTAAGGAAACACTTCTGCATCTGAGATTGAAAGTATAACTTCAGAAGAAAGCAATTACATCAACTTACAATCCTTTTGCAGGACATTCGCTTTAAAGGTCACCTGACAATTTTCTCTCACACTAATTCTGAAAATCGCCTCTTTGTAGAGACTGCAAAAATGTATTCGCAATATTCCACATCCCTGCTGGCCATTAGCCGTAACCAAAATGGGAAAAAGTGCAACATAGCAAAATATTAAATTAAATTTCCCGTAGGGCCAAAATCCGCCGCACTTTTATTCTGTCCATATATTTAGATGAAATCAAATAAGTGCAAAGTTACTGAACCGCAAAAAAGGATGAACACTATGGGCATAAAAGTCTCTTTTTGCTATAGGCTGCCCCTGCGCTTAAACGTTGTACATTTCAAAATTATTTAAATTATTTAAGAGAGTTACGCAGACGTGACACAATCTGGTGTTCCATAATCCTAGGGCAGCTCGTCATGAACCGGCCTATACGAAAAGTTGTGACGTCTGTAAATTGAACTACAAGAAAATATTTTCACGTATCTGTTTCACAAATTATTCGCAAAAAGCTTCATTTTTCGTTTATTTTATCTTTATAACGTTAAACAATCACCAGAAATGATTTAAGTACGCTTTTCTGTGACGATACAGAAAAGGAACGATGTTTTAAGGAACAGGGCCATACAGTTTAGCCTTTCACATCTAACATTACATATTCTTTGTACTTGCTCCTAAGAAAAGATGATGATGGTGTGTGCGCGTGTGCGTGTGCGTATGCGTGTGCGTGCATGTCAGAGTAAGTCCCCTGGCGCTGGGACACATTCAGCCCCCAGCTGGAGTTGTAAGGGTTGCTGGTTTAAATGAGAGAGAAAGACGATCCAGAGGCTTACGTCACCTGTAGGCGGTATGTAGAGCTAGAAAAAGCATGATCCGTGGATAGACGGTGAGTTTGCAATAAATCTAATCAACAATAGGACATTTTGTAATAAATAAGGAAATTGTTGAGGCTTTCGAATGCAAAAGCCTTATAATAAGGAAAAATTAATGAGTATTAATGGCCTCAGTCGTTATTTACGCATGCTGAAAATGTCTAAAAGTTTAGAATTAATTCGGATTTTAAGAAATAGTTCTATACACCAAATTTTATTCTAAATATGGAGGGAATTTGATTCAAATTTCTCTTTTAAATTTCCCACTCACTTGAAAGATACCACAAGTTATGAATTCAATTCAGAGAGTTGAGCTGACATCATAAAGCGCTCGTTTTCGCCCCCCGTACTCTCTCTCTCTCTCCCTCTTTCTCTCTCTCTTTCTCTCTCTCTTTCTCTCTCTCTCTTTCTCTCTCTCTTTTCTACATTTAGCATCCTATAACCATACGGATCATAGTAGACTTTGAATAAAAGCATGAAATACATTCGCAAATGAACTCGGGAGCTGAAAGCGCTTAACCTACCTGACATTTATTCTAAGAACTGAGGAAGAACTCCCAACAGAAACCTTTGCCAGGCAATTTGATGGACAGGTATTCGAAACGAACCAACAACGTGAAATACAAGAACCGTATATAATGACTACATAAAGTAGGTATTTGTCTCCACTTTAAAAATTTTAGCAGTTGAATTGACAGAGAGAATATTTTAATTTTTAATATGCCGAAAAACAACAGTTTTGTTGTTCTTAATTGTACTGATTTGTCGACTTCTTTTTTGTGCTTATGAAATTAATTTGCATGGATTTAGCAACGCAACTGGCATAATACATAAAATTGCGATGAAAATATGTCTAACGGAGAAAAAGAATACCATAGTCACGAAACATCAATTTTCTGCTGAGCTGCTTATTAACGATACAGATTGTTAAGAATTCACCAATGCATTTATCCATCAGTTTAATAATATGGCTGTGAACAAAAATAAGGAAAATACTCGTTGGTGCACCTAATAACAATGAAACAGCGGTATATTTGCTGATACACCGTATCGAAATGATATAAATAACCAAAATGTTCCAAAACGTATGTATATGAATTCTTTTGTGTAACATTTTTCACAAATCTCAGTAATGTCACGCGATTTCCTAGAAGATAGGCCAACCTGCCGTATGTGTTGCACTAGTGGACTCAGATACAAGAGCAAACTAAGAACAAAGGGTGTTTCAGGAGCTCTGCGACAAACTCTGAGGAACACAGGTCTCGCAAAGGGGAACATTTTTATCAAGCAACATTATCCCCGACGCATCGTTACGGAGTTATTCTCCCCTGTTTGAAGTGTATTCGGTAGGATAGGTTTGAGAGGCACAGCCGGTACACTTTGACTCTGTTTGTTTACAACCGCTGAATCAAGTAACATCACCACTTTCTTGTTCCATGCGTCTGGTAGGTTTGGTGGCTCTGAGACGCATAGCCTAATTTAACTCAGTGTTTGTTTACAAGCAATATTGAACCATGTGATGTCCACTTTTTCTTGTCCCTTAGCCTACGTACTATGTCATAAGCAGCAGTTAGCAACCATTCATCGAGTATGCCTGACTGATTTACCTGAGCTTACCAACATGATAATGTGTTACAGGCAGATTATTGAAAACGACAGAGAAGCTCTCTGTATCTACCAAGAGCGTTTCCTGGCAGACGTCACCCATGCCACACAATGTTTGCTCGAATTTATCAACGGCATCGAGAAACGGGATCTCTTCGCCCACGACACGTTGGCGGAGGACAGCGCAATGTAAGGACACCTGCGTTTGAAGAAGAGGTGCTTGAAAAATTCAACCAATATCCCTCAACTAGCACGCGTGCCGTTGCCCATGTTACGGTCATAAGTCCATCAATGTGGCGCTTCATGCATACCAGCTCCAGAAAGTACAGGGACTGGGGCCGAACGACTTCGCACCTCGTGTTCAGTCTGTCCAGTGATTTCTGCAACGAAATATCGCAGATCCTACATTTCCCACGCACGTCTTGTTTTTCCGATGAGGCCTGTTTCACACGAGATGGATACTTCAACAACAAAAACAGACACATCTGGGACGGTGAGAACCCTCATGCAGTGTTCGATATACATCACCAACAAAAATACTCCGTTAACATTTTTGATGGAACCATTGGTGATCATCTGCTCGACCATTCGTTTTGCCACCCCGTTTGAGTTAAATTGGGCTGTGCGTCTCAGACCTACCAAACCTAACCAGACGTAAAGGACAAGAAAGAGGCGAGGTCACTTGATTCAGTGGTTGTAAACAAACAGATTCAAAGTGTACTAGATGTGCCTCTCAAACCTACCTTACCGGATACGCTTCAAACAGGGAAGAATAACTCCACAACGATGCGCTGGTGGATGGTGGTTGCTTGACAAAAAGTGTTCCACTCTGCGAGATCTATCGTTCCTCAGAGTTTTTCGCAGAGGTCCTCAAACATCTCTGTATAATAAGGTAAATAACAAAACTTGCCAGCTGATATATAGTTATTGTGCATAGGACTGTGAAGACGTCACAGATAGAATCATAATTTGAGTGAGGTAGTGCTTTCTTTGTATCAGACAGAAAAAAGATCACACCAACACACAATAGATCGATAAAAGTTTTATAAAGCCTTGGGGTTGGCCCCAACGATTCATTAGCTAATCATCTGCTGTCATCGAATTCGTGAATTTCCAAGGTATAATGAGGAAGACAGGTGTTCTACATTTCGAACAGCTCTTGTCTTTGCCTAGTATGCTGACCTTGTAGAAACATTGCCACCCAAAATGGTTAGATTTTCCTCACTATGCCGTTAATAACTATCCTTGTTATCTTTCACAGGCCTAATATGAAATGTTGAATGTTTTGGTCTTTCTGTATCTAACCTATGATCACAATAAGCGTCGAATTTAGCGCTTTTACGTTGTGACTCATAACCCGGCTTATTAGGAAATGTATAAGGATATGAAATGCTCTACTCTTTAATTCGGATCTAGTCATAGTAATTGTTAAACCATTTTTGAATAAAATCATCAGTGCAAGCACCATTTCTGACCAGGGCTTAATTCAGACACTAGGAAGTGAATGCAGCTTGTCCACCACTAACCGAAGAAGCGAATATCCTACTACTAACCGACAACCTTGTATTTGTTTACATTCAGCCACCATTGATGTCTATGCCTATATATTACGCAAGATAGAGGAGAGGAGGTGTAGAATATGCAACGGATATGAGAGAGTGGAAAGGAAGAGGGGAAAGTTAGGGAGGAAGAACCTAGGGAATGTGAAAGAGGGAGATAGAGAAGAATCTCGCCATTATGAGAGACTGTAGTCCCTACATCACTCATGTTAAATTTGTTAAAACCTATACCATATATGTGCCTTTTACTCAGGAAGTATTAGAGCTGTAGAAATGAAATTTGACAGGTATAAATGAGCACACTTATTGCGTATACTAATATTTTAGTAATGATTGTATAATAACTATTTTTTCACATGAAAAGTTTAATTCTGGCCAATTATCTGTAGCATTTGGATTATGAAATTAATTTTTACCTTTATATTTGTGATTCAAGATAACATAAAATATCAGCAGATATAAAACTGCTTGTATAAAACAAAATTGGATTTATGTGCAATAAGTCGATTCAGAAAAAGGCACATATTTATATGAAAATGTAATTTTGAGAAAACTTAAAACTTTGCACTAGTCTCACTACAGCCTGGGCCATATTTAGGATCCTCATCAGCCTGTATCTCTTCTCTTTGCTTGTCTTGTCCTTTGAAAATTCTCTCCACTTCAAGTATTTCATTTTAGGGAATCTTGTCCATTGCAACACAACTGTTCTGCACATTTTTCACTAGTTTAAATCCTGATTATGCAAGTACCCTTTACGTACATTACTCTCTTTAAATGAAATAATTGACCAAAAACACCGTTTTAACACCTCTGACCCTACGGAAGCAGATTTTGCAGTTTTAATTTATATACCATCGTTGCAAGCTTCTTTGGAATTTTGAGTTCGTCAATGTAGACACGTTACCAGGGGATTCACATCTGTTAGACTTTTGATGATTGGTTTGATTACTTCATATGTTGCATAAGGCAATTAATGCTTGTGGAGACATCCCTCGCCTGTTACTAACGAGTGATTAAATTGGCACCACTAAGGTTCATCTTTTGGGCATAAACCTGGGTTTGATTTAAGTCTGTTAACGCCTTGTGGAAAAAATTCCGATTTCTTGTATTCATATGACTTACTCTACTTACTCCTCTATAATTTTTTCTTGCATATGGCTATTCTCCATCTACTTCTTGTTAATGGATATAAACGTTCATTGCAGATTTTACATTTTGTTGTAGGTATAAAAATGCCAAAGCAATAGTGACATCACTTAAAAAGCATGTCGATATATGATGGCTTTTAAATTTCATGTTCTTTACATGACGACAAAAAGAGGAATAGCGAACTTAGCACTTGAGAAAAGTATGAATAACAAAGAACGGCCACGAAAAGTTTATTGGACATAATGAACGAGATTATAGTTTTTTTGGGGGGGGTTAAGATTACCTTTACCAATTACATAGATATAACTCATAATAAAGAGGACTCCACATGGATATTCGCAGAAAACTCAAGATATATATATATATATATATATATATATATATGTGTGTGTGTGTGTTATTTGCTATGCAAATACCTTAACTATACGTTGCCTTAATAAAAAGTTTGAGAAATTTAAAAATGTATAGAATATTTTCATAAATATTGGTTTGAGGTATCGAATCCTCGGAAGCATTTGAGCTTAAATTCCAAGTTTAATATTAACCGTCTTTTCGTTTATGAGTTACGCTCTTCAAACACACACATTTGTAAAAAAATGCGGAAGTTTTACTAAAAATGCCTTTTTGTATTCGATATTGAATTTTTGGGTGGAATGAAATACCTTCTCTACCTACTAGGTACATGATAAAGTAAAAACAGTCGATATTACCAGATTCATTTTTATGGCATCAGTGTCGTTTCTTACAGCCATGCCATAATATGTTTGCCAGTTATTAATTTCCTTATCTGCGAGACTTCATTTTGCATAAATTAATTTTCCATCTTCCAGTTTTTTTCCACAAAATTCTTTACGAAGATTCCTTAATCTGCTCCCCATTCATTTATGCATGTGTCCTATGCATTCTAATTTTTCTATCTCACCGTCAGCATATGGCCTTTAACTAATTATGTTCATAAAGCCCTTGCTATCTCTATCTCCACATATTTGGAGTATAGCATTCTATATAAATTCAATCATCTATTGAAAGTACGAGGTGGCATCAGAAATATTCGTAACTGGTAGCTGCAGCAGAGTTTTGTACCGCTAGGTGGCAACACTAGCACATCTGATGAGTGAGTGTTTAAAGGTTTATACAGCTGGGTAGATGTGTTGAGATTCTGTAGTACTTTTCATGATACTCTGTGTAGTGCGTGGCGATTTTACGATGGATCCAAGTTTAGAACAGAGAGTATGCATCAAATGAGTGGAAATCTCGGGAAAAATGCTACGGAGACCCTTGCAATGATTCAACAAGTGTTTGGAGGAAGCCGTACATGTGTGTCTGAGTTGAATGCTTGGTTCAGGTCCGTTCGTACAGCTATTGAAGACGATGTTCACACTGCTAGGCCCGTCAGCTGCACAACACCTGACATTGTTGCCAAAGTTGAACACCTCGTTTGTGAGCACCGAGGCGAACCATTGAAGGGCTTGCTCATGAAGTGAGAATTGGTTATGGAACATGCCAACGAATTTTAACTGAAGAATTGGGCATGCATCGTATCGCCGCAAAATTTGTGTTAAGGATCCTGAATGCTGATCAGAAGGCGCAGAAGGCGCAGCGTGTTGAAGTTTGTACGGAGCTTCGTCAGGCCGTATCTGATCACCCAACCTTTTTGACCAGGGTCATCACCGGCGACGATGACCTTGAGACAAAACAACAATCCTCCCAGTGGAAGAGCCCAAATTCACCATGGGACCCCGCTCACACAAAAAGCGAGGCCAGTCAAGAGTAAAGTCAAGAGCGTGCTCCTCTTTTCTTTTATACCAAGGGGATTGTGCACAAATAATTTGTCCCACCAAATCAAACAGTGAAATTCACATACTACTGTGACGTTCTGCGACGGCTCCGTGAAAATGTGAGACGATGACCCGAATTTTGGCGACAAGGGAACTGGATGTTGCACCGGGCTAGTGCGCCCTGTCACAATTCCTTGTTCACCAGGAGCTTTTTGGTGAAAAACACGACGGTTGTTCCCCACCCACCGTACTCGCCTGATTTGGCACCCTGCAACTTCGCTCTATTCCTCAAACTGAAAATCAAGTTGAAAGGACGTTGGTTCTACACAATAGGGAGGATTCCAAAATAAACGCTCTCAAAGAACATTACTTCCAGGATGCTTTTGGAAAATGGCAGAATCGGTGGGATCGGTGTATACGTGTGGAAGGATGACGGCGTTCATTATTCTCAAAGTACGTTTTTGACCAGATGGCAGCACCAGTTCCGAATATTTTCTATACCACATCGTATTGTCTGCTCCTTCGAGTTCCATCCCACCACTGGCACCATCAAATCTTTTCGTACATTGAGGGTTTAACCCAAAAGTGGGTAGAAGTCAGTTTTGCGCCGACAGAATAACATATAGCAATACAATGCAACCCTCACAAGAAACACGGAAGTAAGGCATTGCTGCGAGAGAAGAGGGAGTTACGGTTGTAGAGCTCCTGCAGTGACGGTTGATAGCGGTTTAGTTCACTATTATACCGTGTATTAGTTGACTTACTACATTTTTTGAAAAAATTCTTTCTTGAAAGAGTTTTAGGGACTGAGCGATCTCCCAGGTACGTATGTAACTAGCCTATTTAGTTTTGTATTTTATAGCCATCAATTTTAGGAACTTTCCATACAATGCTCTTTGCAGCTAACTCCTCCAATAGTTTTGCACGTTCAACTCCTAAAATAATAATAATAATAATAATAATAATAATAATAATAATAATAATAATAAACTACAATAACTTCACCGAGCGGGATGGCTAAGGCGGTAATATCTGTGACCCGCATTCAGGAGCTCCCTGGTTCAAATCCCTTGGGGCCGACCAATCTGACTGAGGCTTTTTCGTGGTTTTCCTCAGTCGCCAAGGTAAATACCGGATTGGATATTTAATACCACGACCCAAAGTTGCACCTTAAGTCTAAAACAATAGTAACAATGAAAAATTTCTGGTAATAGCGAATACTGTGCCATCTATCCACAGATAATGAATGCAAGTAGACTGGACGGCACCCTAATGTCATCTTCACGGCTGCTATGCGCTAGAGTCTCTATGGACACTTGACAAGGCAAGATGGTATGGTTACAGGGATGAGACCTAGAAGACTGACTGTCCGCCTTTCTATATGAAAGTGGCAGTTAGATTGGACGACACCCTAATGCCATCTGCACGGCACGAAGCAGAAGATTCGGTTGCTGTGCACTGGGGTCTCCGTGGTCACGTCGAAGCGGGTGGTTACAGAGATGAGACCTAGAAGGCTAATTGTCCCCCACACATCGTTCTAAGCGTTATCCACTAACAGATCCGTCGCGATATGACCCTTTAGTTAAATCGACGTAAAATAAAATATTAGAGAGAGGGAGAGAGAGAGAGGGAGGGAGAGAATACAATAACTTTCCCGTGCAATTTCACCACCGTTTAAATTCACCATATGAAGTATGACATCTAACGAACTATCTTTGGTTGCTGCCTCTAAATATAGCATGCAATGCTTTTGAGCAAATCAAACATTTCACATTCTCTCCTTCTGTAGAGCAAAAAGCTCATTCTCCCATTCTGCATGAAAATTCCGGAAAACGATGATTTAGTAAACAACGCCATCACAAACTCCACCACTGAACTGTTTACTTCCGACCACCCTCTATCCCCAGTAACACTGACTCAGGTCATGTGCACTTTCAGTAGCGTTACGTTGTGACTACACTCTGAATCTGACATAAGCTTTGTCCACCTCTGGCCTAACCCAAGTACAGCATGCCATTTAAACTTACCTTTAAGACATTTAGAGACAATATACTAATAGTTGTATATTCTGAAACAAAAGATATTCAAAATATAATAAACAATAAACATGACAACATTGCTATTTTGGACAAATTCGACAGCAGAGCTGCGGATTCTGCTGGTTTCATATAAATATAACCTAAATAATAAACCCGTTTTTCCCTGAATAAATTATGAACATAAATATAATGTTGAAGAAATATTCAATATGTTGGTTATACTGAGCTCTACTTTAGGTTCCTCATTTGATCGTTATGCTTTATAGCAATTGGGAGAACTGTATTTCATAAGCTATCGCTTGAAACAAGCTACGAGCGTTTAACCATCTGTGGATTCGTTCATTACCGACCTCAATCGCGTATGATAATAGCGTTTAATAATATAAATAGACAGCGCATTAGTCAATTGCAAGCGCTTTTAAATTAGTCCACTGTGTTTACTCATTACCCTGATGATGTTGAAATGCTTTCGATCGAAACATGGGGCAATTCATCACTTGTTGTCACTGCAGTGCAAGCGGTGAGGGATAAATTTGTTGATATATGTGTATAATTAATAGACGGGAATATGTTTGAATTTTATCTCACCCTCGTTGTACAAAGGACATAGTGTCCTTTCTGGTGGTTTTCGTATAAATCCGGTATCAAAGTTTTCAGTTGCTAATGAAATCATAATAGGGTAAATATATTAGTGAATAATTAATCACAAACATAAATTTTGATCACAAGCACAGTATGGTGTCTTTAATAATAGCCATTGTTCTTGCTGTGAATATAAATGGTGCATTGTTTTCCCATCGATCGATCGATCGCGCATGTGCATATTTTCAACTGTCGGTCGTTGTTTAACATAATTTTTGTTAATAGAGCTTTTTTGCCCCTTTCCAATATCCGTGTTCAATAAAACGCAGGGAAAATGAGCATTCTAATAAATTGTTCCAAAATGCCACATTCGTACTGTTCGTAGATAATTTATAAATGCATTTTCCTTTCTTTCTTTCATTTTGCTGTAAGCACATCTATCAAAGGAAGAAACATACCACGTTGCATGGTCACATAGTTTACTCTACACATTAAAAAATTCACATATATTATAGCATGCATTAAAAAGTGATTCTTATTTCCACGTTAGGCTATTAACGATACATTTAAATCTAGAAATAATTTTGAATTTACAATGGAAATATAAAGGCCTTGGTGCCGAAACCTACGTTAAAATCTCTGAGAGACGTATTATGTGGGATAAGAAGGCTATTACAAAACAAAATGCGATGTTACATTCACATGACTTTATGTACCTACTTATTTTTATTTAATTTCTAAACGCTGTTCCTAGTAAATCATATTCTTTATCTAGTGCATATTAATCGAAACAACATTTTCGGAAATAGCTCCATTACAATTTCAATATATGTAAGCACAAGGAAAAGGATTAGAAGTTTGGTCAGATGTTTACGAGCGGTCCCTATATGCTGACCTTGAAGTTCTATACTCTCTCCATGAGATAGCGAGAAATAAATAAATAGCGATACCACTTTAAAATGGCAAAGTGTTCCAAAATTCAATACATTCTCAGAAGTGGCTGATACCACAAAAAGGTTACCTGAAATGAATTGTGTGTTTTGGAGTTCTACATTTTCTCTGTAGTAAGTTTATGCTTTTCTAGTTAATTATACAAAATTATAGAGAGTTCAATTAGAATGAAAAACACTTCACAAAATTAAAGTTAGTCAGCAAATATCTTAACAGTAATATGGTATTTGAATCTAAATTGCTATTTTTGATAAAATAAAAAAGGAATGAAAATGTTTCCATCTTAAAGGGAGTATGGTATTCTATAATAATTTTTTTTAAGTCTTTATCTTTTATTTTGAGAAACGCTGCACTTGAATACCATTTTGTGTTGATGTTTTCGTTTTTGTGTTCTATGGTTATACATACATTCACACACCTTTCTCTGCCCACCAAGATAAGTATTAGAGAAGCGAAAATTATGAGAAAATATGTAACATAATGCACTCGCAAGATCTCTCTACATACATTCACACTTTCTTAGTTATTATCAGGCGGAGGGGTTTTAGTAAGCAAATCATCAAGTTAGAAACGCACTGAGGAATGGTGGCGAGAGAAGGTGGAAGTGCTTGTGACCTTGTTGCGTTCTCGCAAACAAATATGTTCAGCTTGAAGGCAGTACACGCTATTCTTCTATTTCATAGCAGGTAGACCATAATTATGGACATATTATTAAGAAGTAAAAAACAATGTATGTTGCTTTTGATAGTGTGCAATAAAGCTACCTCATTAAGACTTTATATACAGAAACCTTAATTGCACTGCCTTTCGTTTACATCGATAGCCGTACATTTTTTAAGCAATATCCGCTCTTATTAACGTATGACGCAGATCCTCGAAAAATTCTGATCCATAATCCAATTTTCTCATTGTTCCTTTCTAATTACCTCACATGTTCCTTATGTTTTATTGAATTACAAGCTGTTTAACACGATGCTTTAAACACTCTTCGCCCCCCCAAGGGACTTACTTCGGTAAATACTTGTCGTTCCCGGCATCACAAGCCACAGGTCCTCTAGGTTTTGGAGGTTGGGTTAAAGTCAACAGCCCTTCACGTAAAACTGCAACGTTTTTCATCCTTTGTGTGTGGGCAACCGTTTTCAGAAAACTTTTACAGTCGCTGATTTGAAGGGGAAATTAGAACTTCTGAATGCAGATACTCCGTCAACAATGAAGCTACAGTAAAGAGAATAACCTTGGTGTCAAGCTAAATGATGACAGTGCACTACTTGGATCCTATTCGGTGGAGAACGATATGTCAATGCATGTAATTGGTAAGTTTTACGTAATGAAATGGAAGAGTTTTCGAAGGTGGAGAAGTTTGAATCGTCATTGCAAGAATTTCTCAGACGAGAAGATACACTTAGAGCCTATCTTGCTCGTAATCACCTGGGAAGATTCAACGTGGACGAAAAGTAAACATGAAAAAGAGAGAGAGAGAGAGTGAGAGTGAGTGAGTGCGAAGAGCCACCATAAGAGACAGAGAAACAGCTGAGGCAGCAAAACTTTGTTGTGTAGTGAGAGTATCCGGCCATCCAACAAGGAGAGCTACAGTAAAGTATATAGGTTGCCTAGAATTCATTCTAGGCTAGTGGACTGGTGTCAATTATGGTGAGCCTCCGGGAAAGACTGATGGGAGTGTTGATGACAACAAATCCTTGGACTGCCCGCCGAAGTTTGGTGGACTTCTCAGATCTGTGCGTGTTGAAATTGGAGATTTTCCGGCAGAAACTTCTGAGCTGGATGGATATTTAATAACCCAGTGTTTTCACTCGCTATTGTCTGCTGTTATGAATTCTCTTAAATATTTTGCTACCACTGTGTACTGAATTAGAATGCATAACTTTGTATGTTTCATTTTTGTTGCTCTTCTGAACTTATGGTGTTCAAATTTTGTACTGCTTTTGTACTAGGATGTACATAAATATGAAGCTGATGGCTGATGGTGAAGTGTGGGCTGATGGTCCCAGCAGTTTCGCACCAACCAAAAAGCTATTACTACTACTATTAAACGCTCTGCGAGCTCTAATGCTACTCTAATGGTTTCGCCATTTATGCTGAAGTTTTCCGTGCCAAATTTCGCTACAAACAATCCTTATTCTGATGAGGTGTTCTTTACTTTAGATATATTGCCATAGTTCTCCACTAGTCTATTATGCATCGAATAAATAGAACAGTAACAACGAAACCGTTTGCCGGGTTGGTTAAGGGTGTGTCCGTCACAGTACCTAACGTCACCTATACTCCGTGCGGTAACACGATTGCTCTGTTTACTTCCTAAAACACCTCTAATAGAAATACTTTATTCCATTTTGGTTATGCTAATCCCCATAAAGTTTGTCTTTAAGAGCTTTGTTCTAATATAAATGACGAAATAACGTACAACTGTTTACATCACAATGGCTTTGATTAGTAACGAGTTCATGTTAAAGAAGAAGAAAACACAGAACACAATTTCAAACACATTAAAGCTCAAAACGCTTAAATCTGGCAAAGGTTCCCGAAGTTTTCGGAAAAGGCTAGCCGATGAAAAATATTAATTTAATACGACTCCCTCCCTCTCTCTCTCTCTCGTGTATCTCCAATTAAATAAAGCTCACAAAGTATGAGGTGAAATAAATAGGCTATTTATTCATCAAGTCAATACGTCAGACTTGAATATTTCAATTCAAAATGGTAACACTCGTTTTTCAAGTAAATATTGCATTTCTACATTAAAGAGTTTTTTTTGGCTTTATTTATTTTTCGAAGAGACTTTGATCAACATGTTCACTTTGCATCCTTAGGAATATTAAATCTAAATTCAAAATCTGATATTCATTCCACTTTTCATTTTTGAGCTGGCAAATATTTATCGTGATTAAAAGAAAGTACAGAGAAGAATAAATTGTTGCATGAATAATTTATAGAATGCCTATGGAAAAATGAGGATAAAGAAAGTATGCGACTGATAAGCATTAGATTTTTGCATTTAGAGGAGTCTATATAACACATTTCAAAACATTGTTTGCACCAGTCCCAACATGTTTATCGTAGTTGTTAACAGTATCGGGAACAGGAAAATTTAGAGAAGTAATTTAATTTATGATACCGGAATAATTTCCTATTTCCCTCCTTTGCTTTCACAATTTCATTACAGGTTTCTTACACATCTTGATAACATTATTTTCTTGTTTTAAGAAACAAAATATAAATAAGCCGAAACACAGTGAAAATTACCTGTACTAGGAGCTTCGAAAATTCAGTTGCATTTCGATCCAGATGTAGTTAATGGCGGTCGTGGCATCACAACCCACGTACTCGACTCTAGGTTTGAAATGTTGTTGTACGAGGGCCATTCAAAAATTCTCAGTCTGACCCAGAAAACACAAGGTTTTTAGAGCAATATTTTGTTTTTCAGTATATTCAGCCAATAAATCAATATATTAGTTCAACGACTTTCCAAGTGTTTATACCATCAGTAACATAACATTTGTTCCACTGTGCAAAATAAGCGTCTGTGTCAGCTTCAGTCTCATCATTCGAAGTGACACTTCGTCTACCCGGGCATTCCCTCAGATTTGGGAATGAAAGGTAATCGCTGGAAGCCAAATCCGGTGGATATGGTGGATGTGAAAGCACTTGGATGCGAAGGTCATGCAGATTTGCAGAAACAATTCCAGACTGTGTGAAGACGCATTATTGTAATGAAAGAACCTTTTTCGTAATGGCTGAAGTTTAACCTGCAAATAACCTTCATTTAGTTCACTATTAAATCGTAATACTCCCGGGAGATGGTTCTAATCTTCTGGATTTAGTCTTTGAGCACACAAATGAGAATACCATGAGAAAGGTATATTTTAGAAGGAGTTGTATTATATTTCTTATGTTGGGGAGCCGAACTTGTAGTAGTTGCAACCGCACGTATAGTAAACAGTTTCCGGTAGCTTTCGCCCCAAATCTACTTTCAGGTGGCCTTTGCCCCAAGTTTAAAGAAATATATTATTAAATTTTTAATTTAACTGTTTTTTTTTAAATACTATATATTTATGTTTGCCTCTGCTGCATCAGTATTTGTTAGAGACACGTTTCTCTTAGCAGGGTTGCGATGCGACAAGAATGTAGGCTTACACAAATTAGAATTTGACTTCACTTGTGTTTATTAATGCTTGATACGATTTAAATAACATTTCGCTGATATAGAGAGCTGTGAGATTGTTTTTATTAATTAATTACACTTTTGAACACGTAAACTTACTTTTCGTCTCACACGAACACATATTATATTTCTTGAAGACACTTTTTGCGTCTGATTAGTAACGCTGTCTGCAGGCAACCAAACTCTAAATTTATAAAATTTTCTCATTTTCAGTTTCTGATTGGCTAATCCTACTCCAATAGAATACCTTCATTTGTTCTGGTTGTTGATTGGCTATTTTATAAACTGTCATTAAAATTGCATTATTGTTACTCCAAGAATCACAAGTAGTACTGTTAAACTTTCTTACTCATTATTGTCTCAAGGTTACCTCATTGTTACCTCATTGTTAGCAATTTTTAACTTATTATCACAGCTCCTACATTATTAAATTACGTAATATAATTCACATAGCATTATTACACATGGATGCAATAATATAAGCATATGCAATTTCTGTTACATACATTTTACAAATTATTACATACACATATTGCTTCAAGGCGGGCTGTTATTGAATTTACATATTATATAATTAGACTGAAATCATTTAAGTGTTAAAAATACTGCCTCAACCAGAAAACCGTATCCATGACTTTTCCTGTTGATGGAACTGTTTTTGCTTCCTTTAGAACACGTTAACCTGTTCATACCCACAGCTGGACTGCTCCTTCGTCTCTGGTATTTCCAATTTTTTTCTAATGTAATGAAAGGTCTAGAATTTCGTTTAAAGAATCTAAACCCTCTTTGAGAATTGCTCATTTGAATGTGTTTTTATTCAATTGTAACAAACGCGGCAACCATTCAACAGAAATTTTTCTCATATTCAAAACTTCATATAAAACGTAGCGGACACGGTCTGTCGAGTTCTTTGTAATATGGATCAACTCGCGTACTTCAGTTGGTAGTTACTGAGTACCTATTGTGAATTGTGACAATTTCGTCCGTCGTAGTAGTTTTGGGACGTCTGGGCGCTCATTTTGAATGTTTGTTGAAATCAGCAGCCCACTTTTTGACGTGCAAAAACCAAAGGGAAATAATCTTTTAATGTCAAATTTAACTCTTTTTTTATATTTTTTGGGGGATTAAACCCTTTAAAACTAAATTCTTTATTACAGCACGTATTTCAGTTTTAATCATTTTTTAGAGAATTTCAACCAATGGCTTCTCTCAAATATATGACTACACTTATGTTTATGAAACATTACAGTGCGTCATCTATAGAACGGTACTTCAACTATTGCATTAATTTGGCCATCTCGCCTCTCGTATGCACCAATACAATGAAAGAGACACCAAATAATATCAAGCCCTAAAATCTGTATTTAGAATAAGTCAAAATTAAGCTGGACAGGGGCTGGAATAATTTTAGCTGTTCTTACTCCAGTATTAGAACAATATGTAACTGGCATTCACAACCATCGACGGGGCTATACCAGTTCCGTCCAGCAGTCAGTTTTTAGGCGGAGTTCTACTCAGAGATGTTCTCGATGCAGTATTGGTAAGGGTAGTAATGTATTCTTTCTAATTTTGTAGGCTAAGGAGCTGTTTTTTGGAACTCCGTTCTTACAAACCTGAAATATACAGTGTGTTACAAAACGAGCAGTGATTGAGATTATCAAAATCAAATGGGTGTACTTGATTTATACATGTAATTAACATTTAAGAGATATTACATACAGTTCGACTTGTCTTCGTCTTGGATTATATATCTATATTAAGATCTATTTGAATTTTAAATTTATTTCCGAGTTTAGCTCTCTACAGGTATTTTTAGAATGTTCTTTGTTCATACAGTAATTCACTGTAAAACATTTTAAGTGGTCAGTTCGTTTAAAATTGCTGATCATTTGTCTGTTTAGTGAAGTTTCAAATGTAATGACTCATGACTGTGTTGAATATTACACTCTGCTACCCTGTTAAATCCATCTAATTTAAGATAACATTTAAACATCTTACTGTATTCCTGACCGCCAGAACCTTTTAATATATAAACCTATAGCCACCAACTAAGAACAAATATTCTCTTTTATTTGAGATATCTGCAGGCTCTATATTACCCAACGCAGACTGACTAGTGTCTGAGCTTTGGTTAAGAAGCGTACATTATGTAAAGCAGAAGACATAGCAGTCAACACCATTCCCCCTTTTCATCACTCTTGGAACTGAAGTCACGTGAATAGGACCAGATGCCGGTGTTGTATTGATGTATTTAAACAATTTACTCATTACAAGTATTGATGATGTAGTGTTCTAATTTAACTCAAGAATATATAAACGACAGTATTATGTGGCAGATAATTAAAAATAAAGAACAGACACAGAACGCTGCGATTCAGTACATATGTATGCATTTTTAAGCTGAATCTATATGTTTTCCAATCACTAAATATTCTATACCACTTTATTTTTATGAAAATAATACATTTAATCTGGAAAAACTACAAACTTACATAATACATAATATTATGTTTACAATATACATTACATATTTATTTAAGTCCAACTCGTAAACATAGCCGAAAGTTTGGTACATCCAGGTATTAAAAGTGCTCATTCAAGTACAACCTTTACTTACAAGTAGCTAAAGAGTGTATCATTTCATTAATAACCCAACTCGCACCTCTTGATGTCAAGCGGTGAGGAATGGAATTCCACTTGACCCTCAAGAACCGAAATCGAACACTTTTAACCGCATTTCGGATTGGAATTGGCAGTCCTAGCCAGCGCCCGACCATCTTTCCAGCGTAACAACGAGAAGAGAAGGCGAGAGAAGGAATGGCAACTCACTGATGCCAATTCAGGCACACTACACTAGAGGCGGCAATCCAACAAGTTTAGGTAATTAATTTGTACCATCATACCTTCGAACACAAATGAATTCGTGCATACGGGCGAGTTCCGTGTACTATATTTCGAGTGGTGTCCCACTCTGTCCATCCCGTTTGGTATACCAAATGAGTTGGTGTATCACTTTGACGCAAAATTTAAAAGGGTCGAAAGAGTCATGTGAAGATAAATTGATATAAAAAGCAAACAAGTATTGTAATACATAGAGATGAACAATGCTTGACATACTTATATTGTTATATTATTGTATTAAAGTTGAGTGAAGAATTATTAGCAAAAATATTTAAAATACTTGCAAGGTTTATGTTATCAATTTGTTTTGCATAAAAAAGGGAATAATGATATAAAGGAAAATGCGTTATTCTAAAGAAACGAAAACATGCATTTACCAAAAAGAAACAAACAACAGAAATTTAAATATGCATATAAAAGAGAAAAGTAAATTATAGTTATGTAAAATAAGGAATGAGGTTGTTAATTTGTTATTTGTATTCACATTTAAATTGTTTAATGCACTTAACTTGTATATATGTTAACGTTTATTTCGCTAAGAATAGCAACAATGATAAAACTAAACAACGTTCAATTTTATTTAAATACTCTTGATAAAATTTTTCAAGAAGACGACATATTAAGTATACCCCAAAGAGAGATAACTCCATGAATAACAGTTAATACATTATTTAATATACCGAAAAGGATAATATCACTAACAGCGACAATATTAAATGAACTTTTGAGTCAAATAAATGAAGTGCGTAGGTAAAATAGGAACCAGAAAAAGGTAATTATTGCATTAAGTAAAAACTCACATTTATTCAAAGGAAATAACAGTTTTATGCGAAGTTAATCATTATTGAGACTGTAATTAATTGCTTTATCTTCAAATATCACGTTATAAAATCCCTAAGGATTAAAGTAGTTTCTTGCTTATTGCTGATCTGATATACATTTCATAATCATATACATAGCCGGATAGATATCAGTAATTAAAGTAAAACTTCCACTAAATACTTATAATGTAACGACAGAAATAACCAACAGTCACTGAATTAAGAAGTATACCGCCAAATCTACAAGCAGGCGGATACCATATTGTCACGTTATACCAGTAAGGAGCTGGGTCTTGGATTTATTATTACACACCAATTGGTGATATCTTAATATTCGGTTACATTCTTCTAAATTTATGTAGAATCTTATTCTACTTATTTCTTAGTTTATGACATTTCTATTAATCTTGTGTACGTGACCGGACGCTAGCGGTTGCTTATTTCCTAGGAGTGTTTCTTGGACTTTACAGTGACGTCAGCTTCCCCATGGAAACTCATGGAACAATGTTCCAGAAATGAATATGTGTATCCGGGAAAGTCATGTGCTCTTGCGTAACTCTAGGACGGCTCCGAACCATATAAGGTAATATCCGCTCGGGCAATATGAGGACCCCGATAGAAGCCGGGCTTCTATATAAGCAAGCGAGCGAGGCCCGCTCGGTCTTCTTCTTCTTGCTCTTCTTGCGGATGGGGATCGTGTACAGCTGGTCACGATTGATATCAACTTGCAGCTCCTTCCTGCGTAACGAACATATCTCCAAGGTAAGCCCAGAAGGGTATTATTAGTAATTGATTCTACTAACTGTGTCACGTAGTTACCAAAGTCATTGCCCTAATCATTGTACATCACCATCTCAGGGTTTCCCTTCAAAATATATTCATGCAGTCAGTAGCTTAAGCGAGTGTCTTTGCCTTCTGACCCTGTCCACCTACGCTTCCCGATCACACCCAGTGTTGGGATGTGACAATATTACCAACAAGTTTACTGGGCGGTAATTTCAAATAAGGTAGCCATAAGCTGCAGAGTAAGAGGCGACGAGATACTGAGCCAGAGCAGAGCCGAACCCAGAACCCAGGACAACGATGGGCTGCATAAAGGCATCTCCTCCATCATTCCCACTTCAATTTCCTATTTTTTTTTTGCGACTCTCACGAAACAAACTGTGGTAACCTTGCACCACAGTTGTATGTGTAGGTAACTCTGTGTTTGATGCATAAGCTGTCTTTTTTTCACAACCATAATCACAAAAGTCTCTCAGGAAAATAATTCATATAAGAGATTTTTTGATTCTATCATGAAGTTAATAAAAACTTAAATTTTGCCGAAGTTTATTTAGAAAATGAATTAATAACAATGTTTAATAAAATTAAATTTCTTGGAATCTGTGTTTTTTTTGTATATTTTCCAATAGCTATGTACGCTCCCAAGCGACGATACATTGGTTGTATTTTTGTTTTATCCAAAATGGCAGCAGCGGTACATAGCTTTGCTTTTTTTATTCTTTTTTCATGCTTTTCTTTTTTGTAATTTTTGTGCAATGTATTTATTTATTTACTGTATTTTGGGATAGGGTTTTAGGAGAGTATGGAAACTACTACACAAGAAGGATAGATCACTTTTGTTTCTTCTTCTTCTTATCCCTATTCTTAGCATATGCCCTCCTGCAGTGGACACTTAGAGTTTCCTTAAATGCGGGAGATCCAAGGCCAAAGTGGTCCTTTTGTCCAACTCCCAGCGTTCCTTCCGGATAAATCTCTGGAAGGCCTGCAGATTCACTGCATCCCCAACTTTTAGTACCCAAAAATAAGTGGCAAAGATGAGCCAAGTAAGGGCATCTGTCAGTTTCTTGTCACCGTGTTTGAATTCGAGATTCAGATAGACCTCTCGTGGAAACATCAGCACGCCACTACAAATCACTCCTATGCGACCATATATCCAGTCCCATATTGGGCGTACGACGGCACAATCCACCAACTTGTGACTCAAGGTCTCCACCGAAGAACACCTGAGGCAGAGATTTGATGTTGCTCTGCCATGCCGCCACAATTTGTCAGCTGTCGGAACAACCTCATTGACGGCCGAGTAAACCGCAGCTTTCCAGTCAGTGGGGATCTTCGGATTCTGAAATTTTTCCCAAATTGTACTCCATCGTCTAAGCGAATAGTTTGGTTGTACCCGCGGTAGAACACTGGTGGTAGACATCAGACGTTTGTAAAAGAAGGCTGACCGAGTAAAGGCCAACCTCTGCGTAGTAATGGTGGGCAGGTCCGCAAATGTCTTCCACCACCGCCGAAATTCGGGTAGCCGCCTATCTGGAAGACGAAGTTGAGCTGCCCAAAGCGATCGCTGTAGCGGAAGGCCCACACCGTCCAGAACACGCAGTATAGTTTTCCCAAGAAGTACCAGACATTTCACATCCACTGCGATCAACCCACAACCACCTTTATTGACTGGTAGACGTAGTTGTTCCCTGGAAACCCGATAAGCAGCTCCGGACCAGAGAAAATAACCAATCAGGCATTCGATCCTCTGAGAAAATTGCTTGGTAATAGGCAACACTTGAGCAATGTACCAAATCCTACTAAGGGCGTAAGTATGCTCATACCACACTCTTTGGAAAAGGTTTAGTGACCGAGTCCGCTGCTCTACTAAGAGCACCCGTAACTTCGTCAGCTTGTCAGCCCAATTAACTGCCACAGTCTCGCGAAAACACTGCGTAAACACCACGCCCAAGATCTTCGTGCGGCTTACTATCCGCATACCATGAAGGTTCAGGGGTTCTGGCCAATGACCAAACTGTAACACCTCCGACTTGGTAAAATTTAGTTGGGCACCAGAAACGGAACAATAGTCGCGTAGACACCGATGTAAGGTGACCATGTCCGCGTTGTTTGCCAGAAAGACAGTCACATCATCCGCATATGCGGTAAGTCGGAATCGCTGACCGTGCAGTTCTATGCCGCCGAGGGATGACTGTAGTTGTCTCAAAAGGGGATCGAGGCTCAACGCAAATAAACCCATAGACAGTGGGCAACCCTGTCTGACTGACCGCTCTATGCGGAGAATCGGAGAAAGGTATCCGTTGCAGAGTATCCTGGATGTCGCAGAAGCATAAAGGTTTTGTAATAATGAAAGGAACCGCCCTGGGATCCCCAAGTGCCGCATAAGCGACCATAGGTAAGAATGACTAACGTTATCAAAGGCCTTCTCAAAGTCAAGGTTAACCAATGCCACTGGAAGCTTCGCGGTTTCAACATGAGAAGTCACATCCCTCAATAAGCCAATATTTTGGATGATGTTCCTGCCACTCGGAACCACAGTCTGGACGTTGCAGAGAATTGCTCCATAAACCAGATTCAGCCTTGAAGAAAGCACCTTCGCCAGTAACTTGTAGTCGCAATTGAGCACGGTCTAAACTCTGTAACGGTTCTCGCACATCGATGCTTCGGAAGCAGTAGTATTACACCTTCAACAAACTTCTCGGTAACCTTAGAGGAGCGCTGAATTTCTGCAAAAACTGCTGTGAGTTCGGTAGCAATGACGTCCCAAAACGTGGAATAGAAGGCATACGGAATACCATCCGGACCAGGAGCAGTGTTCTGCTTCACACTCTGCAACCCAGCCACTAGTTCTGCAGAGGTAATAGGTTGCAAAAGAGAGGAGCCGCTCTGCGAAGGCAGATGACAATGCAGCGGGAACGAGGCGGCACCAGTATCGGAAACTTTGGAAAACATAGCACTGAAATAGTCATGAAAGCAGCGGATGATAGCACAGGATCCAGAAATTATCCGCCCATCGTGACAAAGTTCTGGTATAAAACGCTGCCTGCCCTGCTGGCGCTCTCCGGCAAGATGAAAAAGGGAGAAGGTTTCTTCTGCAGCCATATGTCGACGATGGGAGACGTCTCGAAGGCGGAGCATTTCCAATTGCTTTAACGAAATTTGTTCCTTAATAGCATGCAGACTTTGGGACACATCATGACCGGCTCTTTGCAGTTCAGCGAGATCCTGTAATGCAGCATAATAGAAATCCAGCAGCTCTCGCCGTTCCCTGGCTCGTTGGAGAACTGCCCGTTTAAAAAGGGAAATAATTGCTGGTTTAGCCTTATAAAGCCACCAGGAAAGTTTGTTGCGGGAATTGAGGAACGAGGGACGCTACTTTCCCCACAGTAAGCGGAAGTCTCGATGGCAATCTTCCTCCGCGAAAATGGATACAGGAATCCTCCAGTAACCTCTCCCAGGCGTGGGAACAGGTTTAATCTGCGTAATCCGACAGACGACTGCATGGTGATCACTGAAGGCAAGGGGATGCACTCGAAGATCATGGACCGTAAGAACCAAGGTGCGAGAGAAATAAAATCTGTCAATTCTAGAAGCGACAATCCACGGACAAAGGTGAAGTCCACACGAGAACCATATTTGGACTCCCAGGCTTCCACAAGGTCAAAATATGTCAAGATTTGCTTGAGCGTAGGACTAAGGTTGGGCAACCCACGCTGATCTTTGGCAGCAACAGTACAGTTAAAATCACCACCAATGAGATATGTTGAACCCTTAGAAAGGGCATTGAGAAGAGCGGTTTTGAAGAATAGTTCCCGTTCAGACCGACGTTGAGAGCCAGAAGGTGCATACAAATTGATCA
The DNA here is from genome assembly GCA_030765065.1 of Deroplatys truncata. Classification (NCBI taxonomy): domain Eukaryota; kingdom Metazoa; phylum Arthropoda; class Insecta; order Mantodea; family Mantidae; genus Deroplatys; species Deroplatys truncata. Next base: position 263,025,663 of record CM060975.1, read on the forward strand.
AGACTATGTCAGTGTACAGGGCGGAGATGAGGCGTCCAGAGGGATGTAAGTCGACATTGGTGAGACGCATTCCTTTGCGATAAAGCAACGCCGTTCCTCGACCGTCCGGCCCAAGATTGACGATGTTCTCATAATGACACAGAAAATCAAGATTGGGCACATTGACTTCCTGTAAAAATCCAACATCCACATCATATAAGTGTAGAAATGCAGCAAGTAAATGCTGATTTACCGGATTACGAAGACCATTAACGTTTATAGAAACAAAGACGTGAAGAAGTGTCATATATGAAAAACACTCCTAGGAAATAAGCAACCGCTAGCGTCCGGTCACGTACACAAGATTAACAGAAATGTCATAAACTAAGAAATAAGTAGAATATGTCAAGATTTGCTTGAGCATAGGACTAAGGTTGGGCAACCCACGCTGATCTTTGGCAGCAACAGTACAGTTATAATCACCACCAATGAGATATGTTGAACCCTTAGAAAGGGCATTGAGAAGAGCGGTTTTGAAGAATAGTTCCCGTTCAGACCGACGTTGAGAGCCAGAAGGTGCATACAAATTGATCAAGACTATGTCAGTGTACAGGGCGGAGATGAGGCGTCCAGAGGGATGTAAGTCGACATTGGTGAGACGCATTCCTTTGCGATAAAGCAACGCCGTTCTTCGACCGTCCGGCCCAAGATTGACGATGTTCTCATAATGACACAGAAAATCAAGATTGGGCACATTGACTTCCTGTAAAAATCCAACATCCACATCATATAAGTGTAGAAATGCAGCAAGTAAATGCTGATTTACCGGATTACGAAGACCATTAACGTTTATAGAAACAAAGACGTGAAGAAGTGTCATATATGAAAAACCACGAATGAAAGGGTCTCCAGAAGGAACAGCACAGACAAGGAAATACAGCACTACTAGGGGACTGGACACCAAGAACGGGAGATTTAAACTGATCCGCCACCTTTCTCGCCTGGTTTGTCACGCGGCAATGTAGGTAAGACATACGGATGCACTCTGTGTTTCTGCGAAGATTTGTCTTTCAGTGTCTCAGCTTTCTCATAATCACCATCCGGAGTCACGGCAGGCAGGCCAGGCAACTCGGAAGTATCCAAATCGTTTGCCACCAACGGTAAGGCGCGGTCCGCGTCCTCTGACCAGGGTTGAGGTATCGTATCGCCATCCTGAGGTGGAGGTTCTGTTTTGCGAAGCCGTGGATCCCGTGACTGCGTCGCTTTCTCAGGTAGCACTTGCCGGTTTACAGTCGCAACTCTCGGTGCTTGAGAGGCTACTGCCTCACCTTTCAGCTTCTTAGAATCAGGTTCGCCTTCCGAATGACTGCGTTGCAAAGAGTCCGTAACAGCATTGTCAGATGTGATGGAAGGTGCAGCCCTCTGGTCATTAGTAGGAGTCACTGAAGTCGCTGAGATGGGCACTGCGGCAGCCGTAACCGCCGAAGGAACTGCAGCAACCATTGCCACGTCCGCTAGAGGCATCGCATCAGGTGAAACAACGTCGTTCTCGGAGATTGGTTTAAACAACTCACTCATCAGCTGATGCCGTAGCCGGGATTGAGGAGGAACAGATGCCCGTAACCAGCGTTGAGGACAATCTGCTTTCAGATGTGTGTTATCCTTGCAAATGAAACAAACCTGTTCTTGTCCACTGTAGGTAATGTAGGCCTCAAACCCGGCAATCTTTAACGAGGAAGGTATCGGTTTAGTAAGTTGAATATGCACTAAACGTATACCAGTGGAAACTGCAAATCTATAACGGCCAGACCAACCGTCAGTAGTGATGTGCAGTGTCTTGCCGTAATGCTGAAGCTCGTAAACTACCCTGTCGTTACTGATTTCAGGTGGCACATTGTAGACGCGAACCAAAGAATATTCTTTATCTGCCGCCGTAAGTTGCGCATCCGTCACTTCACCGGACATTAAAGCAAATTGGAATGCTCCCTCGTATTTACGTAGTAGTTCTTCATAAACACTGCACTGTTGAAACTTGATATAAACAGCGTTTTCTCTTCCCACCAACTGAATTGTATGTACCTGCGCTGGAGTGAGTTCCAAAGTGTGGTGCATCCATTCGTGAATTTCAAAAGCCGTGGGCCGTTGCATACTCTTATTAAACGCAACTTTTATAGTATTTTTACGTACTGCCTTCTGTTGCTCCATTTCACTGCTGACACTCAATACACCACCAACACGAAAACAAGAGGCGCGGCAACAACCAAGCGCTCTCCAACTCGCGATGTGCACCGGCCAAGGGCCAGACCGCGACTGACTATTCGAATGTCAGTGCGATTAAACACAAGAAGAAGGCTCATGGCCGCGTGCATCATTCTTGATCAAGATTTCACCGTGTTAAAATATCGACTTTACCGTGGTGAGCAGTCATTTGTGGTACATCGACGACGTAAAAGTTTATTGAGGATTTTACCGCGGTTAAATCTGACCGGACATGTTCACGGATTGCAAAAGGGTATTTCCCGTGAAATGTTCATATCAAATCTTGTAGGCGATCACTATACTACCCCTGCCTAGTACACTTATGTGGTAAAGGAAGTAAAAAGGTATTACTTTAATACGTTTTATTCATTGCATGTCTCTTTCCCTAGTTATATTTGATTTGCTTAACAAACAAAGTTTAGCCCCAAAGATATACAAATAACAAAAACCTGATATGTAGCATTCACTGACTTTCTCTACACGCTCGTGTACAAACTATTCCTACAAACGCTTTTCCAATTCCTGTTAATTTAGATAAACCTTTATTACACCGATAAACATTTTGTTGAAGATATAATTAGGATGCATTAGTGCAAAGCGATAGTGAGATTTTTAAAAAGCAGGTCGCTATGTGATGGCTTTGAAATTCCACGCTGTTAGAATGAACACGAGAAAAAACGAATAACGACTTCCCATTTGCAGAAAGTATAAGCATTTGAAAATGCCAGATAATAGCATACTACATCTGGAAATGGTTAACGCTACAAAAGAATTATTTGGTATAAATGGAGTGATTTAAGCAGCTCTATATTTGTGTAGTAAGATTTTGTCCATCTGTTACGGTTCACCAATTATACAAGTGGATTTCACGGACTATTGCCAGAAAAGTGGAGATACACATTCTATTAACGAGCGCAATGGATCCGCTAGTGACATCTGTAGCCTGCATTTCGGAGGTCGAGGGTTTGATTCCCGTGGCCGACCTTCCTGACCCATGGGTTTTTTCGGGAGTTTCTCCGGGTCGCCAAGCGAATGCTGGAAAATATCATTAACTCCCCTCCCCCAAATTTCTTGTCCCTCCATTTCACCTCCATTCTCATTTCCCTTCACCTATCAACCGCTTGGTCTCTTCCAGGTTGTAGGTATCGGCGGGAGGTCACGGCATATGCATGGCAAGGAAACGGATGCTCTGTGGAAACCTTCGTCCCCTGTGTTACAGGTCCCCCGGGGATGTGTAAACCCATAGGAGAAGGGGAGCTGGCTACACCAGTGCCCATCCGGGGAGTTTAAATCTGTAAATGGTAGGGACTCTGCCCTCTACCTATCGTGCCCCCTGGTCTGCCCGCCCTCTGTCTCCTCTCACCTCATCCCTCCCTCTCAGTGACGTCCCGTCCGGGGCCTAGGTACGAAAGATCCATGTAGGTCAACGTGCTAAGTCCACCTCAACGTTGAATCCTAGTCCTAACCTTAAATTTTATTTATGTAAATATCTTAAATGTAAATATGAAACAGTTGGAACCATTTTTGAGAAAGTAACCAATTATGAACAATTTTCCATGTAAAGGGTAGTTTGAGGGTGGGGGGACTTTCTTGAATCTTTGTGTGGCATCCTTCGAAGACGAAGTTAAATAGTAAGTTTGGTGTTTAACCGACTTATCGTTTTTGGGTTATGCTGTTCATAGAAACACACATACGCACTTACAAAACTTTTCATAATAATGGTTTTGGACTCAGTAAGCCTCAAAACGTGTGTTTCCGGTGAAATCTTGCTATCGATTTTTTGGGTAGAATGTAGTACTTCTTCACGCTATAGGTAAGCAGTAGAAAAAGTACAAATCACATTAATAGGTACACTACTTTCTACAAAAATGAGCTATTTGAAACGGTATTTAATTTGTATAAATTTATTGTCAGAATAATTATTTTAAATTGTATAAATATGAAAGACAAACAGGGAAGAAGAAGAAGAAGAAGAAGAAGAAGAAGAAGAAGAGGAAGAAAAACAAGAAGAGGAAGAAAAACAAGAAGAAGATGAAAGCTACGTAATAAATATAATAAATTCGTTAATGAAAGCAACAATTGCCAAAGTAATGTTCTGAAACAAAATCTCAAGGCAAGAAAAGATTTTAAGATAGGAAAGTATTAATAAATAACGCGTAATGTAAATAAATATGACAATATCTAAAAAAATAATAAAATATTGAATGCATAGAGAACCGGGGGGCAACAATGTGTTCGCATTGTAGGGAGGTAAGAGAAGAGCAACATGTTTCAGAGACGCGAGAGTGAACTTACACGCAGCACACGTGTTATATCAACGCAGAAGGTACAAGACTAGAAGAATCTAAGACATGTAGCATCATGTTTAATACTGCGAGTGGTTGAGGAGACGAAGAATTACGTGAGTTACATTTAAACTTTGGAAAAGGCTTAGTGAATAAATAATATATTCTCCGCCAAAATAGGTAGCGTAGAGTTAAAGAATTGCATTACATTGAAGTACCTGGGTTTATCTAATCAGGAAGCACATAAAATAATACTTCCACGTATTATTGGAAAGAAGTCTTGAAGGTTATATTTGCTAACAATACAAGGTTTTAAGTAACTTTGCTGTATAAAAAATTTAGCGTCACATACCTTTACATTATCCAAACAAGGAAGAGGAGTATAGAATTTTGCTTTTTCTTGAGATTTTGTTGGTAGAAAGAAATAGGTAAAAACTAATTTACCAATCATTGTGAAAAGTTAAGAATTGTAATTATATTGCAATGGGTAATGTCCGTAAATTAAAAGAATGGATTACTTTATTATTATAACAACTTTAAGCAATCATTTTAAATAAACAGTAATATTAATATTACATTACTTGTGTTCTTATTTAAGTAGACCAAAAAACTAAACATCACTGATGCCCAATTCGTGCTATGAGTCTCATATTCGAATGACTATCCGATAAATTAAATAAATATCATTTTTTAAAATCTGTTCCAACTGGAAGCCGACCAAAAAAATAATATTTTATTTGCACCATAACATCCTCTTCAGTACCTGCAGTAAACTCATTATTATTAGAGCTAATTGTGATATATACCATGCGATATGGAAAAACTCGAATCATACGAAGACAATGTTCTTATAGGTTGTAAATTAGTAACAAAATGCTTAACACGGTATTGTAATTGTTTATCGCAACACAATTGCTTAAAATATATATTGAATGCTTTATACAGTTTAATTTAAAAACAAATATATTATAATAGTGAATGAGAAGATTACTTTTTTAAAAATCTTTCAGAGTTTTATACCTCTCTTGGACGCTGGCACCTCGAGCAAGAATACAATTTAATTATTTAAATAAAATAACGGGCTACATAAAATTTAAAACTCATTTTTGAATAATTAGATTAAAAAAAGAAAACAACGGATCAACACAAAATTGATTTTCAAAAGTCAACAAAAAATCAATTCAAGTAAAATCGCTGATACAGAAAATATAGCTCCTTGGGTTATATCGGAGCCTCTTTAATCGGGACTCAATCGTGAGTTTACTGTACCAGTGCCTAAGAGAGCGCGCAGAATTTGGGCTGTACGGCATCATTGCATGTAATATACTCGTCCACTGCGCAGCAAATCACGAGTGCGGTAGTCGTAGAGAAAAACAGTTGACAGTCTGAACAAGTGCGAGCAGATGGAATTACAGTAAATTAAATTGAAGTATCTTGCTGCAAGCAGAGCGTCGACACCTCAGTAACTGCTGGTCGGTCGCTTAAATCACAGCGGGACAAACTCATCACGCAAACTTTGATTCTCCCAGCAGTATATCACCTGGACACGGGCCAACAACAAATCGCAGATGTGTTCACTTGGGCTGAACGGATTCTTTTCTACACTGTGCTCAAAATGATCAACATTGTGTTAATAACATTTCCAGGGTGATTAGTTTCTACGTTTAATCTTGTAATCGAGATAAGAACCCAGGGTCAGAGAAGTTAAATTTAGGCTTTAGGTCTTAAAATTTTTAAAGAGTATGCATACCAATTCACACCTTATAATAATAGGAACAAATATATTTCTCTATCATTGTCATGCATTTTCGTAGTTTCCTACAAATTATTTCTTTTTTCTGTTTGCTTTACTCATTTGAAACATTCTCAGAAATAGTTTAAATAGGGTAACTCTGCTATAATATTTATTATTATATTCAGGAAGCGATACAATATCCAGACCTTTAAATAGAAAGCTAATAATTAGGTACTAATTGTGATACATACTGCCAGCTATAGTAATTTCTAAACATTAAAGCCAAGAAGAAAGGAAATAAAGTTTAACTATTACTGGAACTTATGCGGGGACCTCGCAGGTAACAAATCACCCTATCCTTAGTACAATCTGTATGAATTTGCAGACAGCACTCACGAGACCGTGTTTACCTGCCATCAGTGACCCTTGACTACTGTATAGCGGGAAATCGTTGTTCCTCTGGTTGATGCCCTCTGCTGCAGTGTTCTTGTCTTGGCCATTGCTGCTCGTGGGCTGCTGTATCCTCCATTCCTAATCATTACCTATCTAGCTAATTTCACGGGTCTTAGGTTTTTCGTGGGTGAGGCAAATTAAAACACTGCATTTTCCTTAAGAATGTGGCTTATTATCCAATAAATATTTATAGGCGGCTAGCTTTTTCCCATTGTAACAATTCCCAACATTATAATAAATTAGGAGCCTAATCTAACTGCACACGTCTTCCCACTAATATGCACACACGTGCATTTGACGTCCAGAGACTTAACACTGTGTGTCACCGAGATTCTATAAATTTGAGTGTAAATGATTTGAATGCAACTTCTTATGAATTCCTATACCTGTCTATTACATATCGTTTGACTAAAGTAATGAAACAACATAAGAATAGCAGAGACTATCTCAAATGTTATGACTTAAAATGTGTGAAAATTCTGTTGGAAGTTGTTATACACCAAATTTAATGTAGTATCCGAGATTTGGTCACAAGGTCAGAGAAGTGAAATTTAGGTCTTAAAGTTTCTAAAGGTTTGCATTCCAATGACACCCTATAATAATAGGAACAAATATGATTCTATACAATTATCATACACTACGTAGTTAATCTACAGATTATTTTTGTTTACTTTAATCACGATTAGCATCCTCGTAAATAGTTTAAACAATGTAACCTTGTTTATAGATATTCAGGAGACTGATACAGCATCCAATATTTTAAAAAGCAGGTTAATAATTTTATGCTAGCCGTGATAGATGTTATGTACTCGTTGTATAAATTTATGATAAAATAATCGAATGACAACTTTATTTAAACGTTTATGGTTTTTAAATATAGGGAAACTCTGTAGCAAGTTTTTATACGCAAGGTTTTTCTTGAATTATGCAACTGACAGTTCACGGCCTTCCTGACACTACTATCTCCTGATTTGTTCGTACAGTAGTGCCGGACCAGCCTGCCATTTATCCCCTATATAATGCTGACAATAAAGATGAACATGTTTCGCTTACCTTTCCTTACAAAAGGTGTTCAAACTGATGTAGCCGAATTATTGGGAAAACATACGTCGGCTAGTTTCTTCTCATTCATCAAGCATTTAAGGATTTGTTTCATAAACTTTCATCTTTAAGTATTTCTCTTAGATAATAATCACATGGATTTAGATCTAGAAAGAGAGCAGGTCAATCAGTTACTTTGTCATCAAAAGCAGGCTGTAATGTTGGACGGCAATGTTTTTGGTCTTCTTTGCAGGACAGCCTCTATCTCGTCTAATGCTTCATCGGTTGGAACTTCTGGCTGGCTGTTTGTTTTGTTGAACACGGATCCAGTCTGTTTAAGTTTTTCTAACAACCTGTAAGTCATGGGTTTCTTAGAAACGGTGACACTAGGAATTTCAGTGTAAATTCAAGTTGTCAGTCCACATGTGACTCTTTTCGAGCAAAGCTTAATGCAATAAACACTCGCTGATCTGTTGCATGTGCCATAATACCTAGACATCGTATTTATATGCAAAAAAAATATTTAAACTATGCATGCATTTATGCTGTAAAATTCTTTAAAGTACGCTCTGTAATTTATAAAATAAATACACTTACAATGCACCAAAATTGTTAACTTCAAGTTAACCTTTTGCTACTTCTAATGTGTATTCTTCCTTGGGCATCATTCCGGTTGCTATAATTTTTTGTGCAGTATGCAGTGATCGTTTTCTCCAAATATTCTGGTATAAGCTTATGACGTTTATCGATTAACACAAATTTGTTCGCTGAGGATATTTCTACGTCTGCAAATGTTATTGCACAAAATTTGGAAGCAATTATTAACCCTCGAGGAAATTTATTTAGGAAGCACTACGTTTTTCCTTTAAGGTATTTTTCCACAGAACACAAAGCATTCTCAACTTTACTCTGAATCTCGCTGAGAAGTGACATGGAAGCCTGCATAGTAATAACTTTATTATATTGTCATTAATATGTTCAATTATTCATTCTATATTTAAAAATTAGAGTAGAGTAGTGGTGTATTTATTGGTCTTAAGCATTTTATATGTCCAAACTCATATATCGCACGGTTCAGATATACCTACGTGCTTATATAATACACTATAGTTCATGTGTTTCAGTCCATGTTCATCACACTTAACATTACAGTTAATGATATTTCATAAGAATTGAAAATAGGAGAGAAAAATAGATAGAATAAGAACAAACATCGCACAAACAAAACAGGGAATTACAAAAGCCACTAACCCTCCCCCCTCTCACCCTTGTCCATCTTCCTTACACTCCGATCTGAACTGCTTAACCTTTTGTAAAAATGCACAAATCGCTTCCCCCTCCACCCTCCCAACCAGAAGGTCCAAGAAGCGTCTCACCTTCTTCTTGAGTTAACAAAGGAACCTGGCAGATAGTTTTTTCCTCAACTGTTGTGTCTTAGTACAATGCGACAAAATATAAATCCACGTTTTTTTCTCTCTACACCAGGGACAGGTTCTTATGCCTTCTTTGTTAATAAATTTGATCGCTCCCAATGATTCCAGTCTGATCCAAGCAAGTCCTTGTTTGCTGACTCTATTTCCGGAAAAAATATATCGTTCTATACGACATTCTGTTTAAAAAATACGTGTATTGTATGCTAGAAGTATGGAAAAATGAGCTATGTAGCAACATAGGAAATATGCAGTTATATGCACAATAAAACTTAACATATAACAAAGAAGATGAAGCACATTGCAAAACTTAATTCCATTTCACAAGGAAAAACGAACTAAATATGCATTTGCATACACATCCTATGTCTAATAATAAGTACACAGCAAACATCATCAACGAACACTTCACATAACGTTATTCCAACTACACACCATATACACAATGTAACACATAGCTGCAAATGGCGTTAACCTCCTTAAGCACCGCAGAGCGAAGTCATTCAACCGATACCTATTACTAGTCAAATCCGGTAGCGGTCTATCGCATCATTCAAGACAAACTAAGTATGTTTTAAATTTAAGATTGTTTTTAGAGTCTTATAGAGTAGTTTACTGTATTTATTATTTCAGAGTAAACATTTGTCATAAATGTTAGGTTCGATTAACACGTTTTATCAATTTCGCTATTTTAATGAAAGAAAATTAATATTTCAATGAATTGTGGAAATGCTAAATTAAAAACTTTGTGCAACTATTTACAACATTTCAGTGGTGCTTTTCCTTTAGTTAGGCAATTCGTGGAACTAGTAATAATACGATGGATTATTTATTCACTGCATATCCTAAGACTAAGGTTAGGAGCTGTACGAGGGAGCATTACATATATTTACGACTTGCCAAGCGAGATTTTAATCCTTCAGTACAATTGCTGGGTTTCGGAAGGCTATAGCAGAACCATACGTGACCGAATGTTTCACAGGTATTCTCCCCTCCAATTTGAGCTAAACCCCTTGAAAATTGCCGAGATTACGAAGGCCATTGAGTTTTCGTTGCTTCATTTTGGATTACTTATTTTTAAGGGAAAACTTCGAAGCAGGCTATCCTAATGCCATATTAGTGTCATATTGATAATCATGTATGTGCCATGTTATCCGTGTAATCACAGTGTTTAACTATATTTCTATGTATGTTATTATAATATTTGTCACATGTAATTTTCTCATATACGACGCATATCATTCCCACTAAGAACAGTTTCGACGAACATGCAAGCCTACAACAAAGGCTAGGAGAAACTTTCTAAAATACAAAGGGCTTTTATCAACTGTACATTCTAGAGAGTCGTAACTGACCGACGCTCCAGGTATAATCGAAAATTCTTGGAGCAGGGGATACCTATATTGTATTAAATCCTGTGACTTTGTGAGAGCGAATAGGAAAAACCTAAAATACCTCCAGATTTCTTGAAAATTATAAATCGCGCTTATAAGGAACCAATTGCAGAATTCGAGAGCAAATTCAACACACCAGATACTCCGCGTATAAAGTTGACGTTCAGCAACGAAATGCAGTCAGTCATTCTGCTTCTGGCATCGGTTCCGTGTGGTCAACAAGAGCTCTTCGCTTCACTGGGACACCAACCCAGGACATTTTAACGAGACCTCTCTCGACGGTTATACATGCGTCCTGCGCATCGTGTAACAGACGATACCTTCTCTGCAGCTGATTCAACACTTGTTGGAACATCAAACTGCTGCAAAAGGCGTAATAAGACCGGAAGTTGCCCAAGCAACCATCTAGTGACCACAGCCAATGCTGCTTAACTAATGTTAAGCAGCTATTTTTGAGCAACGAGGTCCTCACAACATCTGTTTTCGTTGCTTTTATCAAAGTAGTGACCAACTTTGTGACATTTAGTGACCAGCAGACAAAAACAATTAGCGGGCGATTAACAAGGCCACAGCCATCTTGCCGCAAGGCGAGGTACGGCGCCCTTGAAGTCCAAGTGTCCGGCCCTCTGCTGTCACGCCAATGGCTCCCGCTGCCTGTTGGTGAGTGTAAACTAAGTGTGTAAGGAGTGCGCTGCGCACTTGTGTATTTACCCTTGTTCCCAGATCCCGTCAACATGAAACCCGCTCCCAGCAGCAAGATTACCAGCGGCCCTGCTTTGTAGGAGCAGGAGCCAGTGCCCAACACCAGCACTGGTGTAACCCGTAGTTCTTCCAAGGCCTCCGGGTCTGGAAGAACTTGACAAACTCCAGGTGAACTCGATAACGCGCAGACGGAAGGCTATCCGTTCGGCCTCGACCGACAATTCTGACAACGGCCTTTCACGCAATTATTCTCCGTTGCGTTTAGACAAAAACATCGAGTCTGAGTACTCGGACTGTGACAATGACGTCACCAGTTATTCGGCATATTCGGACAAGGCTTCGGTCTTATCCGTACACTCCTCCATATTGAGAAAGCACGAGGATAGTGATGATGGATTTCGTGTAGTGGGCGGGAAGCAAAGGTCACTACCACCAGCCAGCCAGTCAGAGCAAGCAGGTATCTGGCAGTCCCGCCGTGGACGGACAGTCTAGGCGCCACATTCTACCGATCATCGTGGACACCTTCCAGGGGGTTGTGGGCTTCCTTCGGGAGATCATGCCTGCTTTCTGCCAGGAGTGCGCGCTGACCCGGAGGAAAATCCGTTACGTCTTCCAGCCTAGGACCTCGGAGGAGTATATGTTCTTACTAAGTGCGCTCAAGAAGGATATCTCTCATTTCACCTTTGGCCTCGACAAGATCAGAGACCTTAAGCGTATCATTAGAGGCCTACCTGTAGACTCACCAGTGGGGACAGGATGGGCTGACCCCCACCATGCTCCACAACCTTTCTTTCCGAATCGTACTTTCCTTACCAGGGTATTCAATATGTGTCTCACCCTGGGACACTTTGCACGCGAGTGGAAGGTGGCGAGGGTGGTATGCATTCTAAAACCTGATAAGGACCCAGTTCTTTCCTCCAGCTACCGCTCCAGCAACCTCCTACCCACCCTCTCGAAAGCTTTTGAGAGGCTTATACTGCACCACTTGTCTCCGCTACTGGCTGACATTCCAGCCATCCCTACCCATCAGTTTGGTTATCGTCCTGGTCACTCGACCGCCCAACATCTGCTGCTGTGGGTAGTGGAGTCCACTGCCCTGGGTTTCCAGGACAGGACCTTTACTACTGCGGTTTCTCCGGACGTGGAGAAGGCCTGGCACAAGGGGCTCCTCTAAAATTGATCCAGCTTGGTCTATACAGACAAATTATCCACATAATACACAGTTTCCTATAACAACGCTCCTTCACAGTAGTAGTTGCGGGAAAAACATCAACACAAAAAACATACGAGGCGGAGTCCCCGAAGGCTCTGTACTACCCCCACACTGTTTAGTCTATACATGGCAGACTTTCCAGTGGTGCAAGGCGTCAACATGGCCCAGTTTGCTGATGACGTGCTGCTGTATACCACAAATAGACACATATTCAGAGCCTTCAACCCTATACAACGACACCTCCGTCTCGTCGAAATCCGCTGCAGGCAGTGGCGGATATCCGTGAACCCGGGGAAAAGTCAAGTTGTCCTGTTTACCAAGAGACGAATCCCCTGCTGCAGACATACCAACACTCACCTATCAAGGCCACAGGATAGAGTGGGGGACGTCCGTTCGCTACTTGGGCGTCATATTAGATAAGGGTCTAGCTTTTCGTGAACACGTGCGTGGAACGAATAGGGCTGGGGGCGGTAGCCGCCCTAAACCCGTTTCTAACTTCCACTATGTTGGTTCACTTAAAGCTATGCCTTTACAAAGCACTTTTTCTACCTCTGATGATCTATGGCTGTGAGGTGTGGGACATGGCAGCAGATTCCTTGCTTCTCTGATTGCAGCGGTTACAGAATGGGAGACTTCGGTCTATCTTTTCTGTCTGCCGTAGGTTTCCAGACAGGCTATTACACGAGACCTCGGCCCTGCCATGTGTGGAGGATGTGATTAGGCACCGGGCTCAAAATTTCTATGCCAGATTGGTACATTGCGAGAATGTACTTGTCAGATCCCTGGAGGACTACTTACCACAAGAACGTCGTTACAGACACTACCGGTTTCCCCGCATGGCTTGTGGGCACCCCCGGTAACGAAGGCTTTAAACCTGCCAACAGCAAAAAGCTGTCACTAAGTACTCCCCATGGGAGTGGTGAATCAAAATAATGCAAACCACAATCCATCAGGAAGAACAAACACCAACGGAGCAGGGCACTGGTGCTGCTCCTGAAAACGCAGCCGCTGAGGAGCCTATAAAAACATAGCGCTACCTCCCATCACACCCACAACATCAAAATCAAACCACCACTCTACAACAGTTCCATCATCCCTCTCAAGGGTAGTTACGTAGAAAAATGACATGCGAGACGGAAGCTCGAGTTCGAAATGCAGTCTCCTCGCGAACTCGCATGCACAACTAATCTGCAACACACTGATACAAATTTCCGCGCCAAGAACTAATAATGGATCAATACACAAAGCAGCATCACAGTGTGCGACGAAGAGTACCCAAGGTGAACTCAGTCGCGAACTCAAACTTATATAAAAACTGTGTAATGGCGTTCGATAATTACGCGTCATCATGAACACTTAAATTCCCTCAACATATTATCGTGTGCGCGAGTGTTATGAAAGTAACTATTCGAGTGACAAGTGGTTGACAAGTAAAATCAGTGAGAGAGAACAGTCACTATCCAACGACACGTCCAGCAAAAATACTTACATCAACTGAAAACGCGTACTAATCTGGTTCCTTGTTATTGAGTTCAGTCAACCTAACTTCCCCAGTTGTTGTAAAGTGTTTTTTCAAACATTAATTTTGAAATCCTTGGAATTAAATATCACAACTTAACCTTAATCAGTGTCTTCATTATTAGTTTTCTTACGATTCGCTCCCTATCTGAACCCAATCTTGTGCAACGTCTTAATAATTAAGAACCGACTGCAGCCGAGAATAAAAACAGAAGAAAAGATAACTCCGATTACACACAAGACACAAACTCGTATTTTGCAGGCTCAGAAATTAATTAAATACATATAATTGGAGTCTAGCAACAAATATGCCAGGTACTACAATAATTAAAGCTGCATAATTAATCACAATAAGAATCAATGAGTACCTGGCGTAACTTTGGTGTCAATTGGGACTGCATTTTTGCTTTCTCTACTATGTATAGTAAATAGGTGAAGTACTGTATCCCATCAAAAAATTCCACGTCGAAGTTTCAACCGAAATATATGTTCTGAGGCCTCCTGAATCCAGAAGCTGCATTTGTAGAAAACGGTCCGTGGTATGTGCGTCTGTCTGCCTACCTGTGTGTGTGTGTGTGTGTGTGTGTGTGTGTGTGAACAGCATAACTTAACAGTCTGATAAATACCAAACTTGGTATTTAAGGTACTTCCAAGAATCCGACAAGAGGATTTTCAGGATAATCCCCACAACGCTACCCTTTACATGCAAGAATGTTCGTGATTTATTTTTTAAAAAATGGCTCTGGCGGTTTTAATTAAAATACTATATGTTAAAGATGTTTGTATTACAACTTAAAGTTATATCTTGAATTTTCTGGGAACAGCCTCTGAAGTCTGAATTACCTTTGTGGAATTGGAAAACTGTAAGAGTTAGACAAAATCTTACTGCATATAAAACGGTAAATCCCGTTAAAGCAAGCGATTTATGTCCAATAAAAATGTTATGGCGTTAAATTTCCTGGGATATTCGTTATTATTTGTTTAAATTGTCAAATAGTTTATACTTTTTCAATTACAATGTTACTGTTCGTTGTTTGTTTGGTTTTTTTTTCGTGATGTGCAAAGAAAAACAAAGCCATTACACAGTCATCTGTTTTAAAAGATTTGACTATCGCTTAAGCCTTTTTTATTCTCTTACTCCTCTTGTTCCTACGAGTAAGTATTTAATAAACCCATTTCTGTAAACCTTTGTCTGAATTAACGTGAAGTAAATAGAAGAAGAAGTATTTTAGGAATAGGTTGTAGAAGAGGGGTAGAGAAAGCCATTAGATTTCTCTAGTTGCGTCACTTTTACCGAAAAGTAGGCTGTATTTAATGCATAGTTGCTTATTTTCGTTATAAATATACCTTTATTTATCCTGGAGAGGGAATCCTTGGAAGGCCGTTTCGGTTCCAGTATTCAGGGGAAATTTTAAACTTCGTTACTTTATGGTATGCAAGCCCAAATTAAAATTAAACATGTAGGTTGAATTAATTTTACATTCTATTATTTTTAATCATATCTTTGTTTTTAGGTGCTTTTGCTACTACAAGAAACTAATCATGCCGCATTTAAATCCTTCTGGCCATACTGGTAGTTTGCTGCACATAGAGGTGAAATTATACAGAATGTTACTGAAACAACGTTTATGCTTTAAATCAGCGATACGAGACATTATTCTGAGTAAGTTTTATAATAAACTCTTCATCTTATATTAAATATGTATATTAATTTAAGGATTGTATTATACCTATCTTTAAATTGAATTCTATTAATAACATCGTAAGTTTTGACATTGAGTAGAATACCGGCATTAAGTCATACTGCGATATCAAATACTATGTTTTGTTACCCTGGATTAAGTGGTCACGTATCGCTAACCTCAATAGCTAGCCTCTAGTGTTCGTATTTGGGAGGTCCGGGCTTCAGTTGCCAGCTAAGCTGGTCGAGGGTTTCTAATGGTCGTGACCTAATCTGTCAGGACGAATACCGGATTGAAGTTTACAAAATTTACACTTTTCTAGCCTTCCTGCCGAACCTTCCATAGAACTGGTCGGACATGAACATGTGGTAAGATTCGGATTGATTAAAGCCCCCAGGTGGCTCCTACCATTCATCTCTCCCTCTCGGACGGTAACTACAGAATGCTTGTGACATATATGAGGAAATTCTCCATGTAACCCCCACTAACCTCTAAATCATTACATAAACAAGCAAGGGTAATATTTCGGGTTACTGACGTCCAGCTTAAAGTATCCAACACCAAACGAGGTATTTTTGTCTACAATAACCTAACCCAATCTAGAGGTAATAGCTCGCTTGGAATGGCTTACGTTGGCTTGCTGAAAACGTGTTGTTTTATTAATGTAGCATTACCTTAAAAGACAGATTTAAATAACATATTTAAAATGGTATATAGAATTTTCGGTTTAAAGGACCAATCTTATATGTTACACCTTGAATATGTATATAACGAAGGTTTATCAAATCAGTAATAATTAAGAACGGTTAACTACAGAAGCTGCTAAAAATGTATGATTTTATTTACAATATGGCCATAATTAAAGAGGAGGTGTTTGAGGCGTCACAGGTAAACAGCGGTAAGGCTACACTTGAATCACTTTGGCACACACTCGGAATATAGCACAACTGATCCGTTTTCAATGCATTGGCCAAGGTCTTTCACGTTTTCGCCGAGCTTCTCTATGCCTTTCTGCACGCCGGCTAATCGTTCGTCAATTTTGTCACATAGCTCTGTCTTCATCTTTGACATTTCTGTCTTCATTTCTGGCTGGATCTTCTCCACTGAGGAATTCATGTTGTTATTTCACTTCCCATCTTGTCCATTCCGGATTCCATTTCCGCTTCATCTTCTCCATTATGGATTTCATGGTCTGCACTCCACTTAATAATTTTCGAAGTAGTTGCACCGTTGCGGCTTTTGGGTCCCACTTCTGACACCAATGTACCAATGAGAACACCAGTTATTGCGAAAATACACTTTATTTATCACAAAGCACTGAACGTAATACAAACGTTACACTTGTGTAACTTTGACACACACTAGAAATACAACACAACTGAACTGCACGGCTCACAACTGACTGCTGAGTTACAGCTTACAATTAAACTGCACTGTCCACTTGCACTATCACTTCTAACAAACTCAACACTCGACTCAATTTTCAACACTCACTAGTCCTACCGAAGGCAGTCCCTTATATAAGCGCCGCATACAAAGTGGAACATTTGAGAACGAGAACCTACCAGAAGGGGCCAAAAGGAATCCTCTACAGCGTGGAAGTGGCACTCAATGGCTATTGTCCAAGCGCTCCTTGTTCTAGAGAGGGACCGGCCATTAACCTAACCCACGTAGATAGATGGGCCGCAGCCACTCGCACCGCCGGTCCGTAAGAACGTAGCGCGTTCAAACAACAGGAATCCCATTCTCAGAAGAAGAAACATAGCTCCAAGAATTTCCACCAGAGGATGAAGTGACGCTGTATGGGAGAGGTGCAGGTCTCACGGCAATATCAGTAGCTATCGTAATGTCTTTGGATACGTTATTAGGATATACTTGTGTACGCAATGCTCTGTTTAAGTGATCATGCTCTCTTCAAAGTAACAGCAATACTTACGTTGCACTTCCGAAGAACCTACAGAGAGGTCTATAACCATTACCAATTTGCGAAAGAGGATCTCAAGGTTGGAACGTACTGGCTCTTTATAAGTGCAACCACGACGAGGCAGCAAATCTGTACATAATGAAGATTTGGAAGCGGTTGCAACTACCTTGGTGGAGACAATGCGGAGCAGGAATCCAGAAGTGCACGGGAAATATTTCGGAAACTGGATATGCTTTTTCAACTGTTTGGAAATATTTGCGTAAACTGCTGAAATCTCCCCCCTAAGGATTAGCCATAACCAACAACTGTGTGCACGCTTGCATTTTTCACTGCTCTTCCAATCTCGTGTGGGGATTGCGGAGTCATGGCCTTGAAACAGTGACGAAGCCCATTTTTACCTGAATGGCATTGTCAAAACAAACAATTGTCATGTATGGGCTCCTGAGATCCTAATGCATTTGAACACATTCCCTTGCACTCACCAAAACCGACAGCGTGGCGTGGCTTTGCTGCTTTATTCATAATTGGGCCGCACATTTTATAAGAGCTCTCACCAGCTGGAATAAGCCCACCAGCTCACCTGCACTGTCAATATACGGAGATACCAGCGAATGCTGTCCAATTTTGTTCTTCCAGACCTCCAATAACGTGGATTGCTCCAAACTACCGTGTTTATGTAAAATGGAGCGCTTCCTCACATTGGATTAGAGAAGTAACGAGTCCTCCGAAGACGTTTCACCCATGATGGCATAATCAGTCGAGCATTCCTTGCAAAATAACATCTCCGACAGATCTCACTCAATGTGATTTTTGGTTGTGGAGTTATTTAAAGAGCAGGGCACCAAGGAAATTTGGATAACTTAGCAACTTGAGCACATAACACTTCATGTGAGATGGGGATATGCTACGTTCCGCAGTGGACAATGCAATTCAAAAACAACAGTTTCTAGAACATGTTCATGAGCAGTATATTGAACATCATTTATAATTATTTTGGACTGAAGTCATTAGTAACATTTTGCTTCATTTGACTCCCCATACAGTGCCATTTCAATCTCTGGTGACGATTTTTGGAACTATAGGTTTCCTTCTCAGAATACAATTTCCATTATATTAAAGTATATACACTAAATTTCAATTCATTTGGCCTCATCGTCGTATTCTTATGATCCCTCAAACACCTCTTTAATTCTGGCCACCTGATATATAAATAGATGTTCTACCCGAAGACCGGTTCAACTTCCATCCTTTGCCAAAGCGGTACGACAGCGTTGTGGGAATAGAAACTGACGTCATTACACCCAATCTTGAATCCAGTACGAATGAAGCTTTTTATAATGAAAATTCTCCTTTCGACCAGGAATCAACTTTTGCATACTAGCTATTTAGGGCTGAAAATCACATCACAGGGACAGATGCATGCGTACCAGACGGAAGCGTTATAGATGTCATACTTTAAGTCAAGAAGAAATCTCGGTGATTTCACTGAAACAATTTTGAGTGTAGAAAAAAAGCGTTAAAAGCAGTAGCTTGGGTGCGCTTTTACTTGCCGCTGTGTTGAGATAGTCCATGCCTTAGAGGCAAGGAGACGGACTATTCCGTCGTCCTCCGTGGACTGGTGGTACCGTGCTAGCCTCTAGTTCCCAAGGTCGCGGGTTCAAACCCGGCGGAGGGCGATGGATTTTTTCGGGCGTAAAAATCGTTAGCACGGCTTCCTTCGGAAGGGAAGTAAAGCCGGTGGTCCCGTGTCGTAGATTTACGGCACGTAAAAGAACCTCAAGCCTGATGAAGAGGCCTCTGAGCAAAATTACAAGTGTTTCACGCCCAATATAGAATGGGACGCTAAGAACCATAGTAGTTAAAGAGCGTCCATAAATAAAACTCAATTTTTTTTTTTTTTTTACGGACTATTCCACAGTGGAATCTGTGCTGAGTTTCCGCCCGTGAATATGTCACTGTATTAAGACAATGCTATTATTATCATCGTCATCTGATTGTTGTTCATTTAAGATTGTACGATTCATTACGAAGCGTTTAGACTAAAGCATCCTATCGTCTCGCATACTTCAATAGCAGCACCTCAACTGCCATGCCATCTGTCTATATGCCTCAAATTCTTACCTCCACCTGTTGCTGGATGATGCACTTCACTCCAAATATCACTTAGATTGCATAAATTTATTTCACTAGTGTATTTATTATACATGCGCGATAAAATCTTTTGAATATGTATCCTCGACTTTCTGGAATGAGGTTCTTCTGAATGGCTTACAAAAGTTTTATACTCGTATTCAGCGAACAAAAAGTATTATTTGAAAGATTAATTTCAGATTCTAGCTCAGCATAAAGTGGATTTTCTCATTTTTTTCTCTGTCTCTCCCTCTGGACCCTCGGCTACGTCATCTCTTTGTTGAGATAACGTGCCATCCAATATGCCTGCATGTCTGTGTCAGCTTGAATTATTTAAAAAAGTGCTTAGTGGAAACCGAACGTCGTCAGACAGAAAACTCATTTGCATTCTTTCTCATGTCAGAGCACTCGAAACGCTTCGGCGGTTTTAATTCTCTGAAATTACATCGATCAGGTTTCACTTAGATTGCTTCAGGTATCCATTCTTCGATAGCAATAGTCCTTGCAATGACCTCTGGCTTTAAATTAACTGCTCGTTTATTCTAAAACGTGAATAAAAATACTGATGTAGGCCTCAAAATAAGAAAAAATGTCTAATGTATATTTTAAATATACGTTTTCTAGAAAACAGTTGTTTTGAGATTGGTGGTGTAAAAGAAGCATGTGATTTAATGAAAGGTCTTTGTTGTGATTAATACTTTTCACTGAAGAGAGAATGGCAGCGCATTCGTTAGGTTATTGTTTATTGCACTGCATATGTGCGCAAGAAGCAAGCAAAGGACTAACATACCGTCCACAATTACTTACAGCCAGAAGAAATTGGATTATAAGACTCCCTATGCCCTGCCAAAAATAGATTTCAGTGGTTGAAAATGTAGGAAACCGGAGAGAGAGAGAGAGAGAGAGAGAGAGAGAGATTGTGTGTGTTGGTGTATGTGTGTGTGTGTGTGTGTGTGTGTGTGTGTGTGAGAAAGAACTGTATAATACAATTCCATTTTTACTTTCTCTACTACGTATAGTAGGTAGGGGAAGTATTGTATTCCACCCAAAAATTCGATACCGAGATTTCACCGGAAATACATGTTTTGAGACCTCCTGAATCCAAAAAAGGTATTTTTGCAAACATGTGAGTGTGTGTGTGTGTGTGTGTGAACAGCATAACTCAGAAACGAACAGTCGGATAAACACCAAACTTGGTATTTAGGTTCACTATCTTCCAGAATTGCGACACGAAGGTTTTCAAGAAAATCCCCCCATCCCAGATTACCCTTTACATGGAACATTTTTCGAAAATTTTAATTTTCTCAAAAGTGGCTCTAACGATTTTGATTAAAATATCGTATATTTAAGAAACACTTATGACAAATAAAATGTATATCTTGAATTTTCTGGGTATGTCTCCAAAAGTATTCTTTATTGTGAACGACATTGTAAACCGTAAGAGATAGAGAAAGGTTTACCACACAAAAAATGTAGATCGCGTTAAAATACACAATTTGTGTCATATATATGGTTTTTTTTTGTCCAGTGAACCATTTTCGGGATATTGCTTGTTATTCCCTTAAATTTTCCAATACTTACACTTTTTCTCAAATTGAAATTCGTCATTCACTTTTCTTTTGTCCTGGTAATGCAAAGAGAATGGAATACTCGACATAGCAACCAGCTCTTAAAATATTTGACTATCGCTTAAAGCCTACCAATTCCCATTGCATCTACAAGAAAATTAGCAATAAGATTAACATCTCGATATATCGATTAACATGAAGCATATGGAGAATAAGCATTTGTAAAAATAGTTTGTACAAGAGTAGAGAAAGTCATGTGAGTGTAACGCATCAGAATTTTTTGTAATACATCGCTCGATCACGTTACCTCTCTGTTAGAAGCAAATATCGAAACCGCCCACTCTGATTTCACTTTTCCGTTGAAAGTTGCAATGTGAATGAAATTAACTAGCAATAACATTCGTGAAACGATCTATTATTTTAAGCATGTGGGTATATATCAAATACGAAATTTAAGGGCAAGGCCTTATTGTGACACTTGTTCGTCAATTGCAGTAGTCCTACTGTAAAACAGATTTTTGATACTTGATTTCGAATATTGCTACTGATGGCATCCATATTTATTTATGTTTTCCATTGAAGAACAATTGTGTTCATGACAATTAAACACGATATAACGAGAAATTGCAGCAGTTTCTAACAGGGATTAATGAATCTGAATGTGAAATGCACCAATATATATAGAAATTCATGTAGTGCTATAAAAACCTGATTTTCAATCTTCTCTGTGACAGAGGTAGATTAAAGCTTCAGCCGCAATAAATGCAATTGAGAAATCTTTGTGCTTGAAATAAGGAATTATGTACATACGACATTAACCTAGTGGTTAATTTCCTTTCCATAGGTGACGACGTCTCCAATATTTGCTGTTGATTCTGCTAAGAGCTGCTACAGTGGTTATCTATGAGATCTTTCTCTCAGGGGATGCGTGGGAGTAGTGTGAATGGATAACACCAGTTGAAATTGATTGATGAATCTAATTTGATCTAATAATTGAGCTACTGAAGGCAGTTGCCGACCGTTTGAAGATAAAGAATGAAACGATCATGAATCATGCCACTCGAAACTATAGCAAATTAATTTTTATACCTGTTCACTTCTAAAGTATCAATTTTATGTTCATAATAACTGTTTCCGAAATAAAAGAAATTAGAAGCGTAATTACCGTGAGACGTTAAAGTGTTTGCCGGCAAAACACCTCGCGGCTACCGCTAAGTAATGATAACCCGGTGCGGTTTTGGTCGCTATGAACTGCGATCACCGTTAAAGACTGTAAGCGCCTAAGGCGTGTACTAATTTTAGCTCCGCCTACTTTACAACTACCCCACCAAAGTGCCTACATTATACGTTGCCAAATCTTGCGCATCTGAAACACAACTTTTACTCTTTGAGCACCAAATTTTAAGTATTCTTCCGCTTTTTCATTTTTTCAAACTGGCCTACATGTAGCTTCACACATCTCTTATTTCTTAATGTCTTGAATTCTAACTACCTGAACCTTGAGCTAATGGTTTTCTTGTTGACTTGTTCGCCGGAACGCTTAATTACATTAACTGCTCTACACTTTAAGTAATTACTTTTCCTGAACCCGTAATCTGCCTGGTACTGACTTCCTTATTCACCTACAAAGTTGTAAGCCTTTCTTTTCCATTATGCACTGATTCAATATTTGGAAATTATTTGTTGCAATTATTTATCTATTTGCCTATCAGTTCTTTATTTAATTAGTTAAATCTTCCTGTCAATAATTACGATATCACAGGTCGGCAACGCTGTATTAGATACAGTGAAAGTAGTATATTCTTTTCTTTCCCATTTTCCATGTCCCTACATTGGCCAAAATATGCCTGCCTCCAGATCGCAAACGGAGCATATTCTCAAGCCATTCTCAGCACTCTTGATCATCTCTACGTAGGTCCCTAAAGCGTGTGTTGATATTCCATCAACAAGAACCAGGGTTCTGGTTAGTAGCATTGTGATGGTTAAGGTAGAGTAGATTAGTGCGGAGGAGGATTTCGGCACGGAAGCACATAGGAGGGCTATTGTACCTTCAAAAGGAAGAAGGGGTGAAGCGAAGGACACAGGGGTGGATGAGATACTGTCGCATACATCAATAAGTGCAACTCGGGTTGTTGATTGGGCATTGTATATTTAGTAGAGCAATGACAACTTGACTGGAGCAATCTAGTATATTTAGAAGTTAGTCTTGGGTTATGCTTTAGTTGGGTTTACAGAAAGGGGGAAGCACAGTACACTTATCATTAAGTGATAAGTAGATATTACGTCGTGCATGACGAGTAGTCAATGACCAACGCAATTATAACAAGTTGCTAGTTGAACCGTATGAAGATCTTCGTTGAGCGGCCATCCACCAGCGCGCCAACATGGGTCATAATGGCCCCGGTCAAGCTACAGTCTTGAAGTCTCTGAAGTCCCTCGAGCCGAGCGCAAGCGTTTACTTATATAGCGTGGAATACTCTAGGGCAAAGATGGCGAAACTTCCTTTCTCTCTCGAGTCATCAAATGTGTAACACGCACTATACCACTCAGCAGTACATGGAAAACAAATGAATAGACGGCCAGAAAAGGAGTTGCGCCTGCGAGTCACATTCCTTTCCGAGTCGCGCTTTCGCCACCACTGCCCTAGGGAGTTCATTCTAATACCGTGGCAGCTACTACCAAATATGGTCTGCCGACGCCCTGGAAATGCGTAGGCTTAGGACTTTCCAAGGATCGCGTGATTCGTAGGGTGCAGCTAAGGGCCTGAAGAAACACGTACCCCTAGGGAAATGATGACATATTGAAATCCCTTAGAAATGTCAAGGGAAGTGGCAGACCGCTGTTTCTTGTCATGTAAACAACTTAATGAGACTTAAGCAAACTTAAGAAATATAAAATATGAATCTATATAAATTCAGAAGCTTGTGACAGGTAAATAAAATAATTTAATTAATATAAAATAATCACAATACGGATCTGCTCAGTCACGTTCGTGACAATACAGGATGGCAGACTCAGACGCAGGCGGGGTCCCTAATGTCACAAGGCGTGAGATTCCGATTTAGACACCGACATTGTTAGACGAGCTCGTTAAGGCACGGAGTCGTGAACGCGAGATATGCGGTTTAAACCTTGCGAGGAGCGCCTCCCTGACTGAGGGTTATTTCAGGTTTTCCCCAGTCCTCATAACTGGCAAATGGATGTACCCTAAACTTAGGTCTGGAACATTTCTTTCCCAAATATTCTTTCCCAGTTATCATTTCAATTCGTGTATCACCAGTGTCACCGCCTGGGGAGCTGTATGCAGTAGGGAGCGGCGTTAAACACTATTCAAAAATCCGATGCCTACGGGACCACCCACACAGGCCTTCCTCCCCAAGGAAGGAGGGAACTTTGTCACACACCGGACGTCAGGACAGACAGTTACTCGGAGCAAATTCCACCGCCACACGCCTCGCTACGCCGCTCTCTCGCTTCATCTTCTGATCCTGAAGCATGAAAAGGAAATGAAATGGCAGGAAAATTCGCGGTATTTCAAAAAGTATCCTAGCGTTCATCTACCAACCTGGAAAAACCTCGATAAAAACCAAAGGTCAAAGGGAATTCGATCCAACTGGAATCGAACCCCGTACCTTCCGAGTGAGAGCCCCATCGCGAAGCTATCTCACTGGGTTTACAATGGTTAAATTAAGTTTAAAGAATCATGATCAATCTCACAGTATTGTGGTATTATCCTTAACCTTATGGAAAAGTTTAAAAAGCTGCATTTCTACTAGAGGAGGGAGAAAGAAGACGGAGTTGGTGCTGATAATGATAATGATACGGATTCAGAGACATTTCATAATCTTGAGTTCACCATAAGCAAGAGAAGACTAGAAAACTCAGATAAGCTAAATATATGTCTGGTTGTTAGGTATTCGCTTCCTTTTATGCCGCCATGCTTCAGGCGGCATTCTACTGGCCTTCAAAGTGAAGATGTAAGCAAAGAGAAGGTGTTTACGTGCATGTAGTGACGTCCTGTTTTACATGCACAGTTCTAGATTATTCACATATGAATATACGAGAACTTTGAGCAATAGCTTCGCTCTTCACCACTTATAATAACCATGTTTAAATGTATAACTACATAAAACATGTTTTACACACTATCTCCATGAAAAAAAATATTTAATGCCAACATAATCTAAAGCTGAAATACATTACGCTTTTTACTCTCAGAGAGGGAACATTTACTAGACATTATTTTAATAATCTGTCCAAACCCCATTCTTGTCTACTATCAGATTTAGCTGCCTAAGCATGGTAATATGTGAGACTTGTATATTAAGGGTATAAAAATAAAATGCCAATAGATATAACTAGAGCAAATACACCTCCTAATGTATTGGGAATAAAACGTAAAATAGCATAAGTAAATAGGAAGTATTATAATTCCAAAAATTTGTCTAGTTTATTTATGAAGTTTAAATCCATCCCAGGTTCGATTCCCGTCGACCGCTCACTCTAACCTTGGGGTTTTGTGGTTTTCCCTGACGGCTATTTTCCTTTTATTTCGTTTCCTTCTCATATTGTATGTGTACATCTAGGTTTCGTGCCGTATGGCGGTGCCGGACAGATGGTTCGGATGACTCCTCAAAGGAAAGAATACTGCCGCGGACACTAGAAGACTGCTTGGTCGTCGGGTCGTTCATCGCGTTCTCTAAGCAGTTCCAGTAGTGGGAGGGGTCTTCGAGCCTGGAACTGCTAGGGAGTTCCGTGTGTCTATGTGGCCTGCAGCCTCCTGTGTTTCGTTCACTTCATCGCTTCCTTCAGAGGGTGGCAGCCATAATAGATTTATAAAAGTGTACTGCGTGATGTGTCACCCTTCGTGGTATAACCCAACCTTAGCTAACCCCAATCAACATATTTAAACGTAGCTAGTGTTTGGATTAAGATAATGTGGGAGTTCTGGAGTCCGCCAAAAGGAACAGATCATTCCTATTCATCCCATTTTTAACACATCAGTAATACAAAAATGAGAAAAATACAAAAAGTGACATTTTTACAAATGCTGACTTACTTTAAATTAAAAAAGTAAAATAACCTTCATAACACTAAGTTAGTTGTGTTGCTAAATAATTGTAGTAGTTATTTACGTTGAATTGTTGTTTAATTTAACTGCCCCACGTATCTGAGCCAACTTGAAGTAGTTGTTATGTTACGTAAGAGTTTATTTACGTAATTTTATTTAGCTTCTTGTTTGGGAAGCCAATTTGAAGAAGTATTGTTCTTGGAGTTAACCTTGTTTAAGAAGTTTGCAACACGCTTTGGGCGTCGGTTTGAAGTTGTTGATTACGTAATAGTTACTGTTGTTACGCAATATGCTGCTACGTACGAGAAACTGATTTTAAGATGTAATTTTGTTGTTACACTCCGAGTTTTACACTATAATATTTAACTTTGTTATTAAAAGTGCTTCTATATATTATTTATGTTTGAATTTTGCCTCGGCTGCGTCAGTAATGTTTGTTGAGTCATGTATTTCTTAGGCAAGGTGCGGTACGACAATAATTGTAAACATACACAGAATTTAAGTTTTTAAATTCAATTCTTTTATTAATCCTTGCACATTTTTAATAAATAACTACACTTTTTAAGAGCCATGAGATTCTTTAATTCTTTACTTAGCTAACGCGTAGACATATTTTACGATTCACACGTAATATTTCTGTAGAGAACACATCTTCCATCTGGTCACTACCAAGGTTTGCCAGCAACTGAACATGTTTCAACCGTTAAACCTGTAAGCTTCGGTATTTCAAGTCTCTGATTGGCTAATTCTAGTCCAATAGAATACCTTCAGTTTACTTAAAGCTTTTCTTTGCTGTTGATTGGCTAATTTTAAACTGTTATTGAATTTACATTATTGTTGCTCTAATCATGACTAGTAACTTTCAAACAGTCTAACTCATTATTGCTATAAGGTTACCTCATTATTACTTCATTGTTAGCAACTTAAAACTTATTATGCTCACAGCTCTTGCATTATTAAAGTATGTAATGTATTCACATAACATTATTAAACATGTTTGCAATAATAATAAGCATATGCAATGACTGTTACATACATTCAAAATAATTATTACACACATATTGTTTCAAGGCGGACTGTTATTGAATTTACTTATTATAAAAATACAATGGAAATTATTCAGGTATTAAAATACTGCCTCAAATGATATTTTAATGAAGCACAATCACGCCTTGCAGGAAGAGTACAAGGTGTGGATTCTCGTTATCATGCTAAGACTTTCTAATGAGGGGTGTGTGTTCGAGTCCCATCTTGGGCTTGGGATTTGTGTATGTAGGCATTTATCTGTGTAATGCAGCTCATAAGCACAAAAATAACATACACCAAATCAGTAGAAGAAAACCATTTCAAAGTAGTGGAAACCATTATCTTCTTGGATGGAGGAGGTATTCTGTATATAAAACTGAACAAAACATGAAATAATTATTCTTTTAGTTATTTCAGAAAAAAATGTTTGCGGTTTATATTAATTCTAATTCAAATACGTAACGATTCAACTTTTAATGCATTTTCTTCCATTTTCTCACTTTCTTTAAGTGCCTAGCTTTCACTAGAGTTTAGCATTTTATGTTTTAGTTGTTTTCGTTTATACTATGTTAAATTGGAGAGTTATCCATTTCTACAAAGCCTTTAAATAACTTTATTTAGTTTGGCTATTGTATTCTCTTAAATACAACATGCATGTTCAACAGGTTTATTTTTTATTCATTTATTTATTTTTTTAATGTCTTGCCAAAACACACACCTAGGAGTTTGATTGAAGTATTATATATTTAAGATATTTACATGGCGAGTAATTTTTATTTCCTAAATATTCCACAATAAATGTGTAATGCAACGATTTATGTGCATGTTCATTTAAATAGACTTTAAGTAAGGAGAAAAATATGATTTCACAAGAATCGTTTTTGAAGCTATAGGTGTTGTCAATCTTTTGGGACATTGTTTTGGAAAACTTATTAGATCTCAGAAATATCAACTATACATCTAACTAACCGCATTGCTTAAAGAACTAGTGCAAAAACTCAAAACTACAGATAGCTAGACAAAATCACGATTTTTAAACGAAAGCTTAAACCGAGATACAATCATTAAAATTAAAAACCAGTATATTCGAAGACAAAAAGAACCAAAGTACTTCCCTTTAGAGAATGTAATGTGAATCTAACATATATTTGTATTATTCTAGCCATATGCTGCCGTTAACTTCTAATATAATATCGCTGGCCAATACTTTGTTGACGTGTAGCTGTTTCTGATTATATTTCATTTAAAAAGTCTATAACAATTATATTTTTTGCAGGTTAAGACCTGTTTAGATAAATTTTTTGTCCTCTAAAACCGCTTTTCAGTGAGCTTCTTCAAAATTCGTCGAAGAGGTTAAGGACATAAATTCATACACAAAATTAACTCGTTTAACTCGGTATTAAACACGAAAAAGTACATTAAACGTTCTTAAACCATCTTGTAATTGTGTATATTGGGCGGGTATAACGATTTCCGTGGATCGTGTATCAGTACGCATATTCGTGTGTTGCGTTACTCGTATCGGATTTTTTCTAATTAAATACATCAACGCCAAACTCTACCGGCATCAGCCTAGTAAAATTTTCATCAGTTCAACTTCAGCTGAAAAATACACCGGAACTTTCGTTACCAGAATGTAGGATGAAATTTTGCTGCTGGAGTAAATTACTGATGGACGTGTTTTTGAAATTTTAATTACCTCCTTTCTATCGAAAACGAAAACTAAGGCCGGTATTTAAATGTATAATCAAACAGTGTTTTCCATCGTATTTCATAAATATGCATCGCAATTAAAATGGTGATGAGAGCGAAAGATAGACAAAGAGCAAAATATAATTTCCATTATTATTATAATAACAACCAAATTATCCTTTCAACATTATTCTGTTGTACAAAGAGAGCAATGTAAAAATAATTTTACATCATATAATGTAACTTTCAATCGCAATAAAAATCATATTTCAAATAATTCCCAAAGTTCTAAGATTTATCACTGAATAACATCAACTTAAACAATAAAGTAGGTGTAAATTATTTTACTTTATTGTACCCAGTTCT
This sequence comes from Deroplatys truncata, assembly GCA_030765065.1. NCBI lineage: Eukaryota > Metazoa > Arthropoda > Insecta > Mantodea > Mantidae > Deroplatys > Deroplatys truncata. The sequence goes on from CM060975.1 coordinate 263,055,131, forward strand.
ATTATCTGAAAATTGCACTCTTATCATTTGTTTTATTTGCACCAAATTTTTGGATAGGAGTAATTGGAATAAATCAGGGGATAACTTTTTAGCTGTTATTATAATGGCCCTGGGTTTTTGTTCGTGGTTTGGTTTCCTTCATTTATAGTACCTGATTGTGTATTTAGCACCCCAACCCAAAGCAGTTTCGTAGAATAAAAGAAATAAAACAGAATAGCTGGTGTAAAAAAGCGACTGAACCAAAACCATCTCTACGTTCCCACAACTATTGAACGTGTAAATCCACAGAACAGCTTGCAGTTTCATGATCTCTAAAAGTTCATATTCAGTTTAAATCAATGACAAGATGGCACAAGAAGACTATATATAACTATATTTTTACAAGGATAAATACAATTTAAATAAAATCTCGGTCACAGGATTGATGATAGCAACTAGACGGACAATACCCTAAAAGTTACACAAGTTTTGGGTAGATTATAGCCTAGATAAACGCCTACTTTATCAAATAGCAATCATGACGATTAGAAAATAATTTATATTCAATATAATATCGATACACAGCTTTACAGATCACTGAAATTATTACATATATATTTATTTTAACCCCATAATAGGATTGTTTTATTCTACTTTTATGTTCTGATTTAAATTCATTTATATTTATATTTTAAGTTGCTTTTCCTTATTTTGATATGTTAATCATAAATAGTTTTTAACTTGTTAATTTAAATACTAAATTTGTTAATTATATAGGTATACTTTGTTTATATGGCAGCTCTCAATGAGGGAAGTGTTAATAAATAAGTTGGACACAAACCGACTCAGATGTATCAAAGAAGATACAGAAAAAACGACCCAAATAAGCAACATTAAATAAGCCAAAAATCTATTAATCATGTTATCGGTTGTCAATGTTATTCAGGCATGTCTGACACTAGGATGAGCTTCAGCCTCTGGAACCGAGCAAAATGTGAGAGGCTAGCATTCCTGAGGTCTCGGATTACATTCCCGGTAACTGCCCACTCTGATGATGGGTCCTTCATGGTTTTCCCGGGTCGGTAGGTGAATGCTGTGTGGTTCCTCTTCTACCACGTTTTTTCCTGTACCCACCATTTCCTTCACCATCTGTTTCAGAGTTGAAAGAGGTTTTCGGCCTGTGGCGTTTAGTGAAGGTTTCTCCGTGGCGTTGGTCGGACCGCTGACGGACCGACGCTTTATGAGCGGCTTCCCCGGGGAGGGGCTTGTGGGTAGTTTTGAACGGCGTCGAATGCGATAAATCTGGATTAGTAAGGGAGCGTACATCGACTCCCGAATCTTGTCGACTTTCATGTCTCTTCCTCAGTGGTTCATTCGAAGCACAAAGGGCCACATTGACCTACGTGCGGTTTGGGGGCCCCCTCTGTAATATGTACCTTTATCTTTCACCATTAGCCTCTAACTGAATAGAGGGCTTCATACCAAAATTGAGAATAGCTCAAACACATACACAAGATTCACACGGGTATGGCATCTCTCTCCTGCTCATCTCTTCGGTAAACATGGGTATGACTGTGTGGCTGTACTTCGCTTTGATTTTATTGCATTAGGTGCTTAAATAGGTGCTTTAGTTCCATGTTTTTACCTTCCCTACCATGCACACAGCAGGTAAAGAAGGTATTCATCGGAAATATATGTTTTGAGATCTCTTAATTCAAAAATAGTATTTTTAGAAAAATGTGTGTCTGTGAACAGCATATCCCAAAAACAAAAAGTCGGATAAGGACCAACCTTGGTATTTAAGTTAATTACCTTCCAAAGATGCGATGTGAAGATTTTCAAGAAAATCCTCCCACTCCCAACCAGCCTTTACACAGAACATTTTTCGAAAATGTTGATTTTCTAAAAAGGACTCTTAACAATTTTTATTAAAATATCATATAATAAACATATTTAAATGACAAATAAAATGTGTATATATATGATTTTCTGGGAATAGCCTGGGAGTCCTCTTCATTCGGATGGAATTTTGTATAATTTTGTATAACTGGTAAGCGTTAAGCGATAGACAGAAACGTACCATACAAAAAGATGTAGATCTCCTTTACTTACAATATGCTTTTCTCTGGCATAAGCAGTTTTGAAGATATCCGGTATTAAACGTTCGAATTGTTCAATACTTGCCATTCTTTTAAAGTCCCATCGATTTTCAGTTATCTCTTGTGATCTCATGAAAACAGTATGCATTTTAAGGCCAGCATATAGGTCCAGTTCTCAAACATTTGGCTGTAGCGGTTCCCTTTGTATCTATAACGAAATGTGTAATGTAGCTATTTCGACAAAGGGTTTGTTTTGGATTAAAATGTAGTAGATAGAAAAATAAGCTTTAGTGAGAATGTTTTGTATACCCATTAATTAGAGAAAATCATGTGAATGTATCACATCAGATTCTTTTATGTTTAAATCAAATCCCATTCTTCGCTTTGTTCTGTTCCAACTGTTAAATAAATGTAACGCTTTACTTGATTTGTTCGCACTAAATGCATCAATGACCACCGCAACATTTTTGTACCATTTAAGTTGAACCATTTACTTTCTTTTATTATTTAATTCAAAACAAAACGAGTGGTTTCGGTTTAGTTGTTTTCACTAACTATTAAAAATTTCTCTAAAAATACACGAAAGAACTGTCTTGGAAATTAAAAAAAAACTAGAGTGCAATAACCAATTCGCAGCGCCATTATAGACAGAGCGTACATTCTATGTGTGAGCCTGACCTTCCCCTTTTAGTATGACTTTCCCACCCACCTGTCAGGAAAGTGGCTGTTTCCAAAAGTCTCTGCATTTTAAATGTTTATTTATTTCTTTCTTTCTTTCTTTCTTTCTTTCTTCAAATTCTAATAAGGATCGAACAGAAATGTTCATAAACTTTTTCATTATATTCATCAAGATCTCTCTCTGGTTTAAGCGTTGACATTTATACTTATTCCACCCGGTACATATAATACACATTTACCGATTTAATGATTTGCATGTAATTATTTCGTTAGATGGAATTAACTCCAAGGTGTTCAAGGCCTTAAGAATGCAATCTTATTTGTCGTAAAGGCATAGAAACAGAACTAAGCGATGGTTGCAGTAGACCCTTGCACGAGTAATGCAGTGCAGTTTGCACGAAGGTAAAGTTGTTATTTTACGCGCATGTTGCATACAGATGATCCTAACTCTAACCATGACAGAATTACTACCGCTGGAGAAGGGGTTACCAGTTTAAAACCGTATTTTTCTTCTCTACACCCTCGAATGTGGAATACTCTGTTCAAAAATTAGTATAATAATTTTCATTTAATACGCGGTTGTAAAAATATTCTCGGTATCGCTGTTTTGCCAACCTTCGGGGACTTGTAGGTGAAAATACTGGGCGGCTGGCGATAGTCAGCTGTTATTGCTAAGGGAAAGTTATTACTCTTGCCCACACAAAATACAGCGGCTGCCTCCGAAAATGGCCATTGCTTTTCTATTGATAGCATAGTTCCATAACAATTCCAGCGTACCGACTTTCCTTCATAAACGGAATTGCCCGTTTTACATTCGTTAAAACATGCTTACAGTTGTTTCGAGCAAAATATTTCTACCAATGCTGCTTTTACATGACAGATAGAAACTGCCATAGGAGAGAATAAAAATGAGTTACGCGAAACATTTACACGGATATAAACTGGAAACGATGGTTGTTAAATACGTTAGTTCATCTAAAAGCGACGGTTTATCATACAGTATTTGCTTGTTTACTGCGCTGTCAATTTGGAAACAAATTTAAATATTTTAAGTTAGTAGAGATATAAGGGTTTAATTTTCGTAAGTGCTTATACCAGGTGTCCACGAATTCCTGCACTAGCTCTTCAGGCTATATTCAAGGACAAATAAGTTTAACGATTTTTGTGGTGTGCCCTAAAAAGACGAGACAATCAGAATGTTCCAACCTTTTCGCTCAAGATTTCTCCCAAGCTGCTGCTGATGTTTACACTAGGCCCGGCTAGCCGGCTGAAGATCAGATTGCTTAACGGAGAATTCTTATAAATATGATCACAAAACGCGTTCAAATGTAAATCAAACATCTTTTATGTGTCGTTAATTCCCTCTGAAATATTCACTGAGCCACTTTTCAAATTTACCCATACCTTAACCGTGTGTTTAAAATTTCTTGTGTCACATGCTCATGGTTGTACAAAGGTCCACGTTTAGAAAAGGTATTGTCCTATGTGCTTCTATTAATTATAATACTTTCTTTTATTTCAAGAAAATATTCATTAGTTTAAAAAATAATTGTCTCATTAATATAACATATATCAGGTAGAGGGAATAGTGTACCTATTGCACCAAAACTTTGATATCTATGGAAATTTAATTGTGGGCGCTTTTAGGTCCACTGAATAAAACAGGCACTTTATCAAGAGACCCTAAACTGTGTGTGGAGGGATCAGTGGAAGAGAACATCTTCACTGAAAAACGAAAATTCGGATAAACACGAAATTTCACACTTGAGTCAAATAGTGTATAAGCGTACCAGTCGAAGATTTTTATGAAAATTCCCCTACTCTATACTACTGTTTGCATTGGAGTATTTCTGTTGTTTTTAATTTTCCCAAAATTACAATACTATGTTGAGTAAAATATCATACATTTGATATATTAATGTATGTCTT